>OX101787.1:23530948-24053028 GCA_944452715.1 Ophion slaviceki
AGCAATTGATTTTCTCTTGAATTTATTAGGCATCTAAAACAAATGTAGAAAAAATGAATTACTTGCACACATTCCAACTAATACTATGGCCATTATACACCGACTGTACGTGACCATTTCTCCTAATTTCCCGGGAGAGATGGCCACATCTAAAATGTAAACAAGTAAAAACAATACATGCGAAATCTTGAAGTTATAACAAAGCACTGTTCGTGAACTATTCAAGAAATACATAAGTAACCATTACTTTTACAAAATAATATCACCACAATGTAAGACATGTAACTTTTAAACAAATGAAGCAGTAGACAGAATAATTAAAAAGGATTTTAGTTACTTAACTTTTTTTTAGCTCTACTTTTGCTCGTACACTTACACCTGCGCACGACGCGAAGCGAATTAAGCAGGAACAGGTGAAATCTAGTGCGCGGTTCTATGAAATATTTCTATTAACCATCTCTTCCTTATGGCCAACTCCCCCGAAATTAGCCTACGGATGTCAATTTCGAAATTTTTAACTAAAACGTTTATTTTTAACTCTTTATTCTTATTACTTGCCTCGAGAGCTTTGCAAAATACTATGGATGAGTATTTTATTCATTGAGTATTTTTTTGGTTATGAGACTTGAAAGATACCGCCGATATCACGACTGTGGTAATTTTGCGAATCAGATTGCAAACGTGCGTCGAAAGTGGTGGCCATCACTTTGAGCACCTTTTATAGGAGTAAGTGTTTGCATCGTTTTTTAAATCGCTTTTAGGCGAAAAACGTTGAAATTCCCGTTTTGTTGGTTTTTTATGGTAAATCGTGATCAATGATCTTGGAATTTGGGGTGTGAACGTATTTTTGGATCTTTGATAAAATTATGACAATCTCCGAAGCGCCTCCACCTGGGTTAGCTTTGTAGCTACCATTCGATGAGCCCTATCGAACTATGCAGCTTTTGTAGGAAAAGTTTTCCTCCAAGTCTGAGGGGTTAGAAAATATTTCTACTGCTAATAGTTGTTGCCTCATCCGCTATATGTGTGTATATATATGTGTGTGTATATATATGTATATATATATTTATACATACACCTAATGATATGTGGGAAAACCTCCCATTTCTTTGAAGGTTCAATTTGCCTCTTGAAACGAAACACCTTTTATTCAAAACATTTTTCACAATAATCTGTACTTTTTGAGACATAAGCTTGCGACACTTTATCTGAAACACCCTGTGTATATATATGAATGTATACTTGAGGATATGTCCAAAAAAAAAACTCTTACTGCTTCGATCAGAGTTACGGGGTATAAAAAAATTCATTCCAATTTGTGTTCTGTAACTCTAGTCCAGGTGGTAGCGCTGAATAATTTTTCTATTTAATTTACACGAAAAATTCGCTTTTGATCTTTAAATTTAAATAGCTCGATAACTAATCAACATTTTTCGAATCTGGTTGAAGATTCGAAAAATGTTGTAAAATCTGTAAATCTGTAAAACTGGCCTTTACAGATTGATTCTTTCAAAACTTCTACATCACTAATTTTATACAAACTACAGCTATTTAAAAAATTCCTTCTTCTCGACGCCAATACACTCGTTTTTTTAAATAGCTATCATTTGTGTAAAATTATTATATCAGGATTTGTAATAAAGCTTTTCAAAGCTGTGAAGGTTGGCTATAGTTGCGAAATTATATTAAAATAATATAATTCATTATATAGAGCTTTATAGTAGCTTCGTAATAAGGTAATAAATGAAATGAGTTATATTATTCCAACATTATTTGGCAATTGACCAGTGATCGAAAGTTTTGCAATTCTCCGAAGTGTCCAAAAACTTTTGACCGGTAGTATATAATTGAATAGAACACTGTGAAAGTGGTGAAAATCTATACTTCTGAATCAGACTGCACTGGAACCGACAGAACTTGAACTAACTCAGTAACCGATTGCAGTGATTATTATTAAAACTCAGTTGAGAAAGTTAAAAGTTAAAAGTTAGGTTCCTAAAAATGATATTGAATTGTAATTTCAGAAGGAGACACTAAATGTCTATATGTAGAATAAAATCAGCGCTATCCGTACCTCGTGTATCTGAAGATTTAATTTTGCAAACTTAAAAAACCAAATTATAATAAGTTTGTGTAATAACTTCTTTTTTAAATGCAATAGATTTAACGAGACGTAATTACGATTAAATTCTTTTAGATTTTCTTTCTGCTTCAATATTCTAAATAATGGGAGAATATTTTCGCGTACTGTATCATCTAAAGCCACCCCATCTTGGCAGTAATCAATTAAAAATATATCTATAAAATGAGGCAAGACTATAATAATAGTTTGAGTAATTTTTCCTTTTTTGAAGGCAAATTATTTGTCGAGAAATTTACAACAATTGAATCGGAAAACGCGAAGAAAACGTTATCTTCGCAAAATACTCTTTCACCCAATCGGTTATGTATAGCCTTGCAAAAACGGAGCATATAAATTTGAGGAGGATAGAACGAATCCGACGGCTCTCATCCGGTCAACAATGCGCAAGAAGTTTATTTCGCGAAACATATATAACGCTCAGGCACATAAATATTAGCCAGTACAATGGCAGATCGTTAACGTCGTATCATCTACCGCACGCTCTCACACGTGCTGATATACACGACTGACCAAAATGCGGTATGCCAAAGTATTTTGGTTTAGAGTCATTCTATTTTCGTTTATTTCTACCAAAATATATATAGACCTATAGAAGTGGTTATATTTGAAGCATACCTGTCATGTCACACAATCCTTTTACAGCTTGTTAACTCCGAATAAATCATTTATTCACATCGTGTAGATGCTTTGGTGCAGTATTCATTAATTTACTAAATTATGTTATTAATTATGATCAAAATAAATGGTCGCGTTTGGGCGCACATTTCGATCGGGAACGTCGTAGTGTGTAGTGATCATTTTATGAATATCCTCAGAATCGTAGTGGTAAATGTGTAACTATTGTAATTTTTAATAAAAATGCGGTGACTGCTTTAATTTTTTTAATGATCATTTCGTATCTGTCATTACATGGTGACGAAGAACGAGATTTCGCGTAAAAACGCCAAATGTTAAAATATTCGATGACGGAATTAACAACGTTATTAGACTTGAATAAAAATATTCATTTTTCTATTAGAATCAGTGACCTTTTTTGATGAAAAAAAAATTTTGTTCAAGGTACATATATAATTTCATCGCAGTGATCGAAAAAGCGTATTGAACTGTTTTTTTTTTAATTTAGGGATCATCACAGTGTAGGGATTTGAAAAAATCAATTTTTTTTTGCATTATCTGATAGTATAGATGGTTATTAATATGTTGTTGAATTTTTGGGACGAAATTCGATTAATTTCGGTCTCTTTTATTATCGATATTTGATTATCTTCGGTTTTTCTCGAAATGTCGTTTCTCAAAACGGTGTACACTCTCAAAGGAAGAGTTTTCAAGCTATCCGTCTCGAATTTTGACACAACATTCTCGACGCCATTCTTTATCTTGCTATGGAAGCTTTTTTTTAAATCTTCATATTTTTTTTTAACGAAAAACTGTCGAAAAAAATAGACTGAATTCGATACTTTTTTTCAAACCGTCGCCATTTTGTCAATTTTGATTTTAAAAGAACCTCCATAGCAAGAAAGTGGCTTTCATGCTGATTTATAATCTTTCCACACATTTTTTTAGATAATATTCACAACCACAACCGTGTACACCGTGAGGACTCCTTTTTTTCGAAGACGTTTTCAACCGTTAAAAAAATGTAAAAAAGAAATAAACATAAACGTATAAAAATTTATTTTTTATTCTTCATGAGTGCTTTGATTTGACATAAAAAAATCAGACTGATTAGCGTATTTCAACCATCGAAAAAAAATCGTAAAAATCAGCTATTTTTTCGACTTGTTACACTGTGATGATCCTTTGAAGTCAAATAAACGTGTCTTCTCAGAGTCCATTGTAGTAAACTTGATAAAATTGTAGAAAAATAGAGTTTCGTAGTATATTTGGCAGGATTCCCTACTTCGCGCACATTAAGATCGGCCTAGCTACCCCCGACTCCGCCGCTACGGAAAGTCGAATATTTCGTCGGACAACGGTTTCCGGAAATCGATCGACTTCCGGCAGGCACGCGACCCTTTCAGCAATTAATTCATTACCGAGGCTATCGCATGGTACAGCGTCGGCGAATCTTGCGAAAACGTCCCTTCCTCCAACTACTATATATCTCCTGCCCACTTACAAATATCTGCTTCTGTATCGTAAATTTGCACTGTACATGGCGTATTTCACCCAAAATGTAATGGTCCTTGGCTGCGAGTGGCGATTTTTTCATTCGACGGAAAATTTACGACCACGGGAACCTCACACCATTTTTTGTGGACTTTTGGTGGATGTTTTACTGAACTCTTGTTCATCAGTGAAACGCTCAACCCTCTTCGAGCGTTTAAATCACGATAAAAATGCATCAGGAACGTTCCTACATTTGGCTCGGCCTCCAATTTAATTCATATCGAGGGAGGACATCACTGTGACCTGCCGAAAAACGGTAGTTTTTTCCGAAATTTTTTTGTCCGCTAAATAATTTATTTAGGCTGTGGGAAAACGGTATGTTGGTAACCATACATTAAACTTATTTCGCGTAAATTTTAATTAAATTTGTTTGTCAATTAACTACATTATTGGAGTACAATAGAGCCTTTGTATAAAACAAATTGGTTCAACGGCCGGATCGATCACTTGACACTGGTTGGTGAAAAAAATAAAAATGTTTTATAATATACATAAATGTAGTTCACAATGTACGTAGCCATTTTCCGAAAAAAATCACGATATGGTGGGGGTTCAAAAAACGAAGTGTAATTTTCGCGAAATTTTTACTTATATTCGGGGGCTTAAAAAATACTAAATAAAAAAATCGGCTACGTACAACGATAGCAACTGCAATTAAGGAAATTTTGGTTTTTTTAAATTGATAATCGGACAATCATAGCTAGAGTTGTGATTCCGGCCAGGTTGAGAAAAATCAATTCAAGAAAAACGCAATTGAAAGTTTTCGTATACGTGAATCGTTCCGCACCTGCTCTCACTAAATCGTCTGTAACTTGATCAATTTTCAATATTAAACTCACGAATTTTCTCACAACTTCTTGAGTATGTATAATTTGAGAAAAAGCCAAAAAATAAATTCTTTTCACCCGTCACAGTGGTGCCCCCTCAAAATAACATCGCATTTTCGCCATAAACAGGCTTAAAAAAATCTCATCCACGACACGCACTTGTGAAATCGACTGTTGTCTTGCAACTTTTGTCACGTGGTGTTTTTTTTTATTTCGAATTTACCTAATGTGATCCACCCACTTCCGTATTCATATACACGATGTTCCCCATTGGAGTGGGTTTATCGTCGTAGATTTTATACTTTTATATCCTTTGTATAGCTTCCCCTATTTTCATCGTTGTGCTAATGTACGTGTATAGGGACATATCGTACGGGCGCACATCCGCAACTTACTCGTGATGTGAGCCACGTGACGTCACGGTAGCGTCAATTAGGTGTCGCGTGGCACGCGGATCCCAAGCGGCATGCGTCATTTGTCAGTGTCCCTCCTCATATGGAAAATTATATATATACATCTATATATATATATATATATATATATATATATATATATATATATATATATATATATATATATATATATATATACAGATCAAGATTGGTCACATCATGTGGTTTCGAATTAAATTTTCGGGTCATCGACCTTCTTTCATTATTACGAAATGGCTAGATAACATTTTTGCAAAACATGTGACATTAGGATGAAAGACACGTAGATGTAATTTTCCAGACCAATTATTCTTGACGACGTTTTATATCGTGGTCAGCCGGTCCACAACTAACTACCAGGTGTGTAAGTATGAAACCGGAATTTGCCCATAGGTGGCGCTAGATGTCGATGCAGTTACCGACACATCACGTCAGCGGTGTCTTGTTATTGTATTGATATCCGACAAAGATTTCCAACTCACAATAACACGAGTTTCATTCAGTAGCATTAGTTTATTAGAGATAAACATGTCGAGTTTTGTGCCAACAAATTACGATTTGCGGACAGCACTACTTTTCTGTTTTCATCTGAAGAAAACCGCAGCCGAATCGCATCGAATGCTTGTGGAGGCGTTTGGTGAGCATGCTCTCGGTAAAACACAGTGTTTCGAGTGGTTCAAACGGTTCAAAAGTGGCGATTTTGACGTGAGGAACGAAGAACGTGGAAGACCACCGAAAAAGTTTGAAGACGCTGACCTGCAAGCCTTGTTGGACGAAGACGACGCTCAAACACAACAACTGGCGGATCAGTTAAAGGTGACCCGAGAAGCCATCTCCAGTTATTTGTATCATATCATTACAATAAACGTGCTTTTTCTGTACAAAAATTCCGGTTTCATACTTACACACCTGGTATACTTGGCTTTCATTGAGAGCCAAGTATAGTTAGTTGTGAACTCTGTCACTTGAAAGTGACAGAGCATGTCACTTTCAAGTGACATGCTCTGTAAATAAACTTTGTAAGGTTATGTCGATCTTCTATATCGCCTTGAAGTGGTCTTATATTACAAGGTGAATGGCTATATTTAAGGGGGATCCCTTCATAACGTAGAGAATAGCTTACAGCCGAAAATAAACTCTACGAGGAAGCTAAGGGACTATGGGACTGAGGGACGATGACCCTATGACCTCAAAATTGCAGATTTTTTGGTTGGTCATTATTCATAAAGTTTTTGAGTGTTGAAATTTTAAACGCGTTTTCTCAAAAACCACCTTTATTGCGAACCTCGTACAAGATAACTCGAAAACTCTCGGACCGATCATTTTGGAATTTTGCACACTTTTAGATAACATAATGACCGTCTACGTGAGCCTTAAGGGATCATCACAGTGTAAAATATTCAAAAAATCGATTTTGTTTTTTTTTTTTGGATTGTCCGATAATACAGACAATTGTAAACATGCTGTTCATATACTTACAAGAACGTAAGTAGACAATTTTAACGCGTTTTTCTCGACATGTCGTTTTCAAAACGGTATACACTCTCAAAGGAAGAGATTTTAAGCTACGCGTCTCAAATTTTGACACAACATTCTTTTTAACAACTTAACAAGCTTTTTATTATATCTTCATTTTTTTTTAACGAAAAACCATCGAAAAAACTTGGTAAATTCGATACATTTTTTAATCAACGTCGCCATTTTGTCAATTTTTATTTTTAAAAACCTCCATAGCAAGATAGCGGCATTTATACTGATTCATAAACTTTTTCAAATTTTATTTCAGATAATATTTACGGCCACAACCGGGTACACTGTGAGGACTCCTTTTTTCGAAGACATTTTCAACCGTTAAAAAAATGCAAAGAAAAATAAAAAATAGATGTTTAAAAATGTATTTTCTATTCTTTAGGAGTGCTTTGAATTGACACAAAAAAAATTCAGACTGATTAGCGTATTTTGACAATGGAAAAAAATTGCGAAAATTAGATTTTTTTCAACCCGTTACACTGTGATAATTCCTTAAGTTCCATGAATGTTTAAAAAAACGACTTTTTTATTAACAAATACTACAATAAAAATTTCATAAAAAATAGACCATTTTTTCAAACATATACCATTTTTCAGAGACTCACTTTTCTTTTGAGTTTGAGGTTCACAAAGAGCGTGTAGGTCTGAGAAATCTAAAACTTATTGGCTCCGAAGTTTCAGATGAATGCACCAGACCAACCATGGTAAGGTTCTACGCCGTGGAACAACTCAATCTGCAACCGTCTCTGAACCAAGTATTGCACAGCCGCCGTTTTTAAATATTGAAAAAGAATAAAAACCCTGTAAAATTCAAAGATGTAACAACATGTACATAAAATATTAATTTTGCAGAATAGATAGTTCCAACACAAAAAAAAATTGAAATTTCCTACAGCAAGCCCCCCCCCCCCCCCCCGTAAACCATTATAAATAAACGTATAAAAAGTACATGATGATCGTTTTTTTTAAATTTCTACATAGTTTTGAAGCATGAATAAACATGTGTTTTTATTTTTTAAGTCATCTTTCAAGTTATTCCATCCTCAAACCTCTAAAACCGCGCTTTAGATAATACTGCCTTAAGGCGGGACAGCACTGTGACGGATAAAGATCGATTTTTTTGCATTTTCTCAAATTATACATATTTAAGAATACGTCTAAAATATTCAAGTTAAAATATTGAAACTTGACCAAGTTCCAGACGCTTTAATTGCAGTAGCTATCGTTGTACGTAGCCATTTTTTTAACTTGGTATTTTTCAAGCCCTCGAATATAAGTAAGAATTTTGCCAAAGATACGCTTTCATTGAACACGCACTAATCTGTGATTTTTTTTTCAATATAAGGGGTACGTACAACAAGAACTACATTTATAAATATAGATTGTAAGACTTTTTTATTTTTATTGTTCGGACCAACCATGGTCAAGTTATCGATCCAGCCGTTGGACCATATTTTTCACACAGAGGCTCTATGTACCTCAATAGTCGTGTCAAGGCCGGACGAGACAAGAACCGAGGCAGCGTCGCGCGGCACCGCCTCGCACTATGTGGACGTGCCTCGCTCGCATCGTTCGTTTGGGTTGTCGCGCTCGAAGCATACGTACCGAGGCTGCCTCGCGAAGCGGCTCGGCCAGTCTGGACGCGACTTATAACGTTGTTAATTATTAATGTTTTAAAATAAAAATTTACACGAAAAACGACCTTTTTGGCCCATTACAGCGGTGCCCTCCCTTAAGGCCGGAGCCTGAATTAGCAAGTCCGAAAAATTCTTTTTTTTTAATTGCTTAAATCGATAGATAAACGATCCAAGAATATATTCACAAAGTTACAGGGCCAATTGTAAATATTTTCGAAGATACAATGCCAAACACAGAGAAGCGATTGACATTTGATATTGATGTTTCCTCCTATTGAAAACTTTGAAGCGCGTTTTCTTCAGTTTTTATTTTCACGATTTTTCCAAATTGCCCGGCGTGATGGCAAAAAAACTAAACGACCTATTGAATCAAACCAAAGTTTATTTTCTCCAGTATGAAAATCTCCTCTAAGTTAATTAAAAAAGTCGTCGAAAAAGTCTTTTTTAATCATTATTATAGCACGTTAAAGTGTTTTTTTAACACATTTTTTTTTCCAAACACGAGAAAAGTCATAATTTCACGATTTTTTGAGCTATTTCTTAATTCACCGAGAAGAAAAACTTATGACAATTAAAAATTTTCTTGGTTTATTTGGTTCAGTCAAGAATTACGAGCTGCATCTTTCCCGCCGATTGGGGACTGCAGTGACAAGACGCATACACTGACAGAAAAATTCTATTGATATGAACTAATCGCATCTATTTGATTTTTGTTTATTTGAATTAACTAGATTTTTCGTGAAATCAAATTCTTCCTATTGCATTACATTATTGAGATTATTTAATTTAAATGTATTTATTTATTCAAATCAAAATATATTCAATATCGTCCAATAACTAAATATTTTATTTAATCCTAATAAATCTGTGATTCGGTTGCAGCTGCTCAAAAAACAATTTAGTCGAATCCACTATATGGATCTATTTGATTTTTTTAAATTTAAATTAAATAGAATTTTCCGTAGAGCCAACCATTTTTCTATTTGATTGAATGGTCTGTATTGCAACACACATATCAAAGAGGTGAGGGGTTAGAGAGGGTGGAGAGAGAGGAATTATATATATGGTATGTTGAAAAAATATATAGCATGTTATTCGATAAAACTCTCTAATTATCACAATGATATTAACTAATTGATATAGTTCATGTGATACAGCAAATAATTATAGGAATTCATTTGGTCTCTTAGCCATATCTGCGACTAAGATGATACGAACACTCGGTAGCATAGGGGCAGCGTGCGTAGCTATGAGTAGGTAGCTTCTAGGTTCGATTCCCATATAGGTGAAATATTTTCTTCCTCAGAAATCATCTCAAAAGGCCAGGGAATGACGAATTACGATACAAAATCGTTGTCGTAAAACTCTCAATTAAGTATTTCATTTTATTTTGGATTTACTTTGGATTTGGATTTGGAGTACGATATACATATTTGATGTATATAGTACACTTAGATTTACAGTGTACATGGTAAGCAAATAGAGATTTAATTGAATCGAATCTTTATTTATTCAATTTGAATATATTCAATATTTTTGAAGAATAGTTAAAACGAATAAAAAAATTTCTTTGAAACAAATAAGATCGTAGTAGGCCGTGAGCCAATGAAAAAACCTATATGATTTAAATAGATCCTATTTAAATTAATTTTTTTTTTGCAGTGCATGGAATAGGCCGATAAATCTGCAGTCATTTATAGCTTCATGTTCAAATTTTTTTTATACATTCCAAATATACATGGAAAGATACCTCGATGTTTACTGGGCTCACTTGTTTTTTTCCCTTCTAAAAATATTCCCGAAAAAACACCTTTTTGGACCTTTTAATTGAGACTCCGGCCTTAAAATTACCTTTCCCCATCTTATATATATGCATCCCAGCATACAGTGTATATACATGTGTATATACGCTCTATCGGAACACATTGCAGCCACACGGAAAGCGCGTGGCCTCAGCTACATACGACACGATCCAGCGGTTTGCGAAGGCGAATACTTACTCTCCGTATGTACGAGGAGATCGCGGGGACAATGCGTCGCTTGATTGGAAGTCACGTGCCGGTGACAACGAGGGTGTTGCGCGCTCCGCGGTGCCGTACGAAGCGCGCGTGTACAGCCACGTGTCCTCGCAGCGGCCTCTATCGCCGCGGACGTCTAACACTCCGCGGAGACTAATACACGTAATGTCCAATCTACCCTTCTCTCGGATAGGATACATGAAAAAGTCAATCGGGTCTCGCACTATGTCGTACGCTCAATAGACGCGGCACACGGTTCTTCGATTCAAACTTTTGCCACGATATCAACCCCTCGAGAGACCTTGTGCGGTACGCGTAAAGTCATTTTTCCTCAACGAGAAAATGGAGAAAAAAAATTGCGCATTGAAATTGAAACTAACGGACGGGCGTGCACGAACAAAAATGGGATGCGGATAATTCGGATGAAAGAGCGTGGTTTTTTATTTTTATTAATTATAAGTTATGAGTTTTTTCATTATAAGATAAGTTATGAGTTTTTTTGTTATAAGTTATAAGTTATGAGTTTTTTTATTATAAATTATAAGTTATGAGTTTTTTTTCATGTTTTTTCATTTTTCCTCAACGGAGGAATGGAAAAAAAATTGCGTATTGAAATTGAAACTAACGGACGGGCGTGCACGAACAAAAATGGGATGCGGATAATTTGGATGAAAGATCGTGGTTTTTTTATTCGTTATAAGTTATAAGTTGAGTTTTTTTATCATAAGTTATAAGTTATGAGTTTTTAAATTATAAGTTAAGAGTTTTTTCTATTATAAATTATGAGTGTGAGTTTTTTTATTACAAGTTATAAGCGATAGATTTTTTTATTTGATAAATACATAATAATCATGCAGTGAGAATAGCGATGATTTATTTTGGGGATTTGTGGGTTTGCTTGATTTTTGTAAAAGGAGCTTTGTTTTATTTACGATTTGAAATAATTGAATGTGTCATTGTGTAGCGCGACATCAGCTCGAGTAGTGTGGATTTTAGGGCTCCGGAGGCAAACTAGGAACTTTTATAATCGTCATGTTCGCCCGTCCGCCTGTCAGCCGCGGAGTTTCTGCAGTACTAAATTTATATGCATGGAACTTGGCGAGCCTAGCCAATGGGAATCTGAACTAATATGTAGCAAAATTTTGAAAAATACATTTTTAAGGGGTTTTTCTCTGTATCTAAAATGGGGTGAGTTTTTTTCGCCCATCCTATCGAATGGTTCTACTGGACAAGTATTTCAAAACGAAAGTGAGATTTTATTTTCCATTTTTGATTTTTGAGCCCCATTTACGCTATATTAAGCTTCAAAGTGATGCTTTGTGCGTTTGCCCCTCTAATTATTCAACTGTTGAATTGAAAAACCTGAAAAATGTCCAGGTTCCAATTATTTCGATTGAGTTACGTCAACAAGTTTAGGGGATATAGATGACGAAGAAGTAAGTTGACTTTATGGAAACTCTATAAAAGGACTGCACAAATAACTTTGTGGCATGCTGTTTGAAATCGTCTTAAGGGGTTAGGCTATTGTAAAAATGACGAACACTTGTTCGTCGCTTGAGGCAATTCAAATTGAAGAGGAAGGTCCAAGATATGGTGCAGAAATCGCACGTTGAAGCTAAACTTATGATTAGAACGATATAACTTCTAGTAAATTTTTAAACGCGTTTTTCTCGAAACTATGTTTTTCAAAACGGTGTACACGATTTCTCGACATCTGATCAACGGATTGACTTGAAATTTGACACACTTGTTCAGTATAATAGAAGTTTAGTCTTGACCGACGGTTTTCATCTTAACATGTTTTTTTCATTACTTTTTAACAATCTCATTTTTTTCGCAAAATCGAAAAAAATGCAAAATTTTGTTTATTTGAAACATAACCACAAAAAAAGCTCGGTCAAGTCTTAGCCAATATTATTTATTTGAATAAAAACTGTTTTTTTTTCTTGTTCCAGATCGGCGGCTCAAATCAAGTACACCGTGGAGCTCCTCCCCCGCTGAGGTCCTTCTCGAGATTCTTCTTAACTTCTTTAATTATTAATATTTTTAATGACATTTGGCACACACCTTTGCTAAGTTACATACAAATAAATATTTTAATGATTTTTCAATGATCTTATTCCTTTAAAATAATTTTTTTTAATAACCCTGGTTTTTGGGTCGTCACAGTAGCTTAATCCTTTAACAAAATTTCAAACATCAAACGAAGGGTCTGTTCAGCCTGCCTGGGTCACAGAAGTATTTTGCCGTCATATGGAAGAAAGCGGCATCTAAAATAAAAAAATCGCCAATGCGTTTTACTATACAGAATGATGGGAAATTTTTGCAATTTATGATTGCGGATTATCAACTCTATCATAATATCTCATCTCAGCCTAGAATCACCGTCGATGAACTTTAGACAGTAGTCTGGTCTAGAAATTTGACAAAATCGATTTTTTTTTCATTTCATTATTCCTTAGACTTTTCTTTATACGCTCGTGAAAACCGTTTATTGATATTTCAAAAATTAGCAGAGTAATAGAAATTATAAGCAAGCCGCGCACAAACTTCATGCAACGGTATCAACACTTCGAACGCGTTTATCTCAGAACTATGTTTTTCAAATCGGCGCCCACGAAATCTCGATAACTAATTGACCGATCGAGCTCAATATTTGCACATACCTTCGGTAGCCTCTTTCTGAGGACTGGTAGCAGAATTGAGTCGAACAATAATTTTGCCCACATTTTATAACTCGTCGAATACCCGAAAATGTATGAAACATCGTTACTCAAAGTTTTACAGGCCGCCATTTTGAAACAAAATGTTTTTAAGTACTAATTCTGCTAGCAGTGCTCAGAATACTCATACAGATTGAGAATATATATATATGTATTTTTTTAGATGCATACAACATCACCCAGAGTGGGCGCCGATTGAGGCGGTTTTCGGCGGACCATGTTGTACAAAAATAAAAAACTACATGAAAATATTTAAAATAATTTTTTGTTTTAATGTAGATACATTCTCAAAGGAACATTAAATACATATGTAAAATTTCATCAAGACAACTGCAACGGTTTATAAGTTATTCCAACTAAAACATGACGTCAAAAATCTCGCTCTAGACCAGACTACTGCCTCAACAGCCAACCAATACCAGTAAGCCGAAAGGCGAATCATCAAGATCGAGTGACACCCAAAAATAAAAATATTCTCGGTAACAATCCGTGCACTGAGACCCTAGGGAAAATAACATCAACACATATAGGGGAAGTCGGGGAAAGATAGGGTCAGTCAACTTTAATTACTTTTTAAACTAATCAACATTTATTAAACTTTTAATTTTGGAAGCCAAAAAATCACTCTTTCTTATTTGTACAATACAATGTATATTTTTAATTAAACCTCTTTTTCTCCCATCTTACCCCGTATGCGGGGCAAGATGAACCAGCGCTGGGATAATAATGGGACGCGAATTATTGGCATCTATCGCACATAAAAGTGGTTTCATTCTCAATACCATCAATCTGATAAGCCAATCGTCTAAGTTCTGTAGGATTAGTCCGAATAATCTTGCTTCTCTATAATTTTGATCATTTGCAAGTTCTTTGTCTTCCCCTGGTAGAAACACCGGTTGAAGAGGAACCAAATGCTTTACTAGTTCCCCTTCACCCTCTCTAACGTAAATAGTAGTACGTTGTACAATATTCCGGGTTTGCGATAGCTTGTATTCATCTTGCCCCATTAGACGGTTAACGAATTAACAAAAAATCACGCAATAACCTTGAAAAATTCTGACAAACCGTTGTTATTATATTAATAATTAGTACTTTCATTGTGTTTACCTACCTGTCTCTAATCAATATCAGCAACTCTAATAAACTGAAACGATGTTAAACTTTACCAAAAATTACATCGTTTTGTCAATAAATCGATATTGTTTTCTCACTTGAGACGCGTGCTTCCGCAACAGTTGATACTTTAACACTCATTCACCTCACCGCCATCCCCCCAAAACTCCAACACACTGTTTAGTGGGTAGGCTTATGATTAATCTTACCCCGCGTATTCGTCTTGCCCCGAGTTCCCTACCCATGTAAAAACAATATATGATAAAACACATTTTGAAACTGCGGATTATCAAACGATATCGAAATTGGTATGCAATAAATAATTGTACTGTAACACACACAACAATAATAACTCTGTATCAGTTAAAAATTGATTCTTCCAATGATGGCACAAAGACGTGACGACGAAGCCCTACCTTGGGCGTATTCTAACACGCGCTTCCCCAGGTAGGAAATCAAAAGGCTGACGATGGAAACAAGCTTGTGCGAGCCTTGTTTCACCGAGCCTGAGTGAGACAGACCTGGCCCAGGTTTCATTGCAGCGTTTGGAGCGCCTGGAACCAAGACTGGCTGCTTAGCCTAAACTCAGGGTTATTTCAAGCTTTATTCAGCCGGTGAATTTTGAGGCTGAAAAATCAAGGCTAGATGCAGGCTTGTTTTAGGTTGTGATAAAATAAAATAAGTTTAAAATAATATTTTTTCTGTACTTTTATGAAAAAAAAATTTAGCAATAAATTTGTCGGGTGCGAAGGCACGAAAAACGAAAGCGAAGGAGGCAGCTCAGAACATTTAAACATATGCTCTTATCGATATTTATGAGGTACACAAAAAAGTATATACGAAAATAAAAGTACGCAATAAAATAAAGTATTGTTTTTAAAAATGTTTTTTATATATATTTTGTAACAAATAATATAACAAATAATAAATATATATAATAAATCAAATGAATTCTTTACAAATTTATTAAATTTACCCGAATGTAGAATATAGAAAACTAAAAACAGGCCTCATATAGCCTCGGGAAGAGTTTGGGAAAAACCTGGTCATAAATGCTCGTGAAGGCTTCATTAAGGCTCGTTTTGAGCCTTGTTGTTTCGTCGTTTCAGGCTTAGTACAGGCTTTTCTACCAGCCTTTGGTCAAGCCTGTGTGCAAGAGCCTGAAACCGTGTTATCATTCAGAGGTTCAGCTAGGCCTCAAATCAGGCTGGTGCTCAGCCTGAATTAAAAAATGTGAGCCTTGTTTCAGAGCTTGGCGAGCCCTTTTTTCATCGTCAATTCGTACCTGGGTCACCCTCTCTTTTTATTTTACCATCATGTATTTTGGAAAAGTAAGACACGTTGTAGATAGATTCGTGAGGAGACATCCGAGAATTAATAATAGCAACGATTTCCTTCGCTATCTTCAACCCCCGGGTTATTTATCTCTTTTTCAGATTTATTATGATACCGCATGATGTATAATGTATCAGTGCAATGCATTGTGTATACACATATGTATTGTTGTATATATAATTTGTACGGAAGTGCGTGTGCGGCTCTTTTACCAGCATATCTCATCAATCAGCGGCATCTTTCCGTCACTTTAGCGCTCGTGGCCGCCTACCGTATACCGACAATTTTTCCCTCGATATGTATACATATGCGGCCATCACATGAGGGGATGATGCAAAAGAATCGCTAAAGCGCGCACCCAATATATCCGGCGTGCGGTCACGTTGAATAATTAGTCGATTGTCCCGTCGTCGTGGCCGGAACTTCACTATCAATATTTTTATTGCGTACGCATGCACCTAATCGGAGTGTGCGGGGGGTGCAAAAAAATGGAAAAGATTTCGAGAGTGAGAAAACGGGCGTAGGGCGTACTCTCTCTCTTCTTCCATTGTCATGAGTTTTTGCTTCCCTTACTCGCCCAGCAGCTAGCCCTCCTGCTTTTCTCTTGTACTTTTTTCAATTTTTTACTCGCGTATAAAGGTTGCAAACGTTCTCGTACGAGCTCCGAGCGCGGGAATGGTTTCATCCCCCTTTGCCATAGAGCTCGTCAATGCGAAATACGTGCACAATAGTCGATTTAAAAAGTTAAAAATGATACATAACGTGTGGTTATGCCTAGTTGTGACTGACGAAAACAGATCATTTTTGGGATTTTTTAAATAGAAAATAGTCATAATAAATTTCTACAAAAATTTGGTATTTGAAAAAGTATCAACTAAAGAATCCTGCGTAATTTTTTTATGTAAAAATATTCAATTATAATCGATTTACAACCGAAGTCCGGGAAGCACCTGTCGAAAACGTCTTCTGCGGTGAGCAATGCCTTTCTGAACCAGGTTATCTATTATAAAAAAAATTAAACAGATTTCGTTGGTATATCAGTATATCCTCTGATTAATCGAAGGAATTTCCGAAATATAAACAATAAAAAATAGCGCGTGTTCAAGGTGAGAGACTTGATTTTTGCGAAAGAAGGTTTTTTCCGTTCATCAAACCGAAAGTATACATCGGAAAAAGAATCCTTCGATCAAATACTTTTTTTTTATATCTAGATAAAGCTGTAAAAACTTCAGAAAAATCGGTGCAGTAGGTTTTACGTATTTTCACCGTCTTTGAAAATATATCTTCCAGAAAAAAGTGTTTAAAGTTTCGAACAACGCTCCGAGCGTTCCGACGTGCGTCAACATATAAATCAAGAGCCTATAAATCTGCCAGTTTTGATACGATTACCTTGAAATTTTCAAGGAAATCATGAGATGATATACTGTCAAAATATATTAGCCTTGAAAAAAGTGACTTTCCGACTTTTACAACTAGGCATAACCTTTTAAATGGGGGCTGGGCGTCGCCAGCTAATGAGCAGGGGGGGACAAGATGTGAGAGAAAGGGTGGGAGGAATATGAATTTTGGACATTTCAGACCCTCATATACATTTTTTCGAACCTCTGGGGCTGCCCCTTGCCACCCGGGGGGTTTTAATTTCGGGATTGCCAACATTCAAACAGAAACGGTAAACGATACTTAGAGATATATTCATTTCTACAGTTTTAACATAATAAAAATATCCAAATACATTTTTTTGGCCATGGCGTTTTTTTATGTCAGCCTTCCGAAGAGGATGTTGGTACAAGGCTATAATGTCACCTTGTTAATTTACTATTAACAGGGAGTTTTTATTTCTTCAATAGCGTATAATTTGATCTAACTAAACGATTGCTTATTATTATTTTAGCTCGCACTCGTATTGCGGCTTATCACGGAATGTCTTTTCCAGAATTTTCTCATTTGTCAAGGATTCTGTGAAGCTTGGAATACGCATCACGGCGGTTAGTCATCATTCCCTATTCGGGAGGGTTTCGTTCATCGTCGCTCTTACTATTCCCGATAGATTTTAATATTTCCTCGTTTTAGCTGTAATGGAGCTTAATTAAGGCAGTATTGCTGTCCAGATGGCTGTTTTGGAGGTGATTTTTAGAATGGAATAACTAAAAAAATAAATACACATGTTTACTGATTCTTCAAACAAATGTACAAATAAAAAAAAAATATTCTCATGTACTTTTTTACGTTTGATAAAAACAGTGCGCGGATAATGCTCCCAATTAGCGACCAGTGTTGTGGGCGTTGTATGAATCCCAAAAAACCAAACATATTCCTAATCTGTATGAGTGTTGTGATGTTTGGTATCAGATTTAGCAAAAGAATGTTTTTTTTTTTAAATGGCGGCGTACTAAATGTTTATTATTAATTTTTCCTATTTTTCTGACCATTCTATGAGTTACATTAGGAACAAACATTATTTCGACTCAATTCTCAAAATATCGTGGTTGCCAATTTGAAAAGCAGAGTTCCGAGAAAAATGCTCTTGAAGTTGCTGCGTCTCGACAACGCATCCCGAGCACACTCCTTAAAATTCCTATAACTCGGCTATTTTTGAGTATCATTAAATGGTTTTCACAGACGTATTGAGAAAGGTCTGTAAAATAATAAAATTAAATAAATGTAAAAAAAACGATTTTTACAATTTTCTATTCACCAATACTGCCTTATAGTCCAGTAAAAAAGACGAAAACCCAGCACTTTTTAGCGTAGAATATGAATTTTTGACTGGAGGTAGATGGTTGCATACTGAAAGTAACCCAATAAAACGTTGTCCCTCAAATCGCCCCAACCTTAAGAGATAGGGGTTGAAAACTTAAAAAGCGCCATATCTCGATAATTAATTGCCCGATCGAAAAATGTTTCAAAGCAAAGTTGTTTGGAATAATAAAACACGTATAAAGTTATCTGACGTGAAATCCCCTATCTTTGAAATTGAATTTTCGAATCGTTTTTGTGCCGCTACTTTTAAAGATAGGAGGTTGGACGTCAGATAACTTTATACGAATTTCATTATTCTAAACAACTTTTGTTTGAAACCTTTTTTGATCGGGCTATTAATTATCGAGATACGGCGATCTTTACGTTTTCAACCCCTATTTGTTAGGGTTGAGACGAGTTGAGGAGCAACATTTTATTGAGGTTACTTTCAGTACGCAACCATTTACATTGAGTCACAAATTCATATTCTACGCTAAATAGTGCTGGGTGTTCGTCTCTTTTACTCTAACTCATATCCTTACACGGCAACGGCTCACAAGTCCATTCCTCCTTTGGTTTTCCTCGCAGGGATAGGACAAATATTGAATCTCATTAGGGCTTTGTCTTGGAGAACTTTTCCTGTCCAAGGAGAATTCAGTCTCCCACAGTTGCCAAATCTGGTGAAGATATGGTTCGATGCTCCGAAAGAGAAAATTGACGTGCGGAACGTGATACTCGTCACATCCATGAAGCATATAATGTCTCTTTATTACTCCGCGCCCGCTCTCTCTCTCTCTCTTATCTCTCCTCTCGGCGTTATATTTTTCTGGCATAATGTATATACGTTGTACTCCCCCGCGTGCGATATATCGAGAGATGGTCGAGTGTTCGCCGGTTTTCCCAGCGTTCACCCTCCGTATACCTCCGTCCGTTTGTCCGTCCGTCACACGTGAAATTGAGACCATTGTCAATAACGCTCTAGCGGTCTGCGCCGGAACGCAACATATGTATATATGCCTAGAAACAGAATATGCATCGATGATGTTTTTGGCTCTCACGAAATATACGTCGGCCATAATTGACTGCTCCCATTGCGCGCTCGTTAAACACCTGTTCTCTTCGTTCAAACATCAACAATTAAAAAATATATCGATACAGCATTTTTGATATACTCGTTGAAGGCCCCAGTAATGTCAACACAATTATTCCACTATCAGGATGAGTCGCGCAAGGTACCCGTCCGGAAGTTTGTTGGGGAGTCCCCAGATCCTACGCCATCCATATTGGGTTTTGATAGGGACGCCGTGGGGGTCCACACTGGAACCCCAGTAGATTCCGCGCAATATCCAGATTGACTTGACGTCGTTTCAGAATTTTTTACTTGCAATACTGAACCGGAATTTGTTGGATGTCCCCAAAAAAAAATATCCTTTCGTGATCCCGTGCACAAATTTGTAGGGGCGTCCTAAAATGCACCTACATTTCTATAGGGATTTGTTAGGGACACCGCACATGGGGAGTCTTCATTGAGATCCAATTGGATTCTGCACTGTTCCCCGATGAACGCCGTTTGAGAAATCTTACCACGTTCAAATAGAAATCATGTGAAAGGTCACGAGAAAAAATTCGGCGTATTGAAACATAACCTGGACGTTTCGTGAGCGTGTACCTACGTGTGTGGTGATATTATGTCAAAGTGCCGTAAAAAAGTAACAAACGATAATTGCAGTGGGTTTTTAGTTACATGATTCAAATCGATTTTTAAGATATACTGTTTCAAGCGATTTATATTTTTTTTAGATAAGATTTGTGCTTTTTAGGATCGGGGATGAGTAGTAGAATACGGTGGGGAATGTAATGAGGGGGAAGACTCCGTACAGTGGAATCTACGATTTTATATTACTTTTTTAGAATCAACTCATTTTGTAAATATACATATTTTGTTTAGAAAATTCAACGTAGGGTCACGTGAACCTTTCCTGTTTCTCAGAAGTGAACATGTGCATATGAGCGTCTTTTTTACATTAGAACCGCCCTCGGATGCCAATAGGTTTGAATCTGTCTGTGAGTCGCTCCCACGCAATTCGGTTGTGAGAGGTGATATTATATTATTTTTGGTGTCAAACGTTGAAAAACCTGTTGAGTTTGTATGTTTTTTGCTTTTTTACCTATCGCAGTGATGTTGGAAGTCATTGTTCTCCCGCAAAATACAGGAATATTGCGGTATTTGAGCATTGTGTTTGTTAACCTACCGAAAATAGAAACTTGTCACTACCCGCCTTAGAAAAAAGGAGAGGGTCAGTACACAGTGGCTCAATTTTTCAAGGTATAGAGAGGTAAGTCATAATATGAATATTTTCGCGTTGTGATTTAGATAGGTACTGGTACTACCTCATTAAGTAGGTATTCATTGTTGATTAATATTCAATAAATGATTGTGATTGATCTCATTATATGCTGTTTTTTTTTAATTAAATTTTCAATAGTTAACTGTACAATATTCCCCGTTGTATAGAGAAAAGTACTCCATTACCTACAAGTGTACAGTGGATCAGGGTAATTTTCTTCAAATTTTGCTAGATTTTGAAATCTCGTTTGATTGTGAAATTAGGCATGTTTCACTGTGTACACCCCCTAGTACACAGTGGATAAAATCCCATTAAAAAAAGGTTATTATCTCAATATCTATTGGGTTAGGCCGTTCAGCGTCTTTTAACAAAATGAAGCCATTGAACATACCTCGCGTTTAGTCAAGGTTTTATTGGGATTGTGTGAACGGTTAGGCAGCTATAGACCTCTGAAAAAAATGAGCCACTGATCCCACTCTGACCCTACAGAATACGATGGGTTCCATCAAGAATCGTATTGGATTCTGTTCCATAATGTGGATATGGTGTTCAAATTGGATCCTAGAGAATCCCTGCATTATGGAACAGAAACCAATACGATTCTTGATGGAACCCATCGCAATCCAATGGGAATTACTCAACAATGTCTGCACGAGTAACCGTAAAAAAACACCATTTGCACCCATACACGACACAACAATCGAATCATCTTCCAGGGTTTCCCATATCGAAAGTATCAAAGTTCCACGTATATGCACGATTGCACGATCGGATTCGCCCTGCCATGATTATGTGCATATTGTTACGCATTGACAAACGTGCGACCATGTTTTCTGCTCCTTCAAAACTACCCTACCACTGTTTTTCTACGCTTTAATTCGTTTTCAGTCATGACGGACTACATGAGATCCATCACGAGTTTCATCGAAAATGTATGTACAACTGATGACGAAGATTGTGCAATGTAAGCAACCGTATACGGCTCAATCGGAAATGGGGTTTTTTTTGTTCCCGCGTACGAACAGAGGCGAGAAACTCGACAGGTAAAGAGCACTCTGTAACTAAAGCTCGATGAGAGAGCTGTCGGTCAATTCGTTCCGCACTCGCTCTAATTTCATACATCCCATTACTAAACGAGTCTGAGCAGGGGGAGGAGTTTAATAAGAAAAAAATCGAAACTTATTTGGGAAGAGGAATCCTCATATATACTGGGTGGATCAATAACTATTAGCTCCTTGGATATCTTCGAAACTATGAGGTTCACAGAAATATTTGCTGAAATGAAATTGCACAGTACGAAAGGGGCCACCCGGTAGCGATTATAGTTTTTTTGCAGTTGGAGGTATTTCGGACATTTGAAGGTCAGCTCCATTTTTTTTAATGGCTCGGTATGTTTTTTTTTCTGTATCATGAAAGAGGAGCTTGACACAAGTTCAACGACCAATAACGTAAGGTCATAGGAAGTACAGAAAGGCGATAATACATACAGTTTCGGTAGTAAATAAAACTACGTTTAGAGTAAGTGTTCAAAATGACGACCATCAGCATCAATGCAACATTGGATTCTGTTTTCGGTTGATTGACATGCAAGTTTTACAGCGTCAGAACTTATTGATGCACAGGCTGTAATTATTCTTTGTTGCATGTCCTCAAATGTAGTTGGTACTTCTTTGTACACTTTATCTTTCAAGGTTCCCCATAGAAGGAATTCTAAAGGTGTCGGGTCTGGGGAACGAGCTGGCCACAATATTGGATCGCCGCGTCCAGTCCAACAATTTCGAAATTTTTCGTCTAGTTGCCTTTGTGCAATCAATGAATAATGTGCTGGACATCCGTCATGGTGATACCACATGGTTTGTCGTGTAAGTATAGGCAACTCTTCGAGCAAAAGACCCAATGTATCTTTGACAAAATTACTGTAGATGTTGCCATTCACATTTCCATTGATAAAAAAAGGACCAATAATTTTAGCACCTATGATTTCGCACCATACTTTCACAGACCATTGTCTCTGGTGTTTAACCTGCCGCAGCCAATGTGGATTTTCCGTTGCCCATAAATGCATGTTTTGCAAATTAACGTTCCCATGATTTGTGAATGTTGCCTCATCAGTTTTCTCACTCATTGTTTTCGATCTAGTAGTCATTGTATTTACTACCGAAACTGTAAGCATTATCGCCGTCCTGTAGTTTCTATGACCTTCAATGACCTTATGTTATAGGTCGTTGAACTCGTTTTAAGCTCCTCTTTGATGATACAGAAAAAATATACCGATCCATTAAAAAAAATGGAGTTGACATTCAAATGTCCGAAGTACCTCCACCTGCATAAAAACTATTATCGCGATCGGATGGCCCCTTTCGTACTGTGCAATTTCATTTCAGCAAATATTTCTGTGGATCTTATAGTTTCGAAGATATCCAAGGTGCTGATAGTTATTGATCCACCCTATATATATATTCAAGGTGTCCCTTTTATCTCTGCCACCCAAAATAACGCGGTAATTATCGACGACATAAAAAAATGTTTCAGACAAAAGTTGTACGGTGTGAAGGGGGCCATCAAATGCTATCAATTTTTGTTTTATTTTACTGTAGGCGCTGGCACACAGTGAAGGTCACCTCCACTTTTTAAAAGTGAAATGGTACATTTTTTTCGACCATCTTGTGGAGCACCTCAAGCCGCATAAAAAACATCAGGGGTTCAAAGTCGTTCAAGGTCGTTAAAGGTCACCTATTAAAATGAAAGACAAATCTAAATGACTTGGATCACTACCAAATATTTGGGTAGTGATCCGAGATATTTAGATTTGTATCATTAATACTGACCTTGAATGACCTTGAACAACTTTGACCCCCCAATATTTTTTATGCGGCTTGAGGTGCTCCACAAGATGGTTGAAAAAAAATATACCATTTCATTTTAAAAAGTGGAGGTGACTTTTACTGTGTGTCAGCGCCTCCACCGAAATGAAAAAAAAATGGTCGCATTTCATGGCCCCCTTCACACCGTACAACTTTTGTCTGGAACATTTTTTTGTGACATCGACAATTACCGAGTTATTTCGGGCAGCAGAGATAAGAGGGACACCCTGTGTATATATATATATATATATATATATATATATATATATATATATATATATACACACACACACACACACATACATTAGGGTGGCACAATTAAGTGCTCTAGTTTTTTCCTTTTTCTCACTGCACAATTATCTTCTTAAAAAAAAAATTGTTGTGGAAGCTGCGAGTGGTTAAAAAATATTTAGAGGTCGCTTAAGCTCCCGAAAATTCAAATTATCATGATGAACCTACTCACCGCACCTACTACTCCTACACCCCCGGCCCATCAGTCGCACCTGATTGGCCCGCCTTTAACAATTACTAATAATTCAGGGTTTGATTTGAGACCCACACATGCTTATATGAATCGACTCAGATTTCTCCCCCAACCCCCCATTTCAGGGAACGCATTCAGTTCTGGGAAACCCTGTAAATCAGCATGAACTGCTACATCCTAGGACCGCTTGCCCTGTTGTTTTGGTCAAAATGAGAACTAGTAAGACTGCGAGATTGCGATGAACATTAGCTCAGAATGAGAACAAAAAACGAACATTTTTCAAGAAGTTTTCAGAGACTTGATGACTAATCTTGAATAATACCTTATTTTTTTCCTTAGAATTTATCTGATTGTGAGGAACAATCAGATTGTGAGGAACAATCAGAGAAACAAAAGACACTTAAATTGACATTTTTAGATGTTCTGCAGATTCATAATTTTTCTATAACAAACTAATGTTGCGGCAAAAGACCACTCTGTATTCCCGAATAAGCAAAATGTCTAATAAAGAAAATTTAGTTTAGCCAAATACACTGAAACCAGAAAAAAGGCATGCCTCGAACATTATTTTTGATTTCCCAAAATATATAACCATTGTACGTCACATTTTTCTGTCATTCGAAGATTTGAATACCGTCCGAAAGCGAGACAACGACCTACAGCAATTCTTGAAAAATGTTCAACTCTATAAGGAGCAACTCGGAGTGAAATTTTTTTACGCGGTATCTTTCCATCCCTTGTAGCGACTGCGGCGATCCCTAAATCCTCCTATTAGTATCTTCATTCTTTGATCTGGCATTGGAGAGACGAGGACTCACGGTTGATCCCAGATAGAGTGCGCGGAAAGGGCGTATCTAAGATGTGGGAAAAAGATTACGAGAGCTTCGCAACGCGCTCAAGGGATGTCTTTTACCTTTGCACGAAAGGTGAACGCGGTTTTTACCACCAAGATGATAGAGAGCGAGATCTTTCTCGGAGCAAGAAAGGGAGAAGGCGAAAGAGCTGCAACCGAGAGGGCGTTCTGTGGGGATCGAAGACGGCGATGACAGAGACCCACGAGTGAATGCTGAATGTGGATATGGAGCATTCCGTGTAAAATTGACCGACACATCTGGTCCTCGCAAACTTGTTTTATTTCATCTGGATTTTTTTACTTCGATCGTACAAGTGAAACGAACGTAGTCTGATGTCACTAATTTTATATATATTTTTGCCTATCTTCTTCCACTTAATGTTTTGATGTACAAAGTTTATCTGTCACGAAACTATCAACTGTTTCTTCCATATCCTTCAACTTGATGTTTCCAACGAATTGGCAAAAGGAATAATTACGGCTATCAATCCGGAACTATATTCGAATTGCTAATGTTTTTGTGCATTTCTCTGACAACATATCGCAATTTTCAATCGATCTTATTTAATATTTTAATAATCGGAGTACCACGGCTGCTAATTAATTTTGAATTTCTAACGATCCTTCGTATGCTCTTCCGGGTTTTTACGATGCTATCCTTTTCACTTTTACCCCACATTTGTCACGTCACTGTTTCTAGTTCTACAGAGATTCCTCAAAAAGTTGCTCCCAGACACTTTTCTAATGCTGCCGAGGAGAAAAATGAATCACGGTATTAAAATTGTTAATTTTTTGTGCATTTCCCTAAAAAGATTTTATCGACATTTTCAATCGAGTTCCAAAGAAATTTAGAATCGGACTAACGAGACTCCTAATTAATTTTCAATTTCTAATGGTCCTTTATATGCCCTTGGAGACTTTTACGATGACATCCCTTTCACTTTTACATTACACTTGTCACGTCGGTATTTCTAGTTCATCAAAGATCCCCCAGAGGGTTGGTCACAGACACTCTTTTCCAATGCACCACTTTATCGCTTTCACATGAGGGCACCGGCAAACCTTAGAAAACCCACGTTGATAGAGGCGGCTATATTTTCACCCCGTTTTTCCTGTAACATCTTCCGCAGACGAAATATTTGAATGGACTATATGAAATATTTTTAAAAAGTGACATAGATTGCAGCTCGAACACATTCGCATGAAATCCCCTGTGGACACGTATACGGATGCATGAATGCCCGAGGACGAGGAAACGTTGCTGGAGGAGGGGTCAGTGACGTGGCAGATACGAATTCATGATACGGGATTAAACACCCTTTGCTCTTGTTCTCGCCCCTCCTTCTCTTTCTTGCTCTTTCTACTCTCTTCGCGTTTCCATTTCTTGAAACTTTCAGGTATCTTTTTTCGCCATCTTGCCTTACTCCAAAAATAAAACGATTGGTGGACTAATATCGACTTTTGCATTCGTGAGTGGTGTGAAAAGTTGGATTAAGGATGGAAGAGCACCAGTAATTCTTTTCGTGTTTTTCTCATGTTGAATAATTCATCGAGGATGTTCCCATTCACAGTTCTCACTGAAAGTTGACCATCCAACGATGGAAACTTATGCTTGTCAAATAATTAAGGTGTTAGGCTACTGTGAAAGATAAGAAACACTTGTTCGTCGCTTGAGGCAACGCAAACTGAAGAGGAATGTCCAACATATGGTGCAGGAATCGCAGATTGAAGGTGAACTTATGATTACGAAGATAGAACTGGTAGTAAAATTTCAAACGCGTTTTTCTCGTAACTATGTTTTTCAAAACGGTGTACACGATTTCTTGACTTTTAATAAACGGATCGACTTGAAATTTGGTACACTTGTTCAGTGTAATGGTAGTTTAGTCTTGCCCGACGTTTTTCTTCTTAACATTTTTTTACAATAACTAGTGTAAAAATTCGAATGTTTTTTCTCAATTTTTCGAGGTAAAATGACATCATTATTGTTAATAGTTAATAAAATGCTATCATTTTTGTTAATTGTTAATAGTTATTATAGTTAATAGTTATTTTATGATCATTGAAAGACGATAACAAAAATCGCTCGGTCAAGTGTTAGCCGATATTATCTATTTTGAGGAAAAATCTTCAGATATTACACAAAGTGCAACTATTTCATGGTATTGAAAATGTAATTAGGCTTTTCGGGTAATCAAAATCAGATACATGTAATTAATATGAGTTGGTTTTTTTTAGTATATAATTAGTTCGTTTGGGTGTGTTTTGTCGTGTTTGTATAATAATTGTTTTATAATTCGTGTAATATATTTGTAATATAAGTTGTAGTATAATTTTTAAATTAACAACAAGATTAGGATTGGGTGGGCAAAGGGCACTTTCCAGCCAATCACATACATCCAGCATGTCGCAGCTCCCCCCACTCTATTACAACGCAGTGGCAGTGGAGTGGGAGTAGCGTTACTTTCGTGTAACGTCCAGCTAACTCAGGCCTCTATACCCAGCCTACCTCACAAACATACAGTTTTAAAATCCTTATCAATGCTAAAAACTCGTTTTTTATGTTTCAGATCGACCGGGTGGCCAAAATCAAGTACACGGTTGAGCCCCTTACGTTCAAAGCTCCTTTACGAGATTGTTTATAACTTCTTTAATTGTCAATATTACTTCTTGAAATTTGGTACACAACTGTGTTAAGGGGCCAGTCCACTTTGAAAATTTCAAAAAATCGAAAGCAAGCAAGTCTTGAAGAAATCGCCGATGATGAGCAATCAGAAGGGATTTTGTACGGTGCAGGAATTGCCGATTGAGTTTAGGTAAGAGTTTTTCATAGTATAAACTTCAAACGCGTTTTTCTCGAAAGAACGTTTTCAAAATCTAGCTCCATCGTATCTCTAAAACTAATAAACCGATTCTCTTGAAATTTGAACCACATATTGTAAACATGATTCGCAACAAGATGACCCTCGATGGTTTTATAATTTTGATTTTCATTTTTTTTTTGCGAAAAACTGCGAGAAAATGCGTTTTTTTACTTTTTTCGTTTTTCATCTGCCATTTTTTTTTTATTTTTTGAGAAAACTTTATATACTCGGGTCATTTTGTAGCTGGTGTCATACTGCATCTAACGGACTTTGATTTTTTTGTTTCAGACAAGTCGTTGCCGAGTTGTGATGGAGCTACCTAGCCCACCTATTTTTGAGGCGTTACGTTAAACTATAGTTAAAACTTAAAATAGTTAAATAGTTTAAAAAATAGTTAAAATTTAGTTAAATTTAAATAAAAATAAAAATTTAAATAAATAAAAATAAAATAAAAATAAATTTAAAGTTAAAGTTAAATAGTTAAAAAAAATAACTTAAAATAATTTTAAAAAACTTAAAATAGTTAAACTATAGTTTAAACTATAGTTAAAACTTAAAAATGAATAAAAGTGAATTAAATTTGTTTTATGTATTTCAAGACTTTATTTATCAAGCTCAACAAGTTTTATATTCATATCTTTTATAAAATCCTCAAAAAAAATCGCGAAAATAGCCTTTTTGTGGCTCCAAAGTGGACTGGTCTCTTAATGTACATACAAATAAATGTCCAAACGATTCTTCAATCATCTTACCCACTCCAAAATTAATTCTTTCAAACAACCCTGGTTTTCGCGTCATCCCAGTAGCCCAACCCCTTCAATAAATCAATTGCTCCGAAAGCTGACAGTTCTCGAATTGTTCTTGCAAATGCAGATCCGGGCAAGTCCTTCGATCGAAGGACATCTTCGAGCACAAAATTCACCGCAAGAGACGGTGAATAAAAGTCCAGAAAAATAATTTAAAAATCAGTTTTGTCGGGTAGTTTTCCGTCGACTCATTAGGTACGTTCTTGCGAAAAGGTCCACCCTGTTCGCCGAGCAAACGCGAACACATTCATAGGTATATACGTGCGTGTACGTATTACGAGTGGGTACCTCATATTTAGACCCTCGGATGTACTTTCTCGTCGATCTAAGTGAAACGGGCAGACCGAACGGGCGGTTCCATTATCGTTCATCGAATTCGGTTAGTCACCCCGCACAAAGCGAGCCCGGAGACCCGGTATAAGAAGATATACGTATACGGCGTGGGAGAGGCTGGGGACACGAAGAGGAGATCGCGGGCGGGGAGAGGAAGAGACGAAGGGGGGAGGAGCGTGGAATTTCCGGATACAGAGAGGAATGGAGGTTCTCGCGATAATGAATTCGATTTGTCCGAAGCATCTCGCAAAAGCGCAAGGAGAGAGAATATGCGTCGCGACGTTTTGCCTCATCCCCGAGCTTTTGGGTGTCTCCCTCGTTCCCGCCGCGTCTTCTCGCCCTCCGCGCACCCCTTTGAACTGGCGTCTCGTTCGAAAAGCGCGTTTGCTCGAGAGCGGAGTCACCGAGTCCCCTTTCATTATTATTCCTGCGCCTACATACGTAATGTAATAATCGGCGTGTATACAGGCCATATGGCTCGAATCGGCGAGTATCCCGTGGAGCCGTGCGGACACCCAGGCCATACATTCTATCCCACACATACTGGCACTAGTCATACAATGTAAAAGCGCATCCACGGTAGGCGAAAAAGCGAAAAGTCTGCACCGAGAGGCACTTTACCGAAATGTGGATTTTTTATTTCTCATTTTCATTTGGACCGGAGAGAACCACATGGATAATGTATTCGTGAATTTTTGAAGAAATTATTTTTTCATGCAGCGATTTTTCACGTCGAGTAGCATTGGCCTGAGCCAGTACTTGGATGGGTGACCGCTTGGTGGCGTTGTGATTAGTGCATTACGAAAAATTAACTTTGGCCAACACTCCTGGGGGGCTGGACGTATGGGGTAAACAGGAAAGTACGAAACATCGAAAAAGTCCACCATACGAAATATCTTTGTCGTCAATTTTACGGAATTTTCCTGCTGTAGGTAAATGTCTCAATTTCCCACAAACCCGGAAAAAATGGACTTTTATGTATGTACGCGTTTATAAAAACACATTTTTGCGAATTGTATCGATGCACTGAGAAAAAAAACCAATTGAATAAAAAATATATATTGGTTGATCCAAATAAATGTGCTGCTGCGGAGTGCCACCGATATATGAGATTGTTACAATACTATATAATATTGGAAAATGTGATTGATTTAAATAACATATTATTTTATTTGAAAATGCTCTTCTGTTCTCTGAATATCTACATTATCCTTCAAATAAAATTATATTCTATTGAAATCATTCTATACACAATCCGTAGATGTATGGATGAAATAATTAAGCGGTTGCTACAACATTTTTTATTCCGTACAAAAATATAATCAATAGAATTAATTATTTCTTCACTACACCGAAACGAATATGCCATGGGACGTATGTTTTTCAATTTGTTTTAAATCTTAAATAAAAAGTGAGCATTAGAATGATCATCCACGATAATAGTGGAGAGAATATCAGATATCCAATGAATATCCATGGAGAGGATATCAGATATTCAACTGGTAAGAACAGATACTACACCTTGATCTTAGCCACAGGCTAAGAAGCGATACTCTTTAGAGTTTCTCCGGCGTTTAAGTAGATTTTCGGTTGACCCTACGCTTACGAGAAACGAGCGCGCGTGCGGCTCCTAGTGGTTACTCCGAGAACTACGGGTTTCCTCACACCTATAATTTCGGTGGCGCTCGGCCATGATTTGGTTGAATTTTTTCAACCAAATGCGCAAGAAACCAATTTTATTTTCGCTTAATTTTTTAACCAATTCAGACATTTGCTTAATATTTTTCAATCAAAATAAAATATTAATATTTTAACGAATAATGTACTTGAAAATCAATATCGGATACGGTGAAAAAAATAAAATAACATATTTACTCAAAAGAAATTTTATCCGAATCAAACGAGCGAAATTCAATTTTTCTTGTGTACTCGAATCAACAATATTCGTGTTATGAATTGAAACGCTTTTTCTGTTCGTTGCAGAAAATGCTTCAAAACTATATAATTTGTTGGCGATAATTTTTTAGGTAGTTTCAATAATATATTGTTCTCGGCTAATAATATACCTTTTAAATGAAAAAAAATTATTTTATCATGTTATTAAAGTCAATAGCGTTTTGTTTGGACTAATAAATCCGATTATTTGCACCAACAATTTGACAATTGAATCAACGAAATTTCATTCAATAACACCAATGATATTGGATCAATGATTTTTTTTCGCAGTGTGGATGCGATTTTCAAACGGAAATGTTGCCCCCACTCGTGGATTTCTTTGGCTCCAGGCTGATCTTTCATAGTTCGAGTATACAGGCCCCTTTCTCTCGTTTCACCTACTCAACTTGTCCCTTTAATCTTTGCCTTATATCACGATTAATCAGACCGGTAGGTTAGTTCGGCCGCTCTCGTATCTCGAACCGGGGTAGTTTTCCATTAGAGCCTCTGGAGTAAAAATGAACGGGGTAGTTGATCCAAATTTTCGTACCGAGGACAAGTGTATCGTGTGTACAAGCTTTGTGTGTGCCCCATATAGACTCTGATTAAATCAGCATTAGAAGTGTACCCCTAGTATATACATATATACATAGCCTCGTCCAAGGGCCCAAGGGTTCTCGAGTCTGTAATCTCTCTTTTCTCCTGCAACGACACCAAATGGCGAGCATGTCGCGGCCCTTTTCTGGTTTACTGTAACTACACTTGGACATGTTGTTATATATGGATACCCCACGCTTTTTGCTGCCGGGTATACATATACTCTCAGGGGTACAGATAATATACTGTGCTATTCGGGGGACACGTATTCACGGGGCTCGGGATACTCCCTTAGTATTTCTACATGTATGTAACATTACATTGGTGAAAATATAAACCTTTTTTGACTGCTTTTTTGGCAGCACGATTCTTACTGAAACCAATGGACTTTTTGACTTGTAATTTCTGGAGGAAATTCGGCAAACATTTGAATCGACGAAACGAATAAACTTGACTTGCATAGAACGAAGTTTAAGATTTTTTAAATTGACATTTTCTTGAGTCCAACCTATTTTTTTTAGTATTAGGATTGGACGTGAATGGAGTTGGTACATTGGGCGAAATAATTTTTTTGAATCAACTAAATGAAGCATGTTTGATGGGTTTTTGTTTGGCGCAACTATATTTTTGTCTATTTCCGCAAAAACACTCGTTAGACTTAACCCTTCATTGACACATTTATATTTGGCCAGGATTTTGACACACTGGTAAGGAACATCCCTTAGGTGTCGTCCTTCGATTTTTTTAAAACTTACATTTGTTATGAAGCATTGAAAACTAAGCGACACGTATTTTTTTATCGGCGGGAAAACGGTTTTAAGGGGTGAAACCAGCCCTCGAATAGGGGTGATTCACCCCTTAATTATTTTTTTTTGCGATAACGCTCTAGTGGATTTTTCATCGTTTCGGATTAGAAGAATTTCCGTTTTTGTTTCATTGCGATCGGTCGAGTGCTTGTGGGTGAAACTGCAATATTACCCCTTGACATGCCTTTCTTCGATGGCTGGTTTTACCCCTAAAAAACGTTTTTTCGCCGTAAAAAAAAAACGTGTCGCTTAGTTTTCAATGCTTCATAACATATGTAAGTTTCAACAAACTCGAAAGGCGACATCTGAGGGATGTTCCTTGTGGGTCAATTTGTTCCGGATAGTAGATCGTCCACCTGCCATTGGCAACCCTTCGGGCGGTTATTATTTCAAAAATTACGGATACACTTTAGACATTTCTTAATATGTCTGCATAATTAAAATTCGTAAAATATTAAATTTATTTGTTGTACAAAATTAGAGAAATTGTTCAATTTTAGAAAGGTAAGCATTTTATTCAAAATACGTCCGGGTCAAAATGACCCAGTGTTTCAACGTTTGGTTAAGGAAATTATTGCATCCTCTGTTCATCGTTTCAAATACATATTCCGTTGGGTCTCAACTTCTAGAAAATAATTTATTGAAGTAGAATAAACCATTTGGTAGACTGTTTATTAATCGATCAAATTATTAATTACACTTAAAACCTAAGTTTCGTGATTTTGAAAATAAAAATCCACTTAAAAATGTGAAATTTAAGTTGTCATTTCAAAGCCACTGAGTACACATTGACAAAACCCGAAGTGTTGTATAAACGTTAGAAGAAAAAAAATGTTGACGTAATGGAGAAGAGTAACCTTCAGTAAAATGTTCCTAAAGTTAAGCCTACATTTTTCTATGAAATTTATTATTGTTTTTGACGAAATAAAATATTTGTCTGAGTTAAATATATAATTTTATTACAGTGAATAACAACGTCTATCTAATTTGATTCAAATTTTATGACGGTAGAATATACGGTTTTCCTTTTCCGAGGACGAGATTTAAACAATATTTTATGTGCTTGAGGCACTTTCTCTCCATGTTATGGTATGGAACATTTTAATCTGCGAATTTTATTCATTTCCTTTCGTCGCCACTGTCTTTAAAGTCCAGAAACAAAATGATTGCAATATCATCGCCGAAGGGCGAACTCGAATAAAATGGACTATTAAAAAATGGGATGCTTTTTAACGTCGCGTAAATAGTACAGAAAATAATGGATCAAACAGAGAAGCTTAAGTTCAAAGGTAGGCCAAATTGGTATGTAATATTCTACGTGTGCGTAACGTAACTTATTGTAAAGACACATACACACACACATACGTTTTGACCCTTTACATCGGCGTTCTCTATTACAGACAGGGACGACGCCTCGCATGTACAACTATACATACATACGTCTATGCAGACGTGATCGGACTGATCTCAACGACGCGCTATTTCTATTATTCACTGCGAGAATCGGCCAGTGTGTAGATTTAATTGTTCCGTCGAAAGAGCCTTCGAGGGCCGATTGAAAGGACAAGTGCTAGAAGTATCACGTATAACCCCACGCAGAACTCAGAGTGTGCGAGCTCCGTACAGCAATATTCATGCCTTGTCAATACTTGAACACTATATTTCGTTTCGTAAAGCTCTTCTCGCATCGATGTTGCATTGATTCCTAACTTTTCCCAACTTTCCACAATACCCATTGACTCGTAACAAATTAATGTGTACTCGAATAATTAAGGCAGTGTTCTAGTCTAAAGGCCTAAATTTCGGTTGTTTTTTCGGAGTTGATGGAAAAAAAACTTGAAATATTTTTATTATCCATTTTTTCAATCTTCCTATTGATATTTCAAATACAAAACAAAATTTGTGCAGAAAACAATAATTGAAAACGTTATGCCTTTAAATATGGGCATGAAAAAAGGGTTGTGGCGGTTGACGAGCTTCTAAAGCTGTCATTTATCTAAAACAGAAATAAAACCCTTGTCTTGATGAAAAAGAATGTCATTATGACAGGTACCAAAAAAAAGAACGAAAAAATTAACGGTGACTGCCTGAAAAAAGTTAATTTTTAGTTCTTTTTAAGTTAAATTTTTCTTTGAACAGGATTAATAATAATTTTGGATTGTCCGCAGTAAGGACGATAGAAGGGGGGCCCCGGGTTGACATTCAGAACTTTGAATGCTCCGACGGTTTAAAATTCCGAATTTTAATATCCCGAAATTCAAGAAGGGGCCGGGTTCAAATTCCCAACTTTGAATGATCAGAACGCTCAAAACGCCGAAAGTTTACTACCCCGAAAGATCAAAACTCCGAAAGAATTTTACACGAAAGACCAAACCTCAGAAAATCTGAACACCGTCAAAATAATTCGGCTATAGAAGTTTTAAAAGTTTCAAAATTTGCATTAAATCGACGAGTTATTTCAAGAATTTTTTTTATGGACAAGTGATTTTTACTCAATTTTGAAATTTGTCTAGACAATGTTAAACGTTCCACATCGTTCCGAAATTCCAAGGTTCGTCAAGATCATGCCAGCGGAAGTCTATACAGTTGACTGTAAATGATGCAGAACGTACACCATTGTCTAGACAAATTTCAAAATTGACGTAAAATCTACTGAATAAAAAAAAATTCTTGAAATAATTCGTCGATTTATTGAAAATTCTGAAACTTTTAAAACTTCCATAGCCGAATTATTTTGATGATGTTCAGATTTTCGGAGTTTTCGTCTTTCGTGTAAAATTTTTTCGAAGTTTTGATCTTTCGGAATAATATTTTTTCGGAGTTTTGAGCGTTCTGATCATTGAAAGTTCGGAATTTCAACCCGACTCCGTTCAGATTTTTGGGGTTTTGGTCTTTCGGGTAAAATTCTTTCGGAGTTTTGATCTTTCGGGGTAGTATTCTTTCGGAGTTTTGAGCATTCTGGTCATTAAAAGTTCGGAATTTCATCCCGGCCCCATAGAAGGATATACACTGAAGGTCCATGCCGAATTTGAAGACGATCCTATCCTGGTCTCGTTTGTGGACGTAAATATTGGGAATTTCGACATTTCCTTTTGAGAACATATTCTTAAGGCGTTACCCCCACTTGTAGCGCAAAAAAGGCCTTTTTCATGAATTTTTTTAAAGAAAACTACAAAACTTTTTTAATCGATCAATATACCATCTTAAAGCACACATCTTGAAGAACTTTCAGTAATTTTTTTATTGAAAAATATTACATTGTTTAGTGGCAAATGGCCGTCAATGAAATAATGTTTTTATATACACGGTTTGCGGTGACCAACATTGCGGCGAAGTGGATTAGCTGAAAAAAAAATGCGGCTGGATTTAGTCAAATATAAGTATAAACTAGTCTTTAATCGAAGGATTTTAAAAAATATTCATTTTTCACAAAATGGCGGACAGTCAAAGTTAATGGTTCGATTTTAACGAAAAAAACGGCCGTTTTTTGGCTATAAAACGGCCATTTTTTCGAAAAAAAAAAATCGAACGATTAAAGACTACATTTTTATGTATTAAATAAGCCTGCAAAATTTCAAGAAGATCGGTTCATTAGTGTTCGAGTAATCTTGGTCACCGACTTCAGAAATGCCATTTTGAGAAAAACGCGTTTAAAGTTTCAATTTCAGTTTACACGAAAAAAAATATTTTTTTTTGTAAACTTACATAGTCATCTATTCCGGGCCCATACAGAAGTATGGGCCCGGATACTTACACTTCAAAAAAATGCAATAAAAAAAATCGATTTTTTCAAAATCGGAAGTGGGGTTAACCCCTTAAGAGTCTATACATTGAGAAAATGCAAAAAAATCGATGTCTTAGCAAGTTTCTAGACTAAAATATTGCCTTAATTGATAATGAAGTATCCCTGCGTAACTTCAATACTGCAATTATAATTCACCGTTGTCAATAGGGCGTGATGAAAGTAAACATCACCATTCGACTCTTTGACGGAAAAGAGAGGAAAAGAAGAAAAAAAACTCGTGCAAATTAGAAACTTGAACAATTGCTTCATCATTTTATTTTTATCACAGCGTATTTCCCATAAGGAAGACAACTTTTTATGGTGCCCGCTTTATAGAGAAAGCTTTGTGGGAAAAACGAAATGATAAGCAACGTGCGGATGAGCAACATGCACGATTTTTGGAAAATGTAATAAAATAAAAATGAAGAATACGGATTGTGATATGGTGCTTCCTAGATTCATCTCTCTTTGTCATCTTACCCCAGAGTTCTTTTTCGCGTTTTTTTCGTTGTCATGTTTCCATCATCGGGCAGAAATCATTCGAGGCATGTGTGCCGCTGCGTTTATGTGCTCGTACACTTTTGTTGCGATATATACATAATGTACGTGTCCCTGTGTGTGTACGTGGTTGTGTACTAGGTACTCCACGCGCCTGCACTATACGCGGATATATATAGTTCTCAAGCTGTGTGTGGTATATATGATGCTAGATGTCGTCTCGTAGCCCTTGGAAGCAACCCCTCTCGCGATCGCTAAAAGCATATCTGTGTCGTGACGATCATTGCATGAGGGAAAAGAGGGTGAGCTCTTTTTGCTTCTTGGTTACGTTTTCACCCGCCACTATCCACACCCTCCTGAATCACGCGTGTGTATATATATTTGGAGAGGTGATTTTCAAGGCATTCGACTTAGAGGACGGTCTTCCTAGGAGCCAATTCACCTCGTGCTCAAAATTGTGTGAAGCCCAATGGATTGATAATCACTTTTGAATTATGGCAAGCATGACGGGCATTTCGAGAACGGCTTGATGTTCTGATGGCCAACATTACATGGATGTAACGGATTCAAAATATCCTGTCCGATATACAGGGTGGACCATTTAACGTGACCACCCCAAATATCTTTCGTTGCCTTTAGAGTGACGAAAAAAAATGTCAGGAAAGTGGTGAAAAATTCATTTTTGTCAAGGTCATCATTTTTGCGTTCTCAAGGTCATCAATGGTTTTTCAAATGGGAATATGTTTTTTTTATTGAGACGTTGCAGCTGATATTCAGACGAAACCAACGACCTATGATATCATGACCTTGAAATTATTTTTTACCAAAATACACGTGTAAAAGCGGGAAATCGTGATGGTATTGACGCTAAAAATATCCGAATAATGTAATTGAATTTTTTGTGCAGAAAATTTATTGTAACAAATGTTCGACGTGGCCATTAACCTTGACAGATTTTTGAAGACGTCGGATGAATGATTCTCTTGATCTTCGAATAGTTTCTGGTGTGATACCGACGCAGGTTATCCAACGGATACAATAATGTCGATAGACAGAGATGTTTCTGATGTTTGTAAATACTGGCATTGTAACGTAGTAAAACCGTAGTAGAGTGAAGAATGTTTACAATCTACCAATATTAGAATCAGTAGACAAGTGTATCCATCCAAAGTACCATGTAATGACCGTATCGAACATGGTATTGTACAGTCGAGCAGCGAAAGTGGAAATAATTCTGATTTATGGTGAGACCGGCTGAAACTCTGCGCAAGCGCAGGAACTTTATGCACAACGTTATCCTGACAGAAATCACAGATTTTACACCAAAATATTTTGGTGAAAAATCATTTCCAGGTCATGATATCATAGATCGTTGGATTCGTCTGAATATCAGCTACGTCTTAAAAATACATGTTCCCATTTGAAAAACCAATGATTGAGAACGCAAAACCTATGACGTTGACAAAAATGAATTTTTCACCACTGTATCAGCCCTTCGAAATCAATCAAATTACCTCCTGACATTTTTTTTGTCACTCTAAAGGCAACAGAGATATTTAGGGTGGTCACGTTAAATGGTCCACCCTGTATATATAAATGGATGGATGTTCATTGAATTTATATTTGCAGGCTGCGAAATTATACATATACGTCGAGTAAACTCGGATTTTAACGGATTACACCTAGCTTGCAGCCAGAAAAAGAGGAATTTTCGTGAATTTTTTCTAAGAAAATCTGTACAGGTTTTCCAATATTTTTTAATAGTTAAGAGTACGATTGCGATTTTTTTTTACTATACCTGTATTGAATTTTTTTTTACCATGTCACTTATATGTGATTATAAATAAAAGCTGGGGCGCTCAACTTTTTAAATGTTTAATAAATTTGATCAATTCAGTTTTATTAACCGTATTTAATTTGGCACAATAGTAATGAGAGAAAAAATTATTACACGCCTATACTCAGTTTCAGGATTTTTATTTAAGAAATCCAAGGTTGTTTTACAGTAAATTAAATACAGTTGGTATGTTAACGGATTTATGTCAATTGAAGATTACATGTCTAAATTTTGAGCGCCCCAAGCTTTTATTTATAGTCACATATAGGTGACTTGGTAAGAAAAATTAGTTTCTACTTTGTAGTACATTAAATAAAAGCTTGGTTTAAAAAAATTTTTTTTTGCATGTCAATTATTTTCTACTTTGTAGTCTTTAATTGAGTTTACTAGTTAGTTGTTACTAGTAGTTTACTAGTTTACGAGTTTGTACGTTAGGAACATGGAATGCTTGTAAAAAATAACCAAGACTATAATTGGGATTGAACTGACCACTATTGCTGCACACAAACTTTTCACATACAAACATAGTCCGCAACGAATTTGTTTGTATGCGTTAGTGAGATTTTATATGGATGATTAGATATCGCTAATTTTACATGAAACGTTGAAATTGTTATGGATATATATATATATATATATATATATATATATATCTTTTTAAGTTAAATCATGCATTTTCACCTTTTAGATGCATGTTTGCAAAATTTCAGAGCTCTAAGTAGTCGGTAAATGGGTGAAATATTGATTTTCCGTTTTGCATCTCACAGAAAGGGAAGTTAAATAAAAGCTGGTAATATTTATAAATGCGGTAGATACAATTGTGCAACTGTATCTACCTTGTGCAAACTGCTGTGTGAAGAACGTCCTCCAACGACAAGTAATCCGAAGAAAATCGGATGCGTCATTTTTTGCATTATATTATCTAGTGCTCGAACGAAGGATTTAATAAATGATTGATTTTGTAAAACATGGCCGCAGTCGCAATTGGGAGTATCGATTTTCGGTGAAAAAAAACTCCCTGCTTTCGTTGATAAAAAAACGATGCATCGGACAAAAATCCTTAATTCAAGCACTGTTTTCTGATATCCCAAAAAAGCTTGTAAAATTAGAAGTTAATCGAAGAGCGATTTTTGCGATATCGTAGTCACTGATCTTGAAACAATTATTTTGTAAAAAAACGCTTTTAAATTTCGCTAGTTCGTGGAACTTACCTATAAATGCCCATAACTGCCTCAAGTTTGAACAGATCCGCTAGAAATACTCAGAGAGTGTTTTTGAAATGTTATTTTTTGAGAAGCCATCGGAAACCATAAATCGATATTTTCAATAATCTTAATTAAGTGTAAACCCTTAATTGATGTGGACAAACATTTCATCACAAAAAAATCTACGCCGCAAGCTGTGGAACAAATGTAATGCAGATTTTATAATAGAATATAAACTGAGATTCCAAACAACGATTGGTTAGTCGTCATATTAATGTAGATCTTTATACGTAGTGGCTTTTATTGATACTACAAATTTGTAGCGGGGCGTCTTTATGTCTTTTCATCGTGACATGGAGACAAGTTCGGCGAACGAAGGAAATTAAGTGCAATGCATGTATACATCCAGAGCACCGCATATTTATTTGTCCACCGATGCCAAAAATATGAAAACAATGAAAATAATATTTAGCCTGCAAATGCTTGTTGATTGTACTAATTTAAAAAATCGTAGATCGAAAGAATAAATCGGGTCTTGTTGACGATTCACAACTATTCCCTTTGACGATTCATATTCATTCACGAATCAATTATGAACCGATTAAATTATTCATGAATTAAATTGTACGGAGAAACATTTATATTTCTCAGCATAGGTATACAGTCGAATCTCGATATAACGAATCTTCAGGGGAGTTTGTTATATCGAGTTTTCTTTATATTGAGGTTTCGTTATACCGAAGTCATGATCCTTAAAATGTTCTTTAAAACAAAATATATTAGTATCATAAACATGGGAAGATTTTTTAAAGAAAGAAAGGTTCAAATGAGAGAATTTTTTACAAGCGATTAGAAATTAGAGCATAATGTGTATGATTATGTCGTTGCATCAAGGTTTTGGATATCTATCAAAAGGGAATGGACATATCTTCGTTATATCACAGATTTCGTTATATCGAGGTTCAACTGTGTCTAGATCGACCCGCGTCTTATTGAACTGATCAGAACTAAGGAAGAAGAGAGGGACCGAAGGAAAGCGGAAGAGTGAAGTTAAGTATACAGGTTTGGAATAATGAATATCGCAAGTACTCTTCCCTATAATCCACGTCAAGCGGATTATAAATGCTGATCGAGATTCTCGAGATGTTTGTATATATACATGTGTGTATGCATATATTCTTATAAGTGGGAAACCGGTAGAAGGCGAGTCGCGTGGCAATCGAGAGCTCTCTCATCGTCCTGTAAATCTATCTACCTATGTATACAATTCCATCCCATGGGATTGCCGATCGCCCATCGTCCGTGTGCGTTTGTACTCGCGCCGCGAGTTTCGTGTTTGTCATCGATGATTGCGGTTAATTATGACGCTCCTCCTCTTCTCGTTTCCCTGTTTGTTTATTGAGAGTATCCTCGTACACATACGATCGTCCATACATGCGCACATGCATAGATATATACTTACGTACACAGATCTCTCGAGGGAGACTGGCGGTAAACCCCGTAAAGTCATATAGAATTAATATTCAGACTATGTAATATGTTATATACCGCGTTTGCACACGGTCTCCGTATCATCTACCATCATCCTTCCAAAAAGCATACATCTGAGTTATACCAATTATAACTTGCATTCCTACGTATTATGACGTGTTGTATTCTCGGTGACAATTGAGTGGTATGCTGGGCTGCTCATTGAGGCGGGATATACACTCATTACAAAAATTAAGGGGACAGTAAAATTTCAAATTTTTCTCATTGATTTTTTAATAGCTGTAACTTTGTGAAAAATTGTTGTATCGTAAAAAAAAAGAGGTTTTAAAGCTTGAAATCTCTAGTTTACGAATGTCACCGGTAACATTTTTTTAAGCAACACGTCGGCGTGAATCTAAGAAATAGCGCGAGGAAATTATTTTTTTTTAAAAACCGTCCACGGGCTCAAACAAATATTTTTGAGCTTGATCAATACTGGGGTCATTTAGCCTGAGGCTTCAGCTTCAAAACGGGAGTTTTTGGACCTCTGTACGACCATTTGTCGCTGAGATATCGGCGTTTAGAGAAAAAAGGAGCTTTTTTCGTAGATCATCAATATCTCGTGAACAAATGATCGTACAGCGACCTAAAGGTGGGTTTCGTAAACTGGAATAAATTCTCTAAAAGCACCTTTTGGTACTTTCGAGATTTTTTTTAACCTTAATATTGATTTGAAAAAGTACGAAAAAATGACTTTTTTCCCGTTTTGGAAAATCCACGTCAACTTTGCAAATATTGCGAAAATGACTCATGTTTCTAGATTTTTTAGTTCAATACATTCCCAAAGACCTCCCACAATTGAAAAATGGATCGGCTGAACCGTTAGTTTTTAGCGAAGCGTCAGTTTTATCGAAAATTAAAGGAACACTTTTATTGTTCTTAAATGTCAATTAATGATGATTAAAATGAAAAAAAAATCCGTTATTTTTTCTCACAGTTTCGCAATAACTTTTCTTTAAACCTTGGAAAAAGAAAAAAATTGAATTGAATTTTTTTTCTTCAAAAATACAAAAAAATACGACCATTTTTCACGAAGTTACAGCTATTCAAAAATTGTTCCCTTAATTTTTGTAATGAGTGTACATTTAGACATAAAATAATTAAGCAATTTTGAGGAATTTTTTAAACTAAGAAATCATTATTCTTCATTTATCAAACCGTAGGTATACTTCAATAGTATATATTTAAGAATACAAAACATTTTTTTTTTTCAATTTTTTTGTCATCAAAATGGCGAAGCTGTGGCATGGTGTTACAAATTTCAAGACTGCAAATTCAACATTTAACGCAAAATTTCTGAAAAATTTGTATTAAAGTTGTTCTTTTTCTTCTGATTAAAAAAAAAAACAATTCCCGTCGAGTAAAGGTAGCAATATTATCAACATTTCTACCAATTTTCAACTTAATCGGATTAATAGTTTTTGAGTAATCTTGCACGCCGATTTCGAAAATACAGTTTTGAGAAAAACGCGTTTGAAGTTTGCATAGACTTTGAATTCAATTGCACTAGGTACTTGTGATAACTAATTACTCGAGTAACCTGTTACAGAGTAATTGAATAATCGATTACAGTAGTAATTGTATTTATTGGTTGTTCATTTAATTACTTTTTGCCCATGTATGAATATCCTAATAGAATATAGTTTTAACGTTTAAAGAAAGAAAAAATCGATTTTTTTAATCGTTGTGAATGTTTATCCCGCCTTAACAGGTCTGCATAAGCTTGGGGCCGAAAAAACAGGTGGATTTTCGATATTTTATCTGATGAGATTATTGGGAACGGAGTCACGATTTTACACACAATTAGTACATGGCCTTCCCAGGTCTGAATTTTTATCATTGATAAATATTGATAAACAATGAAGTTATTGTCATTTAACCAAAGCGCCGCCGAAGCTTTATGGCTAATTTTCAAATTAACCGTAATTGGTTAATTTTATTTAGTTTTCTCATTAATCACGTGTAGGTGGTTCTGGCAACTAGGGAGATCTGATAATGGAAGTGAAAAAATGGACTTTTAGTATAATAACACTTTTGTGTAACCGGATAGTGTTTCGATATTTTGAAAATTACGTAAATGGCAAGGTGTAAAGAAAAAAAGTTCGATTTTTTACAAAAAAAAAAAACAAGCGTATTCATTTTTAAGGAATAAGGCCCACTAGAATTTTCAAAAATTCGATCTTGCCTTGGAGGGGTAACTTTACGGAGCTGGCATCGCAGAATAACGGTAAAAAAATGTTAGTTGCATTTTCTAAATTGAACAACAAAAAAGTTATATGCAAAACTTTAAACGCGTTTTTCTCGAAACAGCTTTTTTCCAATTGGCGTGACAAAAAACTTCAACAATTTTCACGCGAGATACTTCAAATTCAAAAGTTATGTTCCTAATTGCATTTCGCAGAGAAGTACGTACGGAATTTCTGATTAATCGAAAACTTTTCATTTTATGAGCAGTTTTATACGAAATTTTTCACTGAAAATTCTTAAGTTCAAATACCTACAACTTTTGAATAAAACAATATTTTTTAAGTTCCGTACGTACTTATCTAGGTATTCTAATGTAGATTGACGAGAATTTTTGTTTTTTGTTCTAGGTAAAAAATTGTGGATGCTAAATGTCATGCCGTGGAGCGCCTAAAAAAGATAACAAAAGAAAATATCAGTAGTTGGCCATTTTGTACATCGAAATATATATATATATATATACCACCAGCTTGATATTCATACCAAATTGGTGTGTAATTAATTTTATGAGTGAATCACTTTTTCATGCGAAAAAATTTTTTAATTCGCACATGATTTTATACCCGTTACTGTGGTCTAACCCCTTAAGTTAACAAATGGATAAGCATATCGAAGAATCATCCAGGCATACGATGGAAAAAGTTTTGAACTGAAATCCGTCCAAATTTGAAGTGAATCGGACGAATAAATTTTGAAATACGACGTGCACCGTTGTACAAAGTGTTATAAATATTTATAAATGTGGTGTATACAATGGTTTAGGCTGACCGCTGTATTCAAAACGTCATTCGTGGTAAACACTACTACTCGAAAACCAATCATCCGAAATCGTCTAGTGCTCGGACGAAGGATGTAATAAAATATTGATTTATGAAAGAAAAAAAAACACCCACAGCGAAAAGTGAAAATATCGATTTTCGGTGGAAAAAACGCTCTATTTTTGTTGCTAAAAACAAATGTGCACCGAAATAAATCCTTCGTTCAAGCTCTGCTCTTTGATATATAAAAGAAGCTTGTACAATTGAAGTTGATCGGTGCAGTGATCTTTGAGACATCGTGGTCACTGATCTTGAAAATGTCATTTTGAGAAAAACGAGTTCAAAGTTCGCCGGTTCGCGGAACTTCCCTATAAACGCCCATGACTCCTTCATTTTTTAACCGATCGACGATAAATTTTCAGAAAATACTTTTAAAATGTTGCATTTTGAGAATCCGGCGAGAACCAACAACCGTCGAAATCCGTTTTCGATTTTCTATTTTTGTTGAACTTTAATGTATGTTATATTAATTTATTCTCCTCCTTACTTCGAAGAGAACTCATTTGAACTTTATACTGCGAAACCATACATCCTTTCGAGTAGGTATACGAAATCTACGTTGCGAAACCAAAATTCCTCTTGGCAGTTTCAACTTCGATTTCTTCACAATGCTTACAACTTGCGATGCAAACGATTCTCAACGAGGACACGGAACAGGCCTTGGCCGCAAAAACCTTTACCCATTTCGAAATTTGTTTGCTCAGAGACAGTTAAAACTACTGAATGGTACCAAAATCAAGAAGCAACCCATCATCGAGTCGCAATCAAATTAGACAATCTCTCGTGAATCAAAGGTCTGATAAGGGGAGGGCAAGACGTTCAGGACACCGATTTTCTTCAAACGTCAAACAGTTGTAGGGGTCCATGAGGTACAATGTGCAAGCAGTAAGTTCCGATACTCAATAGTTTCCGAGGAAACGGAGGGGGAAGTTTGCGTAAACAGCTTCAATACCGGTTCGTTTCAGCTCATTTCAGCCCGGTTTCAACGGAAACCAATTTTTGATATTTTTATAAAATCTTTGTTGCACATGCAAGTTAATACTCTAGGCCGCAATACTATGAAATAATTGAAAAGTCATATTTTTGACATTTCAAGCTTATGCATACCCCTTAAGGCAGTATTCTTGTCTAGACATTTGAAAAAATGGTTTTTTAAATTAATTTTATTGCGTTATTCTGCGGACCTTTGAGAATACGTCTGTAAAAACTGTTTGATGATACTAATAAAATTAGTCGAGTTATAGAAATTATAAGCAGTACACTCGGGGAGCACGGTCGAGACGCAGCAACTTTAAAGTAATCCTATCGCTCCACACTAGCCATACCACTGATCATACTTGAGACTTGTACAATTCATATTTTTAACATATGCAAAAAAAATCATTTTTAATAACTAACATTTTCCATGTGTAAACTGTTTAATGAATGTTCACATTTAATTAGAATAATGAAAAAATAGTTATTACAACGATTCGCGCAGTATTTCTAGGTTTGATATTTGGCATCATTGGTTCTATCTCCGTCTCTTTTTACTCAACCAGGCGAGTTTAACCTCCATGCTTTTCAACGTCGATCTGTCAAAACAATGTCAGGTGCGGGAAATATAAAGCATTGTATTCGGGCCACGACTGATAAAAAGCGTGGAAAATTTGTGTCGGCGAAATATGTCGGTTGAAAATGAAATATGTGTGGAAATTCTAATGAGTGAGATGAGGTTAGGACTACAGTCAGCTGTTGCCTTGCTGTCACGTCTTTTTATCGTAACAAATGGTAATAAATCCAATACCGGAAGTTCAAATTAAACTTGATATTACATAAAAATTAAGTCAATAAGCGTATTTTTTTCTGAGAGCATTGGATTACTACAAGTGTTAAGTATGTAAATCTGATTATTTTTAAGAATCTGACGGATTCCCACTATTTTATACACTTTTGTAGCGACCGGAAATTGGGTTTTTGTCTATCGTCTCAAAATTCCTTCACAAAAATACACAATTTTTTTTTTCTTCGTAATTAGGTCGATCGGCCCTGAAATTTTACAGAGACCATTATTAATATATTTAGGGGAGCTAAAAAAAATTATGGAAATCCTATAGATTGAAGTCTGGCGACAGGATTACCTTAAACGCGTTTTTCTCGAAACTATGCTTTTCAATTCGGCCGATTGAGCTCACATTTGGCATACACTTTTAGTCAACTGTTTTTCAACGTTCGTAGCAGAATTGAGTCGAAACGATTTCTTTGTTTATATAACTCGTAGAAAGCCAGATAAGTAGGAACAATTGATAATCAAAGTTTAGCGAGCGGCTATTTTATCATTTTATTTTTGCTGTTTCTGATACCAAACATCACAAAACTCATACAAATTGAGAATGTGTTCGGTTTTTTTTCAGTTTCATACAACGTCCACAAGACTGGTTGTCAATGGTACATCTATATTATCATATACATAAAATGTACATGATAATAATTTTCTTTCAGTTTATACATATTCTTGAAGGGTCCATAAGCATGTATTTTTTTTTGTTATTCCATCCTCAAACCCACCTCGAAAACAGCGCTCTAGACAAAAATACTGCTATGGGCAAAGACGATTCCGCACTTTGCATAAGTTGGGCGAATTTCCGTTTGCGGAGAGTCAAGTGTTGTAATGGTAAAGATCGTTGAATTTTTACAGATACTAATTTTTTGCCGTAAAAATGCCCACTAACCTTTTTAATTCAAAGTTTCCGCAAATTCGACTAGATCGTGTCCAAGAAATAAACGATACAGACGATTTAACACAGTGTCTTCTAAAAAATTGCTAATTGAGCCGGAATTTAATTGCCGACGGGCACAGAGATAATGTCAGCGAGAGATACTGACTGCGCGTAAATTCGCTATTTTCCATCAAGCACTGCGCTAAATGGTTTACATTTTAATATTTTTTCTTCGTTGTCGAAAACGATGCATTAGAACTTATTGGAGCTTCAAAATTGACCTTTATTGGCGGTACCGAGTCGAAAAAAAAGTCGAAAAAAAGATCAGCATCCCTTAAAACGCTAAGGGATGCTGATCTTTTGTTTGATCGCAGGTTAAGGGGGTCGAGTGTTTCAATGATGACTGCATCATTGAAACGCTCGACCCCTTAACCTGCGATCCAATTCCTACCTTCAAATCGCCACGCCAGCGAAGTTCTCTAATCCACCACATGCAACTTACCATCTCTTACCAACTGTTACCATCAATCGAATAGCGAACTATCCACCATAAAAAAGGTAGCGTTATTTTTGCTCGTGAAAATGGACCGTGGTTATTGTGTTAAAGGTCAAAATACGGTTCAACATAAACGTGAAAAAAGCTCATAAAAAACGATACGGAGGCGTAGAGAGTCAGGGAGGAAAGAGAATAGACAGACAGACGTCAGCCGTGGCATAAACGTAAGCAGCTATAGTCGGTCAGTGCGCATCGGTATATAAGGACAAACACGAACGAGAGTTCTGGGGGTAGGTAGCAGGGCTCGCAATGTGGACACAGTCAAGGCCCACTGCCCGCCTGATTGATTGTCTCTCAACGGGGGTCACTGTTTAGGGGTATCATCTCGTCGCGAAGGGAGGAGTCATGCGAATCCAAACTATCATTGTAGCGTTGCACGTATGTATGAATGTGCATGCATACATGTACGAGACCCAAGGGCTGCTACGTGCAGCCACAGACTCGGTGAATGATCACGCAGTACACCGGAACCAAGAGGAACATTCGGTACTTTATTGGAGTTAGGGAGAATACCACATGGGGGGAAAGTAAGATTGTGACGAGAGTGATAATAAGAAGTGCTCGAAGAAAGTCCAAATGTTCTATCGGATTGTTCATCCGCTTTGTCACCATTGAAGTGACTGCGCAAATGGAATGAAAGTGAAGTTTGCATCTTTGAAATGCAGGGAAAAATAATTTTTCTCAATAGGGAACCTTACTGTCAATTTCTCCGGCTAGAGGAGACTTGTATTATAACGTAACCAAAACATGACGTTTAGTGAGATCCTCTTTGGTTTTGCCCGTGTTTCTACGACTACTGTTGAATTTTCTTTAAGGGGCTATATCAGTGTGACACTTTCAGAAAATCGATTTTTTTGCCTTTTTTGACAGTTTATACTTTCAAGAATATCATTATCATTTATATCATTTGTATCAATATCATTTTATCTTGCAAAAATCGATAGTTAAATCTTTAAACGCGTTTTTCTCGAAATGAGATTTTTGAGAATTGCTGACATTGGAATTCAAAGAGCAATTATCCGATTGACTTGAAATTTGAACTGAGTACTCTTGAATATATTTACTCTACAATGACGTAGGATATTTTTGATTGGATGAAAATTGACGATTTGGCGTCGAAAAAAACGACCATTTTATAGGCAAGAAAACAGACTTTTTTCATAACGACGCCATTTTGTTAGATTTTGATATTTTCCGAAAAACCTACGTCATTGTACAGGAAATACCTTCCAGTTTGACGACATTTTTTCCTTTTTCGGTTTTAGCTACTCAATCGGCCGGAATAATGTCAGCAGTGGAGGAACTTTTTTTGGCGCCTCCGAAGGCAGCGCATAAGTCGCTTGGACCTCAATATTTTTCTATGAAAAAATTATGTAATATAGGTCAAATATAGCCAAATCTATTCATAATTCTCCGAAACATTTAATACAATACTTTTCGTCCAGAAAATTCCCGATAATCACCCAAATTTTCAGCGCTCACACTGATATAACCCCTTAAAAATGTATTAGACTTGAAAGAAGTTACGTTTTAAACGCATCTGTCATTTAAAATGAGCTTTACAATAAGCGCTAACTTTGAACTACTCGTTCATTCAAGTCAAGTGAATTTTTTGGCGTTCATTCGTTTACTACTTGATTTATTGGGTTCAAATGAATGCTCAGTAGGCGAAAAAGGGGAGCGCTGTGCGGCACATTCCGAGGGGGAACATCGTGTTGTGTAGATATATCTTTATGAATAACCTCCAATCCAAACCTTCGTAATTTTGTATAAAAATTCCACTACATTTGAATTTTACGTCCTCATTTCAGATTCGCTATTTAATGGTTACAAGGTCCGTGCTTTTGGGTGCAAGATCGAAAATATTTCTTAACTGACAATGAGTGAATAAAGTTATCGCCCTCCAATAAAATATCTATCGAGTAAAATCGCAGTGAATAAAAAAGTTTATGAAACTTAAAAATATTATGACAGTCAATGAAGCGTTTTTTTCTTAGGGTCGATTGTAATCAATTTGAAAATGGAGCCGGAGTAAATATGTCACTTCGTTAAATATCAAGCAAAAGTTAGCACTCAGAAAAAAGATTTATTGTGTTCTAATAAATTGACACATTAGAACATAATTCATTAGAAATAAAAAAAATGTTTACTCGTATGGAGACAGTTTTTATGTGATTGTAACTACAGCATTTATTCGGCGTCACCAAATATGTTTTTTTATGTGCCGATTTTTCACATCAATTAAAAGCCATATTTAAAATAGAAAATTTGAATAAATATTTCCTCAAATCAAATAAATACTACTTTCCAATCACGAAAACCTCTTATTTCGCGACGATGATACTAATGCGCGCATGCGCACTTTGCCCTTCAACGCGACGGGCCCGACAGTAGACCGCTCGTCAGATGTAGCTCACGCATATGCTTACCATGTAGCTTCTTCCTACGCCAATGCTTTTGGCACAAGTGTCAGTGTTGCGTTTCGGAAGTGAGAAACTCGAAAGTGAGGAATGATTTAAGTGTAAGTAAGAATATAAAGTGAGAAAAAACCGTTTAAGTGAAAAAATAATGACGGACGAAATGATACAATTCCTCGAAAAAAAACCAGCTGAGGGATTATGAAGAATCCTATTAGATTTTAAGAAAAACTCTATTTGTCGGATATAAAACACCTATTTCTTCTAATTTATATATCCTATTAGATGTTAAGAAAAATTCCTCGTAAATCTTAAACATAAACTTAAATAAAAAAAAATCTTAGTTGTTAATAAAATCGTAGTAGGCCGACATACGAGTAAGAAAACTTATTCGCCGGGAGACAAACTTCTTTGTCCTTAATAAATCTTTTTTCTGAGTGAGGTAGACCGTGATATAAATTAACTTTTATCGTCTTTTCTCTCTCACGCAACGTGGCACCGAATATAAAAGAGCACGGAGCGGGGAGAACGAGTACTGGATTAAATAAAACGGACTCCCTTGTATAGAACAGAGAAAAAAAACGCGTGCACTATAGCTGTCGATCATGCTTCACGGATAAATCCAACGCGCTTCGTTGCACACCGCGCAGCATCTCCAGTGCTAAAACAGTTACGGTGGCAGCAAAACAACACGCGCCCATCATACGACATAAGGGCTCCAAGCTTGTGACGTATAAAATAACATATACATGGCCCCGAATCAACGAGATGGAGCATCTGTGACTTCTCTCTCCCTCTCTCTCTCTCTCTCTCTCTCTCTCTCTCTCTCTCTCTCTCTCTCTCCCTCTCTTTTTCCGTCTGGTTGTCGAGCTAGACAAGTCTGTCATGTCACTGACACAGTGATGATGATCATGATCGACTCACCCTGTATACCCGTCTCTGTTCATCGACCTACGGAATTTTCGCGCCACTTCTACTTATTACTAGATCACGTAGGAATTCAATTTTTTGTCCATTCAAAAAAATAAGAAGGCGCGCGGGATCCTAAACATAACGGGAATTCTGACACATCCGTCATCAATTTCGTTACCAGGCGCACGAAGTTTTTGTTACGAGAAAAAAGTATTTTTCTTTGTGCAAAAGCTTGCTTTTTTCTATTTGCAACCGCATCCTTTTTTAATTCCGTACATAGAACCCTATAAATTTCATATTTTTTAAAGTTATAAAACAGGAGTTATTGGCAGCCGCACGTCGAATCGTTCATGTGCAATAACGGGATTAACGACTGCAATCTAATTGAGCTTGAATTGCTTGAAATAAGGTTCACTATTATCAAGGTGTTGCTATTGTTGATTAAGTTTTTTCTTTTTTTTTAAACCGTTTTGCTTTTTCCTTACGGTTTATATTTTTCAATTTTAATTTACAACGCTTCTTTATATTCCCTCGGGAGCTTTCGCGGACCCGTCCTTTTGATTTTTACCCCACACTTGTAATTTCACTACACGGAGAAAAAAACACATGGATTAACGACATTTTTCATTGTCAGATGGCCAGTGAAATATTAAGATACAACATAACATATTTGATTATTACGAGTATTCGTTACTTCGATTAAATAAATCGTTCTTAGCATAACCCAGTGTTCCCTTTATTCAATAAATATTTAGTTAGCATCCCCCAATGACGGATTTAGTCAGCCCTAGTCATTGTCTTCCATCTATTTCCGGTTTCTTAGAGTTCGCCGTAAGGCAGTACCGTTGTCTAGAGCATTGTTTTGGAGGTGATTTTTTGGATGAAATAATATTTAAAATGTTCGAGTTTTCTTTCTGGAATTTTTTACACATGTTTATTGATCCTTGGCGAATATGGACAACTTAGAAAAAAATATGTTATGTACTTTTATACTCTTGTTTACAGCGGAGCGCGAAAAATGCCCCGAATTGGCGACCCGTGTTGTGGACGTTGCATCTGAAAGAAACCAAACATATTCTCAATCTGTATGAGTGTTGTGAAGTTTGCTACAAGAATCAGCAAACAAATTACAAAATGGCGACATGCTGAATTCCAATTATCAATTTTTTTTCTATTTTTCTGACCATTCTACGAGTTATAGATATAAAAGAAAATTCAACTCAATTATGCTACCGACGTTGAAAAACAATCGACCGAAGGTGTATGACAGAAATCCAATATTTCTATGACTCGGATTATTTTATGAGTATCATTAAACAGTTTTCACAGACGTATACCGAAATATCTATAGAATAATAAAATTAAATATTTAAAAAGAGATTTTTTCATATTTCTAGACAACGATATTGTCTTAAGGGGTTATACCCACTTGCGATTTTGAAAAAAATCGATTTTTTTTTATTGCAGTTTTGCAAGCGGCATCGTCGGCGGAAGAACTTCTGTATGGGCCCGGAATAGATTCGATTTTTTTTTTATTGCAGTTTTGCAAGCGGCATCGTCGGCGGAAGAACTTCTGTATGGGCCCGGAATAGATGACTCTATGTAAGTTTACAAAAAAATATATTTTATTCGTTTAAACTGAAATTGAAACTTTAAACGCGTTTTTCTCAAAATGGCATTTCTGAAGTCGGTGACCAAGATTACTCGAACACTAATGAACCGATCTTCTTGAAATTTTGCAGGCTTATTTAATACATAAAAATGTAGTCTTTAATCGTTCGATTTTTTTTTCGAAAAAAATGGCCGTTTTATAGCCAAAAAACAGCCGTTTTTTTCGTTAAAATCGAACCATTAACTTTGACTGTCCGCCATTTTGTGAAAAATGAATATTTTTTAAAATCCTTCGATTAAAGACTAGTTTATACTTATATTTGACTAAATCCATCCGCATTTTTTTTTTCAGATGATCCACTTCGCCGCAATGTTGGTCACCGAAAACCGTGTATATAAAAACATTATTTCATTGACGGCCATTTGCCACTAAACAATGTAATATTTTTCAATAAAAAAATTACTGAAAGTTCTTCAAGATGTGTTCTTTAAGATGGTATATTGATCGATTAAAAAAGTTTTGTAGTTTTCCTTAAAAAAATTCATGAAAAAGGCCTTTTTTGCGCTACAAGTGGGGGTAACGCCTTAAAGGGTTGTCCACAGCCATTCTTTTCTAATGGAGTACTGCATCGATTTTCTACGGGGGCATAGGGAAACAGTACAAAACCTTGGTCGATACAGGCGTTTATGTTGCTAACCGAGTATCTTTACTTGTCAAAAACAGTTGTATACCTACGAATATCATTGAATTCTTCGATCAGGTCTATCATCTCTAAAAACGATCGACAATTGAACAGAATACGGACTTTTCTTGTCCGAAAAGTCCGAGAACAGGTTATGTCCAAAGGTTATTAACGAAGTCGGCAATGCCAAAGAAAGAGCGACACGACAAGGCAATCATTCGGCATCGACGATTAGCCGTGACAATAGTGAAGCCGATTTTTCTCATAGAATCCACACCACGGGTGGTCACGTACGTCGCGTTCGCTTCAAATCCTCTTTGTGTTCAACAACCTTCCGGTTCATCCCCCGACTCCAAAATTCCGCGCCACTCCAACCTTATTGCCCGCCGCTATTTCCGTCCCGTCCGAACTTCCGATTTGCTCTGCACACGCGTGCGTTTCTCACCGCTCACCGTATCGAGCCCCGAATCGTATTCTTCGAATTTTAAAGGACCCCTTCCAGAGCAGCTCCGGCCACCGGATATGTATTCGAAGGACCCGATAATGGTGATGTGACGGGGGGGTGGTTAGTAAGCTCGAAGGGATGGTCGTTGGAGAGGGCTCCGCAATTGGAATGGCAACGAAACGCCGATGAAACACGAAGACTTTCCAAATAAGGAATGACGAACTATGTTGCGATGAAATCATATCGAAAACCATGAAAATGTAACTTTTCGATTATGCCATTCTACAATTGACGATCTGGAGGACGGTCAATATGAATATTTCTGAATGAATTGCTGCACTCGTCATTTTTTAGAGGTATTCCTTTCACGAACCCGAATATTCAACAATCAACTGATTTTCGTCTATAATCAAGTAAGAATACATCCCAGTATACACTGCAAAAACAAATGTGTTGTTTTTACACAATTTAGGTGCGTAAATGGCTGTAGACACTTTTACACATTTCAACGTGTGTGAAAAATAACGGTGTAAAAAAACACGGATAGATGTAGTACGTTCAAACAACACATTTACATGTATTATTTTCTTACACTTGTTAAGGGGTTACCCCCACTTGCGATTTTGAAAAAATCGATTTTTTAAATATTTTTCAATAAAAAAATTACTGAAAGTTCTTCGAGATGTGTTCTTTAAGATGGTATATTGATCGATTAAAAAAGTTTTGTAGTTTTCTTTAAAAAAATTCATGAAGAAGGCCTTTTTTGCGCTACAAGTGGGGACAACGCCTTAAAACGTGTAAAAAGTGTCTACAGCTATTTACACACATGGGATGGGTCGGAATAATAAATTGAATAACAAAAGCTTTTTGTCGAAAAAATATATGCATTTATTGAACTGAATGCAATAGTACTTATATATTACTCTGTAGTGTGTATGAGAGGTGTCACTGTTTTTCTTGTCTTCGCATAGGCTAGGTTCTCATACAGCTTCACGATGACGGCCACTTTTTGCTCGTTGGTGATGGCCTCGAAACAAAAGCACGCCGCTAAAGATTCAGTGCAGCTATCGAGGTTTTGGAAAATAGATTCCAATTTCAGGTTCTTCCACGTGAGAAAATAAAAATGATCTATAAACGAAACAAAAAGTTAGGGCCAAATGTGGTCTTCGACTAACCAGTTTATCAATCGATGTCAAATCAACTAATGAGTTTCACGTGCTGCCGTAACCAAGGTGATTTTTTAAATATATGATCAATAACTCGAAATTAACACACTTAAACTGTGTTGCTTCTTCCCGTATTATTTTTGCCCGTGTGTTGCTATCAACGTTTGTTGTTCAGTCCAATGTGTGTAAATATGCATCATGTATGTTGATTCTACACGCTTTATGTGTGTTCGAATAAGCGTGTTATCGATGGGGACAGCTACGAAGGTGTGTAATAATTTAATGCGTAAAAATTGCACACTCACGTGTGTAATTTTAACGCATTACGTGTGTACTTGTAACGCAATACGTGTTACCAAATGCATAAGTGTGTAGAATCAACATGACAACGCGTGTCTAGCCTTTATGTTGTGTTACTTCTACATACTTTGAACACACGTCAAACACGCCTATTTTTTGGCAGTGTACTGGTAAAATTTCAAGCCAAGTTATCGAACTTTTAGCGAAAAATGACGACTGTAAAAATCGTCTCATTTATACGGCACTTTATGGAGATGATCCGCACTGTAAAAAAAATCTGTATTAAAATTAATATAAAAGTGTAGGAAGTCTTTTTACAGATACCGTTTATGAATTTTAATATTGTCATTTGAAAATCAATGGGCTGCTTTTCGAATGTCTAATAATCGTTCAGTAATATCGCAACACTTAAGTACTGGAAAAATCATATACGTATCGCAAGGTATCTATTGTGAGCGTATTAAAATTAATACGCACAGATTGCATTTTTTAATTAAAAAAAAAAGTAAAATTGGCATAGAAAAGTGTATTAATTTTACGGTGCGTATTAAAATTAATATAAAAGTGTAGGAAGTCTTTTTACAGATACCGTTTATGAATTTTAATATTGTCATTTGAAAATCAATGGGCTGCTTTTCGAATGTCTAATAATCGTTCAGTAATATCGCAACACTTAAGTACTGGAAAAATCATATACGTATCGCAAGGTATCTATTGTGAGCGTATTAAAATTAATACGCACAGATGCATTTTTTAATTAAAAAAAAAAGTAAAATTGGCATAGAAAAGTGTATTAATTTTACGGTGTTAGGTTAGTGTAATTGTTATTATTTACTTTCTGCGATAAAAATTAATGCGAATCGATTTGGGTTTTTAATTAGACTTGCTGCTTTTGTTCGGTGTTAATTTCTCGCGTTTATTCCTATCCTACCCCTTCATTGTGACCGTTACCCCTCTACTTTCCTTCTGTTCTCCTTGCGGCCGCAGGCACTCCCCCCCGCCACTCTGTATTATATTCATCATGACTACAATCGTATTTCTAACTTAGTTGTATTTTCGCCGTGAAATGCCGAAGAAAAACATTTCACGACGAAATTGTACGCGACTAGGATTCGAACCCGGGATCTTCCGTCCGCTGGTTCAGTGGCGAGCACGCTAACCACTAGACCATCACAGCGGGTGTTAATCACTTACTTTAGATTTGGTGTTACTCGATACGTTTTTTTATGATTTGATTTAACATGCTGACCAAAGCACGAATTTGAAGTTTTCTGCACTGAATTATATATTAAATCAGACTATCCGAATAAACACATACTAACAAGGAGAAGGCAGAGCCTGGATGTCGCGAATTGGTTTCTCCTTTCGCGTGGTGAAAGTTGAAGACCTCTGAATTAACGTCGTTTTTTATTTTTGTTCTAATAGGCCTTAGTTGCTGAGATAGCGCGATTTGAAAATTTGGGAGTTTCGGATGGAGCCAAGCAGGTTTCGGCTGGCGCGTAGAGTACGTTGAGCGTTAATGCTTGACACAAGAGCGGCCGTAGCTAATACGGTAAGACGACGGGTTGGCACTTGAAAAGTCACGGTTCGCGTCCCCGTCCTTTTTTTAATTCAATTTTTATTTTATTTTATAATCTCTCATGACTGCATGTGCAGGTAAAAAAGAAAATTCGAAAATATGTATTACTAGTTTTATTTATCTATTATATTAAAATAATTAATGTGGTTGCGGTGGTATTGCGTTCATCTTATGTTCGTGGTGTCGTAAGCCTTTGTGCTTCCCTTGCTTTTACGATGGTTTCCTCCCTCCAATTTGTCAGCATACCGATCTGATAGAAGAAGAATCAGAATAATTACCTGCCGCGAAATTTGCAAGTGTGAATTAGATTAATTATTTATTTTTTATACCATATTATTTTGCTTTGTAATTGTGACTTGATTATTAGATTAATTATTTGTTATACAATATTATTTTGCTATGTAATTGTGACTTCATTTTTGGATTAATTATTTTAATATAATAGATAAATAAAACTAGTAATACATATTTTCGAATTTTCTTATTTATCTGCACATGCAAAGTCTTAAAAGAGATTAGAAAGAAAAAAAATTGAATTAAAAAAAAAAGCACGGGGACGCGAACCATGAACTTTCAGTGCCAGTCCGTCGTATTACCGTACTAGCTACGGCCGCTGTTGTCTCAAGTATCAACGCTCAACGTACTCTACGAGCGAGCCGAAACCGGCTTGGCTCCGTCCGAAATTCCCAAATTTTCAAATCGCGATATCTCAGCAACTAAGGCCTATTGGAACAAAAATAAAAAACGACGTTAATTCGGAGGTCTTCAACTTTCACCCCGCGAAAGGAGAACCCGATTCGCGAGATCCAGGCTCAGCAGTCTCGTTGTAAATCAGAAAATGTACGTGCCTTCGTATTGTAAATGTCCTATTCATTTCTAAATATTCTCCAGTCTATCAGAATCTACATTGTATATATTCAAAACGCTTGTTGTATTTTTCAACTAAGAATATTCATTTTTCTATTAGATGCCTTGAAAAATTGTAGATATTGTATTAATATTCAATTCGTACGTATTACGAAATGTAAAACCGTATGAAATGTAGGTCCGGTATTGAATTTTACAACACTAAAGCCTAAATATTCATTCATATACTAAGTTTTGAAATTTCATTTGCCATAGTATTGTAAAAGTATTTTAAATTTCATATTTCTTTAAACAGTTTTTTGTAATATTCAATGTACAAGGTATTGTACTTTTCAACAGAATGAAGTTAAAAATAATAGTCATATTGTGATTTTAAAACTTTTTGTGTAAATATGGAAATCATATACGTTTGTTGCATTAATCAAACAAATATTTGTATGATTATGATGCGCGTTGAAAAACTCATACGCAGCATACTAATATTCAATGTCCCATATATTAAAATGTATACGCATGTATGAAAATTCATTTCCATTACTGAAGTTTCCATTACTGAAGTGCGAATTTGCGTTTCATATTCCGAGTTTAGAAATTTTCAATTGTAAAAGTATAGTAAATTTAATGACTTTTTTTACAGTGCGCTGGACTTCACATTTCTATCTAATAATTCATACATTAAATAACTCGAGATGCTTGATATAAACTGCTCAATGTGTATAAAAAAATTCTAATGATTCTGGAACGACTATAGAAACAGGTGGTTACCGAATGTTTAAAGACTATACTACTGATAAAACAGAAAAGTGTGACTAGCAGTAGAATTTTCGTAGCCGCGACTTTTCAGAGAAAATATCAAAATGTCGAAATCTACTAAATTTGGGCGAAATGTTTTATTCTAGTTTATAAGAAGGGCCCTGCTTCAGCCCCCACAAAATTCGGTCTTCCGCGAAAGGAGTACCTTAAATGCTCAAAAACTTTTTTTTTCTTTTTTAAAATATTTTATTATAATACACACTATATTTCGTAATCGAGCCAACGATAACGAATTAGTAATTGTCAAATTATAAAACTGCATGAATTTCTCAAATTTTATAATAATTCATTTTACACAAAAGTTAGATTGGAATTGGCAGAATGAAAAATAATATTGTGTAGCGCATACTCCAATATGGATGTAAAGTGAGATCGAAATAACATGGTACAGCAAATGGAAAAAATGAAGAGACCGGAATCAGGAACAAGAGCGACTCAGCAGTTCGTATACAAATTAACGCGGAGTGACAGGGTGCTGCTGGTATTGTCCTTGCTGCCTCGTGAATGTACCTCGGGTGTACGCACGATTTTTCCTCATTCCAACGTGTCTTTCGTTCGCTGTTATCCATTCATTTCTTATATATACACACACGCACACACACACACGTATATATATATATATACGTATACGTATAAGAATAAAAAAATTTGGATGTGAAATCTTCATTTTGCTTACTTGCCCCCTGCGCTCTTAGCAAATGTGACCATCGGCTCGGAAGAAATACTTCCGGGAGGGATACAGGGTGGTTCATTCTTCTGTCTCCTGTCCCAGGACGTTTAGCCTCTGCTCATATATCCTCTCGCCTATATCTACCACTCTTATATACCTATATATGTATGTATATTTTAGTCTATAGGGTTTTCTATCAGCGACCCCTTTTTTTTATTCACCCCCTATCAAGATCCACCCGCAACCCTCGCTGCGATGTGCTTTCGCGACATTACCGCGGGTGATTTGCGCACTATCGCGAAGTTTGATTTCTTCTTTTTTTTTCAGCACGCCTCGTTTCACGCGACCCGGGGAAAACGGGACACGATCGAAGATTCTTTCTTCAATTTTGAATTACCGATGATGAGCGCGACAAAACACAGCGTCGCAGTGCTCTGAAAGGAATTTTCAATGATCCAATTTCTTTTTTCGCTGTATTAGCCTATTTTTTCATACATTTGGTACATTGCAAATAATAAAGTCACACCGTGGAAGGTGTGAGAAAAGCGGCAGTTTTTGAGTACATATTTTTTTGGAGAATACAGTTTTTTTATAAGATTTTGAATGGATCGAGATAGTAGTTGTGCCTAAGATTGTCAAAAAGATGACAAATTGTTAGGGGGGAAACGTCACCCACTGGTTGAACGCTACAAAAAAAAACACTGTTTTATAACGTTCAACGAGTGTCATGTGCAAAAATTTGTTGGAGAATCCCCAGATCCGACCACAACGGAATCGGAACGGAGTCCACATTGGAATCCAAGTGGACTCCGCGCTGTTTCCCGATCGACGTGATTTGGGGATTTTTCATTTGAAATTCTCAACCGAAATTTGTTGAATGTCCCAAAAAAAATATCCTTTCGAGATCCCGTGCCCAAATTTGTTGGGGACTCCCAAGATGTACCCACATCTATATAGGGATTTGCTAGGGACACCGCACATAGGAAGTCCTCATTGGGATCTAATTGGATTCTGCACTGTTCCCCGATAAACGCCGTTTGAGAATTCTTACCACGTTCGAATCGAAAATATGTGAACAGTCACGAGAAAAAACTCGTCGTGCTGAAACATAACCTGCACGCTTCGTGAACGTGCACATGTGTGGTGATTATGTCAAAGTGCAGTAAAATAAATAAGAAACGATAATTACAGTGGATTTTCAGTGATGCAATTCAAATCGATTTTTAAGATGTACTTTTATGACGCAATTTATACTTTATTTCGACAAATTTATACTTTTTTTTAATCCACTCATTTTGTATATCTATATACATTGTTGAGTAATTTCACGGTACATGCACGGAGTGCGATGGGATTCGTGAAGAATCGTATCGAATTCTGTTGGCTAATGTGGAAATCCTTCAGTATTTAAAGTGGATTCGTACATTGGATTCCGATGGAGAATTCCGATTGGAATCCAAGGTACGAGCCTGACGTTTCAGTATAGGAATCCAATGCGATGACCAATTGAATTCTTATCAGGAAGGGATAAGTCATGGAATCCAATTGGATTCGGGGGTTCGGAATTTCTTTTTTTCGCTGATATTACCATATGAATTGCGAAGAGAGATACATTTTCCTTTAAGGAATTATCACAGTGTAACAGGTAAAAAATAGCTGCTTTGCGATGGTTAAAATGCGCTAATCAGTCCGATTTTTGCATGTCAAATCATTTTATGTCACTCATGAAGAACAGAAAATACATTTTTAAACGTTTATTTTTATTTTTCTTAATGGTTGCAAATGTCTTCGAAAAAGGAGTCCTCACGGTGTACACGGTTGTGGCCGTAAATATTATTAAAAAGATTATTAGTCAGTATGAAAGCTGCTATCTTGCTATGGGGGGGTTTTTTAAAATCAAAATTGACAAAATGCCAGCGATTTGAAGAAAAGTATCGAATTTAGCATATTTTTTCGACAGTTTTTCGTTTAAAAAAATGAAGATTTCCAATAAAGCTTCCGTAGCAAGATAAGGAATGGCGTGAAGAATGTTGTGTCAAAATTTCAGACGGACACGACATTTCGAGAAAAATGCGTTTAAGGGGAGGGTAGGGGTTTCAGCGTGAAAAAAAACACTTTTTTGCGAATTTTTTCATCTATATGGATAGAATAAATTTATTGAAACCTTTTGTACATTGTTAAGTGTCATTTCAAGAACATTCCGTGAAATTTGTACGCGAAAATATCCATAAACAAGCCGGTGACAAAGCTTTTCCAAGAACGCCTTTGGAAAAACACGATTTGCGGTGTTCACTGTATCTCAGCTAGAAATTATCTGAAATCAAGTACCATTAAAATTTAGTCAAAGTATCATCAAATCCTCCCCCCAACGGTCTTTGATAATTTTTTTTTCATTTCTAAATTTTTGGTGGTCATGTAAAGTGAAAAATGCTATTTTTTACGAAAAATTCCGCCATTTTGGGGGTGGAAAACCCCCTCAATGTAAACAAAATCTCAAACTAACCGTTGGGGGGAAGTATTTTATATGTAGAAAGTGTGTACCAAGTTTGAAATAAATCGGTCATGCAGTTTTCAAATGGCAATGAACACGGACTTTGAAAAAGTGGTTTCGAGAAAAACGCGTTCGAAGTTTTCGCTGTCGGAGCTACAGTGTCAGAGGAGCGGGACTAAATAGTCAATAACTTCGAGAGTTTTGCTCTGATTGACTTGAAATTTTGGGATTATATTCTTGAAATGTTTAACTATAAGAAAAAACAAAAAAAGCGATTTTTCAAAAGTGCAAACCCCTACCCTCCCCTTAAATTTCGAGTGCGGAATTTTGATATAAATTGTCTACTTACGACCAATCGGCTGTGCCAGGTCCATGTTTATAACCGTCTATACTATCGGATATACTGTGATGATTCCTTAAGGGGTAAGGCCACTGTAAATTTTGCCAGACGAAAATTTGGCCATCGAAGGACAAATGTATGGTGCTGGGATTGCAGACTAACGGTAAATTTTTTTTTTACCTTCTTTTTTTTATTTTTTCCAATAAAAAAACTATTCGCAAAACTTTAAACGCGTTTTTCTCGAAATACGGTTTTTCAAAATGGCACGCAGCATCACTCGAACAATTTTCATTTTTTTTACTTGAAATTTTGACCAGATGTGAACATTAACATTATCTTGAGAATGTCGATCGGGATTTTCAATAACTTTATTTATTGATTTTTTATTAACAAAAAACTAGCCGTTTTTTCGTCAAAAATCAATTTTTTTTTTCAAACGCACGCCAAATCCACAAAAATTTATACTTTTTAAAATCCGATCGACATTCTCTAGCTATAACCCTTTAGATTGATGGTTTTTTTTTGTTCTAGATTCAAAAGTGCACCAGTGGTGCTGCGTGCCGCGGAGCCCTGCAAGCAAAACATGCCCCGGGAAGATAGCTGTGGAACCGCCATTTTGTTTTTTTTTTGCTGTAAAAAAATTTGATAATAAAGTTTAATGTATGCCCGATAACACCCTTAAAAGTTTTTTTTCAATTACCTTCAATTTTGGAAGCAAAAAATTCGTGAAAAAACCTTTTTTTTTGGACCGTTACAGTGGCCTTAGGCCTTAATCAATGATCATGCGAGTCACAATTTTTCTGCTCTTTCGAAATTGTCGCCTACCCCATTCACTTTTTTTTCGCGCAATGCGATGGTTCGTTGTTGCGGATTCAAGAAGGAAAGGCAGAAAAGTGGGATGTCGGGCGAAAAGGGGACAAAAACGAGACTTCGAGGCCGATATATACCGGTTCAAAAGAGAAACTGGCGAACCCATCGCGAATGAGCTAACGCGACACGGGGTCCTAACCGAGCCGGAAGCTTTTATTGTTTTACAAGTTTCCCAGGCGGGAGAGCACTCCGGCCGACGCGACGGTCATCGTAGTCTTGCGGTCCCCGTGGGTCACGACCGTCTGATTCGATTGCGTCTCCGCACCGCACGGCGCCAACGAACGTTGCAACTTCTTTTTTTGCCGCCCTCCCAACTTACCACTACATCGTGGCGTTTCCGGGCTCGTTTAGCCAGGAATCTTGAAATTATCCCGGAAACGTGCTTTCACCAACGATTCTTCAAAAATCAAATTGGTACACATACGCTGATCCACTATTCGCACTACTTCGTCAATATCGATCTTCTCGAGTTAATCGCAATGTACGAAACGTGAGTTGTTTTTTTAACTTATATTTTGAATTTGCGATGCTTCACTCGGTACGCGGAGCTTGAGGTAATCCTATCGCCAGGCTTCAATCCGTAGGATCTTCATAATTTTTTTTTGAGCTTCACTAAATATATTAATAATCGTCTCTGTAAAATTTCAGGATCGGTTATCCACCTAATTACAGAGAAAAAAATTAAATTGCGTATTTTTGTGAAGGAATTCCGAAACGACATACAAAAACCCAATTTCCGGTCGCTACAAAAGTGTATATAATAGTGGTAATCTGTCAGAGTCTTAAAAATAATCAGATTTACATACTTAACACTTGTAGTAATACAATGCTCTCAGAAAAAAATACGCTTATTGACCTAATTTTTATGTGATATCAAGTTTAATTTGAACTTCCGGTATTGGATTTATTACCACTTGCTACGATAAAGAGACGTGACAGCAAGGCAACAGCTGACTGTAGTCCTAACCTCATCTCACTCATTCGAATTTCCACACATATTTCATTTTTAATCGACATATTTAGCCGACACAAATTTTCCACGCTTTTTACCAGTCGTGGATCGAATACAATGCTTTATATTTCCCGCACCTGACATTGTTTTGACAGATCGACGTTGAAAAGCATGGAGGTTAAACTCGCCTGGTTAAGTAAAAAGAAGCGGAGATAGAACCAATGTTGCCAAATATCAAACCTAGAAATACTGCGTGAATCGTTGGAATAACTATTTTTTCATTTTTCTAACTAAATGTGAACATTCATTAAGCAGTTTACACATGGAAGATTTTAGTTATTAGAGTTAATTTTTTTTGCATATGTTAAAAATATAAATTGTACAAGTCTCAAGTATAATCAATGGTATAACTAGCGTGTAGCGATAGGATTACCTTAAGAACTGACTTGTTTGAGTCGAACAAAATCTTTGCCGAGTCGTGGCTTACTAGACTTTTATTTCATATTCAACGTAATGATATAATTCGAAAACGTCGGTGACATCGAAAGTTTTTTATTATTACTTGGCGTCGAGACGCTGCCGCATCCCTCGATATTTACGTATGAGAATCATTATAATAAGATTGGTTCATCAGACACGTTAGTCTTGAAATAGTAAAACATAGATGCAACTCAAATTATACATCTACTTATTACTATGATTAATGCATTCATTATTATATTATTATAAAAGTTTTCGACAAATATGACTAGCTGTTTCAATTCATTAAAACGGATTGTGAGTCTAAGAAAAAATCATATATTTGCCTCATAAAATGTATCAAAACTAATTAGGATAAACTCGAGCCGATATTAATGTAGTATTGTTGTCTAGACATTTTAAAACAAATCATTTTTAAAATGTTATTTTATTATTCCATAGACCTATTTGAAAACGTCTGTTTAAACTGTTTAATGATACTCATAAAATTAGCCGGGTCATAGAAATTGTAAAGGAGTACGGTTGAGACGCAGCAACTTTGAACGTGTTTTTCTCGAAACTATGCTTTTTAAATCGGCAACCACGATATCATGATAACTAATTACCCGATTGAGCTCAAAGTTGGCATACACCTTCGTAGACTGTTATTCAACGTTGGTTGCAGAATTTAGTTCAAATTATTATTTTTTGTATATATAACTCGTAGAGTGATCAGAAAAGTAAGAAAAATTGACAACCAAAGCTTAGCATGCCGCTATCTTGTAGATTTTTTTTGCTGATTTTTTTTTGCTGAAAACATCACAACACTCATACAGATGAAAAATATGTTTGGTTTTTTCGTATTCATACAACATCCACAAAACTGGTTGCCAATTGGGGGTGTTTTCCGCGCACCATTGTAAAGAAACAAAAGTACATTATTATACATTTTTTTCAAAAAAATTGTACATATTCTTGAATGAATAACATGTGTATTCTTTTCGTCATTTTTAAAAAATTATTTCATCCTAAAAATCACCTCCAATATAGCACCGTAGACTATCGTAAATTTTGTCAAGACAGAATGCTGCTTCGAATAGAAGAAATTATTTTCAACTCCAACAGTATTGCATTCAAGTTTGATAATCTTACTAATTCCATCAACAAGTATTTTACTTCTGGTACCTGCGCACAAACTTTAACCCCTTGTCACCTCATAATAACGGATCCAAATGACGTAAAATTCAAATCAGTAACTGGATTTGATAAAACTACGATAGTTGGGCCTTGACGTTATTGATGATACGATCACTACACAATACGATGTTCCCGCTCGGAATGTGACGCATTTCACATTCTCGGTCCGCCTATACGTCCCATTCATTCGAACCTAATGAATCATTAGATTGGCGAATAAATATTGCATTATATTCTTTAACATTATATAACGCTTGGCGCTTTTTATAGCTCACTCACATGTTTAAAGAGTTGCTCGTATATACTAAGTCCTTATGTCTGATGCCTAATACCACAAAAATACAGAACTTCTCGATCGTCCTTCTCATTATATAGCCTCTATCGGATTGACGAATGAATTTTTTTTACTAAAACATTGATTTCACTTGCATAAATGACCTCTTCGAGGTGAACACTCAGCAAATTAGTTGAAATGATATTCCGATAGAAGCAAATGAAAATATCGTCGTTTCAAGCAAAACTACGTCACATTTACCGCACTCAGTCCAGGCAAATTATTTCTCTCAGTACCGTCTTCAAAGAGACGTATCCTCATTATACGATGTTGGCCGGAAATACGCGAATAGTCGAACACGATTTCTTCACAGCGAGATTTCCGCTCGGCCCAAGGTACACGGACATGTCTCCACGACCAATTCCGTTAAATGGAAAAAAGTCATGTTTCTCGTTTATCTATTCCCCTCGCGGCGTATGTCGTCCCGTAAAAGTGAGGACTTCCTTTCACCGCGACAAGCACCTGACCCGATGTACTCTTCGACTTGTATACTCATTCGCGATTACAGATATTTCCTTTGCTCCTGCCAATAAATTAGTTGAGTTCATTCCACCTACGGAATTTTCACGATGTCATCATATGAAGTGTTTAAGGGGTCTTCTCACTTTCGACGCTAAAAAATGGCTATTTTCATGAATTTTTTTGATAGGTTTATATTATAGATATTGATATAAAAGTTGTTACACTTAATAAATACACTTTTAAAATACATTAAATTTTTTAAATTTATTTATTTAAGTCACTATTTATAGACGAAAATGGTAGTTTAAAAAATGTCCTAAAAAATGGATCATTAATAATAGATAGATAAAAGAGATGGATCAGCCGAAACAAAAAAATCGAACGGTTTTAGATTCAATGTGTTAATGGCTATAGCGTATATCATACCATTTTTTAAATGTGCAAAAATAAAAAAATGGCGGACATTTTTCGAAAAAACAAAAAAAAAACGTGTTTCTCTTACCGTTTTTGGCAAAAAAAAGAATGATAAATTTCTAAATTTAAAAAAATCCTTAATATGCGCGATAACTATAGTTGTAAAGAAAATGTGGTTAAAATTTGATAAGGATCGGTTCAGTAGTTTCGAAGATTTTATCAACAAGTCGTCGAAAAACGTTGTTTCAAGAAAAACGCGTTCAAAGTTTCTTTGGGTTACATAAATACATAACATTAAAAAAAATGTATTTCCAAAGTGTATTTATTCAGTGCAACAACTTTTATATCAATATCTATAATGTAAACCTATCAAGAAAAATCGTGAAAATAGCCTTTTCTAGCGTCTAAAATGAGAAGACCTTGTAATATCGTGGTACATTTTGATCGGGAAAGTAATCTCCGTTTGCTTCCACACATTTCCCCCATCCGTCAGGTAAATTGTTAGTTTCCCTGGCGGTAAAAAGATGGTGGTTTTGAGTCGATAAAGTCGGCAATGGAATTGTTGACTTCATATAACGTTTTGAAGTGGCTATCAGCCAAATGATGGAGCGATCAGAATAAGTGAAAATCCGATGGAGCCAAGTCTGGTGAATACGCCGGGTGTAGCAAAACTTCCCAGCCCGACGAATTTAAAGCATCTCTGCTTTGTTATGCAGCAATATGACCGGCATAGGTCCTCTGCCTGTGTAAGGCCGTTTTGAATCTTGGCGAGCTTTTTTAATCGACTGGAAATGTCTTGTTGCGTGACTCCTAATGTAGTAGCAAGCTCCGATTACGTTCGGCAAGGATCTTCGTCCACCAACTGCTCCAAATCCTCATCTTCAAATTTGTTTGGTCATCCTGCTCTCTCGCGATCCTGGAGGTCGGAGTTTTCACCCCAAAACCTTTGAAACGACTTCTTCACGATACTGATGGATACGGCATTTCCCCCAATGCCTGATCAATCACCTCCTTAGCCTCGTAAGTATTTTTTTTCAATTCGAGCGCGAAAAGCATACAGTGCCTAATATGCGCGTTATTGCAACTCATGTTGCTCACTCTGCTTACAATGTATATTTTGAGGTTGTGTTATGCTGTTGGTCCGGAAAAATTGTCTACTAGGTTGGTATTATATGACATCAGACCTGGAGAAAAATGTTTTTTTTTTCACATATCCAATACATGTGTTTTCATTCTTACGCCGAGAACTTATTTGTACACCTAATACTTGTGCTCATGTAATATAACGTCGCAAACGAAGCCGCCAATAGTCGTCCAACCTCCCTCCGAAACACAGCACAAAAACAGCAGCCCGTTGAACTCCATAATTATAGCCAATGACAGAATTGTCTACTTGCTTCAAAAACTGCTCGTGTATCATTGATAGGTTGTTAAGGTGGTCGAATATGGTTGGTTATTTAATTATAACGATCACTTTGCCGTACTTGTGTGTCAAGTTACTTGGTTGCTTGGTTATTGATCTACCGAATGCTGGATTCATCGCGTTGCTGTATTATGTGTATCATTCGATTATAGGATTATACTAGAGTGTGTGTGTGTATATATATATATATATATAGATGATTCCGAAGACTTTTTAATGGAAGGACGGTCCTCACAGTAGCTCGTTCTCCCCATACTCAATCTATATATATATATATAAAAGGCAAAGTCCTGACTGACTGACTGACTCATCATCGTCCAGCCTAAACCACTGAATGTAGAAACGTGAAATTTGGAGGGCATGTTGATTTTATTATGTAAGCTTCATTTAAAAAAGTATTTTTCAAACTTCAACCCTTAAGGGGGGAAAAAGGGTATCTATAAAATATCTATAAAATATCTGGTCGGATTTACTTGAAATTTTGTATTCGTGCTTTTTGATACAATTAATGAAACATGTATTTGAGCGTTTTTAAAATTCAACCCCTAAGGGGAGAAAGGGGGTGGCAAAGTTTGTGTGGACAATTTTACAAATCTGGTCAATAGATTTACTTGAAACTTAGTACTAATGCTCTTCCTCAAGATTCTACCTGTTCCTTAAGGCCTTAGGCCACAGTAACGGGTATAAAATCAGGTGCGAATTTAACAATTTTTTTCGTATGAAAAAGTGATTCACTCAGGACATTAATTACACATCTATTTGGTATGAATATCAAGCTGTTAGAAAATATATATTTTCTTTTTTCGATGTACAAAATGGCCGATTACTCGAAACTTCTCGAAATAGCTTTTTTCCAATTGGCGTGACAAATAACTTCAACAATTTTCACTCGATTTACTTCAAATTTAAAAGTTATGTTCCTAATTGAATTTTGCAAAAAAGAACGTACGGAATTGCTAATTAACGGGGTCCTCTAGTTTCGCGGGTCGAAAAAATCGATATTTTTTTTCATAAATCACATCTACAACATTTGTAGAAAATGTGTGCCAAAGGATTTTTCGATATTCGAAGTGGTTCACAAGTACATTATTATTTAGTGTATATAGTATATAGATATATAAGATATAAGTATATAGATATTTCAGAAACTACTGCACCGATCTTGTTCAAATTTATACAGCATCTTTAATATGTTATAAGCCAGCGATTGAACTAGGATTATCATGATTGCTCCGATATTTTTGTTTGTACGAGCGAAAAACTTAAGAAAAAATGAGTAAAAAATAGAATGTAATTTTCAAAAGTGTATAAAAAAAGTCAATTTTTGTAATTTAGAATTCACTCTAGTTCAATCGCTAGTCTTAAATATGAAGATTAAAATGCCGTTTGGTTTTTTGATTTCAGATAAGCAGAACAGCCGCAATCTTGGTCACCGTCAAGCACCTCTTTTACTTGATGTCTTCCTGTCGGCCACTATAACGTTTATTCTATTATATATTTTGACTTCAAAAAATTTGTAAAGCTTATTTAAATGTTAATAAAGATTATGCAAAAACAATGAGATTGATTATTTCGATGCTTTGTCCGTAAAAAATTATTGAAAAAGCCGTAAAAAAACAGCCGAGAAACTAGAGGACCCCGTTAATCGAAAACTTTTCATTTTATGAGCGGTTTATGAGCAGTTATAACGAAATTTTTCACTGAAAGTTCATTTCTTAAGTTCAAATACCTACAACTTTTGAATAAAACAATATTTTTTAAATTCCATACGTCCCCTTCTACGTATTCTAATGTAGATCGACGAGAATTTTTGTTTTTTGTTCTAGGTAAAAAATTGTGGATGCTAAATGTCACGCCGCGGAGCGCCTAAAAAAAGATAACAAAAGAAAATATTTTTTCTAACTTCTTGATATTCATACTAAATAGATGTGTAATTAATTTTATGAGTGAATCACTTTTTCATACGAAAAAAATTGTTAAATTCGCACATGATTTTATACCCATGATTTAGTTACTGTGGCCTAAGGCTTTAATGAAACATTTCAGGAGCACATCCCATTGAGGAGCATTCAACACAAGTCTACGCGAGCGAAGCCGCGGGCGGAAAGCTAGTATGATATAACCCTGATAGTTCTGAAAATCACCTTCAAATCAATATACAAATTTTAATGAAGGTCATCTTAAAGACCGTCCTTTGCAAATTACTACCTCATTTGGTTGATAATCATTCGACAACTAATTTAAGTGCTTACTCAGTCACGAAGTTACTTCATACCTGCCGATAACTTAATCCCGCACTGAATAAAAAAAGCACTGAAGATTTTTCTTTTCGCAAACGCAAAAAAGCGTAAGATGCTGAGGTGTGAACTATACGACCCTGGCAAAATGTGTACTCGGTGTGCGGAGATCGATGAGGTATATAAAAAAAAGTAAAAAAAAAAGTTTCATCGAGACATAAGGGTGGGGGCGTGTTCGATGTTTCCTATGCGCAAGGCTCCATGGACGCTTGACCCATTGTCTCTTGGGTTTAATTTTTGTCCCCTGCTGATTTAGCCTCCTCCCTCCCGCCTGCCATGAGTAACCCCCTGTATACAGTTCTCGATCGGGGACTTCGCGGGTCCTCCCACGTTCCATTTGTACACGACTTGCGTCGCTCTTCATTCACGAGACTTCTAGACGACAATGCACGCGCTGCGTTCATATCGCAACCTGGAGTCTGCAGAGAGAGAGAGAGAGAGAGAGAGAGAGAGAGAGAGAGAGAAACGTACCGGGCGCCCGGGTGCTCTTCACAATGCGACAGCAATCACGAGCCGCGCCCTTGTCAGCGGGATTTCGCTCGTTTTCATTCTTTTGCCTCGTTTTTATGTATTTCCCTTTGGCTCAATGTACATTAGTGCTGTATATCGTTGCTCAATGGAGAGATAGACATAGGTAGAGAGCACACGTATAGTAGTTTAAAGGGAGAGAAAAAATAGTCTCCACGGAAACGAAACTTGTACACCCTTCTGCCCTCTCGCTCCAAACTTTCCTTGTGTCGATGTATGATGAGAGGGTGTCTTGCGAGAATAGATGCGAAAAATGAGAGATTGGAGTCACCGTACGACGGAACGTCGTACATCGCGGAGAATTTGAGTGGTTCCTTCCGAAACTGGTATTGTTGAAAACGTGCACTTCTATATTCGGAAATCACATTACGGGATGCTGTAATAAATATAATGAATAGGGCTTATCAAATAATGATAGCAGTATCACAATAGTGATAGTAATGCGTAGATGCAATTTCAACGACACAACTACTTTTTACTATGATCAATGTATTGATTTGATCAATATTGTATTACTATTTTATCGTAATTTTATTGCTATTTTATTTGAGTTTATTATTGAAATTGAAATAATGATTTTATCATTATTTTTTTGTCTTTGTTATTTAAAAATTGGTTTAAATAGATCGTTAACATTTTTTTTCAATGATGTCTTAATGCGGGTACGACGTATCACAGAACGTCGTACATCGCGGAGAATTTTAGTAATGTGGCTCCTTCCAAAACTGGTATTGTTGAAAACGTACACTTCTATATTCGGAAATCACATTACGAGATGCTGTAATAAATATAATGAATAGGGCTTATTAAATGATGACAGCAGTATCACAATAGTGATAGTAATGAGTAGATGCAATTTCAACGACACAACTACTTTTTTACTATGATCAATGTATTGATTTGATCAATATTGTATTACTATTTTATCGTCATTTTATTGCTATTTTATTTGAGTTTATTATTGAAATTGAAATAATGCTTTTATCATTATTTTTTTACCGTATTTGTTACTTAACATTTTTTCAATGATGTCTTATACATGTAGATGGTTTTTAAACCTTTTTGAGGCAAAATAAATCGATTTGATGCCTTTTCTAAAGGAAACATATCCAATAAAGTGAAAAAATTTGAAGTTGAAATATCAAAAATTGACTAAATTACACATAATTCAGTTAAAGTAGGTAGCGCAACGATGTACGTATACGAAAGACTCCAATCGCGTGTTTCTCGAAACGACTTTTTTACCTCGCCAGAATCATAACTCTAGCTATAATTGGCCGATTTCCAATTTACAAAAAACCAAAACTTCCGTAATTACAGTAGCTATCGTTGTACGTAGCCTTTTTTTGTAATTTGCTATTTTTTAAGTAGCCCGATATAAGAAAAAAATGTTGCCAGTATCACCTTTTTTTTCCACACCCGCCATTTTGCGAAAACGGTTTTTTCTCGAAAAAACGGCTACGTCCACGAAGACCTACATTTATATAAATTATAAAACGTTTTTATTTTTATTTTTCAGCCCAACCATCATGAAATTATCGATCCGGGCCGTTGTACCAAATTTTTTATACAGAGGTTCTATTGTACCTCAGCAACGTTGTTTATTTAAAAAAAAATTCAATAAGAATTTACACGAAATAAGTTCAATGTATATGCTTAATAACATAGCTTTTTCTAAATCCCAAATAAACAATCTAGTAGACAAATGAAGTTCCGAAAACAGACAATTTTTCGGCCCGTGACTGTCCTCCCTGAAATCAACGATCTCGTATTGAAAAAAAAATTTATGTGCCTCAATGAGCGCAGAAAAAATTCGAGCCATTTGTAATTTCAACTCGCACAGCTCTACGGTTCGTTCTTGGCCGGATTTATATCCGTTGTTGCTCGCGGGGAGAAAAGATGCTTATACCCGCCTATAAGAAAAATAAAAATTCGTTTACATTGACCAAGCTTTCAGGTGATCTTTATTATCTTTATCTTGTGCATTTTTTTAGTTTTTTTAAAAACCTATTTTGGACTCTCTTCCGTTTGTCATGTTCAGCAGTGGCTTATGGACAGATCGGATTTTAAGGGAAAAAAACTGTCAAGGTTTATTAATAGTTGACTTCGTCATGATAATTTAGTCTGGCTACTATAGAGTTTCGATCGTAGCAGTTTTGCATTAGGGAAAGATGGAGAAGGTTTGTCGATGTGGCTCCCGTCGTTTCTCTCGTCAACGGTGGCCATGCATATTTTTAATTTTATACATATATGTATACACCAACATACATATATATATATATACATGGCGGGAGAACATCTACCCCCGGCGCAAGGCCCATCATACGTAAGGTAAAGAAGCGAGAGAGAGAGAGAGAGAGAGAGAGAGAGAGAGAGAGAGAGAGAGAGAGAGAGAGAGAGAGAGAGAGGGAGAGATAGTGTTTGCTCGAGGATGGGGTGCTTCGGTTACGCGGGGGATGAACTGCAAACAGTGATCGGGTTTCGTACGGGCGCCGTGTTCTCTTCACTTTTCGTTTCTCTTCGTTTCTTCTCCAATGTGTATATATACCGCGTCCGTGCCACATCCGACTGTGGCCCCCGCGTCTATATGGAGTATAATGTGTTCAGCTCGCGGAAACTACTGGAACCCCAAGAGGTAAAGGGTGTCCCAACTCGGGGAAACAGATCCAATTTCGATTTCATGTCTGTTTGTGTGTGGGTGTGCGTGTACGCTTTGCCCTCTACGTAGGACATGTTGATACAGTGCGTATTACATTTCGGGAGGTTGACGAGTCCGACATATAAATATGATTTTTTTTATAAACAATCCACGAAAAAGATTGTAATAATAGTTTTGATAATTATTTATTTGAATCCTAATCTTTCGGTCAATGCATATTTGCGTACTTATTAACATTACTAGTTGAATACCTACTGCGAATCATTTGGATCTGATCAGTGATGACGTTTGGAATTATTTGTGATAATTTTGGTGCGGTAATTGACGACGGTCCAAATAATATTTTGATCAGTGAAAAAAAGTATTGAGGGCGTTACATTTGAATAGAAAAAAACATTCGACCATTTTTGGTTCACTGCTCAAATGATGTCTAAACATTACAAAAATGGTATTAGTACAGTCGTGCTGTATATTGGAATCGGAAAAAATTGGAAGGCTAATTTTTGACAGGTGATTTTGGAGGTGCCGCGAGGGCTAAATCCAAGTTTGCCTAAAAATCGGGATGTAGGTTTTTTCAGGAGATGGGGGTGGATTGATGCCAAACTGCAACCCCCACGAGGTCGGCGCCGGGAGACAAAATGTTCATAAAAATTTGGGCTTTATTTTTGTCCACAGCGCCGAAGTCGTAGTTCATTTTGGGGGTGAAAAAGTGTAGTGAATTGTTAAAAAACCAGTTTTAATTCGATAAGTCTTCAGGAAAAATTCATACGATTTTGGTTCAAATGGGAACGGTGTAGCCGTCGAAAAGACGCGTCGATCGAGTATTTGATCATCCCTTTCCGATAATATCTTCACCGCCAAAAAAATTGTTGAAGTATTTTAAAAAATTGTTTATTGAATAACTAAAAACCAATCGATTTTTCGGGGATGCTTTAAATGTACGAAATGTAGAGAATAATGTTCACTATATTTTCGTTTTCATGGACCACCCTTGAATTTTGCTTTTTCGAACCCCTCGCGGGGGTTGAAATTTCAAAATAATATTCTGGGGAAACTATCAGGTTGATAAAAAAGTTTTGTCGCAATAATTTCACTATAATTTATTTATTTATATATCTTATACAAAACATTTCTAATCAACAATATATTCGCCATCGGTTTCTATGACACTCGACCATCTAGTTGGCAACTCATTTATTCCCTTTGCCCAAAACTGCGGCGGCTGGAACTCAAAGAAATTTGAAATATCCCTTCTGAGATCGTCGACGTTGTCGAAAGTTTTGTTTCTCAAATATGCCTTCAAATGTCTGAACAAATGGTAGTCAGATGGCGCGATGTCGGTAGAGTATGGTGGATGAGGAACGGTATTCCAGTGAAGCTCAGTGATTGTTTTGTGGGTTTCCTTTGCGACATGGGGTCTCGCGTTGTCGTGGAGAAGGTGCACAGTCGCGCGTCTTGGCCCTTTTTTTCTTATAGCTTTTGCCAATTCCTGGAGATTTTCGATGTATCGTGTAGAGGAGATCGTCTTACCTACAGGGAGAAAATTGTGAAACAGCATTCCCTTTGCGTCCCAGAAACAGCACAACAAAACCAAAAACCAAAACACAAAATTTTGTGAGCGACGATCAGATTTCGGTTGGTGTGGCGGTTTTTCTCCGATAGGAAGCCAGTAGGCTAAACGCGTTCTGTTATCATACAAGACCCAGCTTTCATCTCTGGCAGATGGTCACGCGACAGTTCTTATTGTCGTCGGTGAGACGGTGTGGTATCCATTGAGCTAGAACCTTCCTGTATCCCAAGTTCTGTAAGTGATTGACTATTGACGGTTGGATGCAGCCAAGTTCTCTTGCTAGCTCGTGCGTACTTGCTTCCGGTTTTTCTTTGATGCAGCGGAGTAATGCTTCATCATCGATGGTCGACGGTCGTCCGGAACGTTCCTTATCTTCAAGGCTTGTGTCTCCAGATTTAAAACGATTGAACCAACGCTGGACTGTTCGATGAGAAACTACGTTCTCGCTGAATGCATCCTGTATATTTTTAGCAGTTGTGCTTGCGTTCGTGCTGCGCCGCCACTCGTAAAAAATGATCGCTCGAAGTTGCTCCTGCGAGATCGAAGCCATTTCTGTCCACTAGAACGCGCGCTCGCCCTTTTATACCCTGTCACGCGGAAGAGTAGAGAACATTCTAGAATATTCTCGACATAGCTCGGTGTCATATTACGTCAATACGTAAAAAGACATTTTTAAAATTTTTGCGACAAAACTTTTTTATCAATCTGATATTTTCTCGAATTGCTTCTTTTAGCGAAAAGAAAGAAAAATTCATCCAAAATGATGCCATTTTGCGAAAAAAAAAACATTTTTTAATAGTCGTGTGTATTTAATATCCCTATCAAAACTAAAGTAAACAACGATTTTTTTTTGTTCCAAGTGCTAATACATAAAAGTTGTACACCACCCTGCAGGGCACCTAAAAATGCTCTTAGTGTAGCTACGACTGTGCCGCCATTTGGTATTTGTTTCGTAGAATTTTACTTTTTCGTAAACGTCAGCACATGTAGAATAACCCCTCTAAACCTCATTATGATTGCTTTTTTAGTATTGTCAAAAAAAATCCCAAAAAAGTCTCATTTTTCGGTGAGCCACATAGATGTAACGCCTCAACGCAGAAGAAAAGGGCCGGCCAAGAGCCTACGGCCAACTTAACGGAGAAAAGGAGGAGACAATGCATTTTATAATATTTAAAAAATTTTACAAGCCTTTAAGCGAATTCCGTAAAAATTGTACTCGAAAATTCACAAAATTGAGTTGACAGAAGGCGAAAACAGAAGGGATTATAAAAATGTACAAACATGATCCCAGCCGTACCCTTTCGTATGAAGTTCTAACTTCTATCAAGTCTGTAAAAACGCAGTCGGAGAGAAATTATCAGAGTACTGCTTAGGCGGATAGACGGAAATCATGAGAGTTTCAATGAATTAACATGGCGAGTACCTTCTAAAGTAATAGCGTGTAAAAATTGTGCCTATTGTGACAAACATAGCATGTGTTTTCAACAATAGTGGAAAATATTGACTAGAAATACCGCAGACGATGCAGTTTAAAACGGAAGTCAAAGAAAATGAGTAAGCATCATCCAAAAACGATCACAGTCTCGAGCTTGGCGGAGTGCGCTACCGTGAGTTCCGCAGAACAGGCCAGGCCACGCAACGAAAAAAGAAAAAGGATCTTCTCAAAGCGCCTACTTCTGCAGAATTGGAGCCATGTGGCTCAGGAATCGATGATTCAATCTCAGCATGGAAATAAATGTTTTTAATCGAGCCTATAGTGTTTCAAAAGCAACATTTGATAATGCACAGAAATTTGTCCGGATAAAGCATTTCCAAGATTCCGCGACGACCTTGGTTTTTTTATAGACACGCTACCTTCTTTTCCGGCTGCAGTTATAGCACATTCCAATGCGAATTCATCGACCAACAATTGTTGGTCTAAATTTGAACGGTGATGAAGTGGAATTGAACGCATTTGGAAGAGTAACCTATTATAGGTCAATGAACTTGTATCGGAATGTGCTGTACATGTAGCTAGAGGAAAAGGTCGAGCACGGCTCAATATCCAAATTCATCTTTAAGGGGGAAAATCTCTTTAAACGCCCGAAAATGAGTCATTTTTCATGCATTTTTATAGGTGATAAAATAATCGCATCATTTTAAACTTTTGACATCATCTTATTGCAACTTTCAACTGTTCATTTTTTTTTCTTTTTTAAAGAAACAAAATGGCGGCGTAATAAGGTATTCCTTTAGGCGTCTTTTGAAAAACTGCTCATGTTAGGGTAATTCCGGCGGAGTTGGCCATAAGGGAGAGATGACCAATAGAATTATTTCATAGAACCGCGCACTAGATTTCACCTGTTACAGCTTAATTCACTTCGCGTCGTACGCAGGTGTGAGTGTACGAGCAAAAGTTTGGCAAAAAAATGTTAAGGGGTTAAACCACAGTAACGGGTATAAAATCATGTGCGAATTTAACCATTTTTTCGTATGAAAAAGTGATTCACTCATAAAATTAATTACACATCAATTTCTTACGAATATCAAGCTGTTAGAAGTTTTTTTTATGTAAAAAATGGCCGACTACTAATATTTTCATTTGTTATCTTTTTTTAAGCGCTCCGCGGCGTGACATTTAGCATCCACAATTTTTTACCTAGAACAAAAAACAAAAATTCTCGTCAATCTACATTAGAATACCTAGAGAAGTACGTACGGAATTTAAAAAATATTGTTTTATTCAAAAGTTGTAGGTATTTCAACTTAAGAAATGAATTTTCAGTGAAAAATTTCGTTATAACTGCTCATAAACTGCTCATAAAATGAAAAGTTTCCGATTAATCAGAAATTCCGTACGTACTTCTCTGCGAAATACAATTAGGAACATAACTTTTTAATTCGGAGTAAATCGAGTGAAAATTGTTGAAGTTATTTGTCACGCCAATTGGAAAAAGGCTGCTTCGAGATGTTTCGAGTAGTCGGCCATTTGGTACATCGAAAAAAAATATACATATTTTCTAACAGCTTGATATTCATACTAAATAGATGTGTAATTAATTTTAGAAGTGAATCACTTTTTCATACGAAAATAAATTGTTAAATTCGCACATGATTTTATACCCGTTACTGTGGCCTAACCCCTTAAGTAAGTAAAATGATTTTTAATTATTCTGTCTACTGCTAAATTTTCTTGAAGGTTTCATGTTTTACATTGTGGTGATGTTATTTTGTAGAAGTAATGGTTACTTTTGTATTTCTTGAATAGTTCACGAACAGTGCTTTGTTATAACCCCAAGATTTCGCATGTATTGTTTCTACTTGTTTACATTTTAGCTGTGGCAATTTCTCCCGGGAGATTAGGAGAGATGGCCTCGTTCAGTCGGTGTGTGATGGCCATAGTATTGGTTGTAATATGTTCAAGTAATTCATTTTTTCTACATTTATTTTAGATGTCTAATAAGTATAAGAAAAAAGCAATTGCTCTACGAGGGAACTGGACTCAAGAATCATTAAAAGCAGCAATTAGTGCTGTAAAAAATGATGAATTGTCGGTTCGCGCGGCTGCTAGGACCTACGAAATATATAGGAAGATCTTAGAAAGACGATATAAGAACAATGACAAAAAATCTTGTGGAAAAATTTTGGGTACACAAAAATTATACCGATTTCAATTATATGTGTTCTACATGTGGCCAAAAGGAAAAAAAATTAGAATGAAAACATAAAATCAAAGAGAAAACCGAGAGCACAATGCTGGGTAACTGGACATCTTACCTCTACTCCTATGGCCATCAACACCCGGATACTCCGGGAGAGATAGCCAATCGTGATTTTAAAAAATAGTAATTTTAAGGTTGATCTGATAAGAATTTGTTTCTATTTCGCAAATTATCTTAAAGTTAAATGTTCAAAGTTTAATTACAAATGAGGAAATGTTAAAAAATGTCTGTACTCTTATTTTGACAGATCCTTGAAAAAACTATGGCCAACTCCTTCGGACTTACCCTATAGCTTAAAATGTTATAAAACATTATTGGAAGGGTTTAACACTTGAAAGTTGTAATAAGATAATGTCAAAATTTTTAAATTATGCGATTATTTATCACCTTAAAAAAATGTATGAAAAATGGCTCACCCCCTTAAGGTATTCCTTTCGCGGAGGACCGTATTTTGTGGGGACATAAGCCGGGCCCTTCTAAATCATTGGTAAATTACAGTGGCGTTAAATGAAATTAAGTCACAATCGATTATGACATCCAACGATAAACTGGAATAAAAAATTTCACACAAATTTAGTAGATTTATTTAGACGTTTTTACATTTTGCCTGAAAAGTTTGCGGCTACCAAAATTCTTATGCTAGTCACATTTTTATAAGTTTTATCATTAATATTTTCTTTAAACATTCGGTGGCCCCCTGTTTTTATTGTCGTTCCGGAATCTCTAGCATTTTTTGCACGCGTTGAGCAGCTCATATAAGACGTCTAGAGGTATTTAGTGTATAAATGATTAGATAGAAATGTGGCCAGCGTGTCATCTCCATAAAGTGCCGTATAAATGAGACGATTTTTAGAATCGTAGGTTTTCGTTAAAAGTTCGGTAAATTGGCATGAAATTTTACCAGCAAGCCTAGATGTATTTTCACTTGATTATGGACAAAAATCAGTTAATTGTTAAATATCCGAATTCTTGAAAGGAATACCTTAAATCTTAAAGGCGCCTTCATCCCAGTAATACTTAGGGCATAATATTTCCAAGCAACGGATCGTTATGGGAAGATAAAAATGAGACCCCCTGTGCAAATATATATGAGGTATTCCACGTGAATCCGGTGGACTTTTTCCCTGACCCCCGCCAATTCGATTAATTTTTTTTAACGTTAATCGCTCAGAAATCACAGAAAAAAACATACTTCCACTGCGGGTGAGAGCTTGAAAAATTTTACATATAATCACGCATTTTTGGGAATTTTTTCAGATTTTTAAATCAGGGCGTTTTTTTCGGAGATTTTTTTTTACTAAGGGTTGTTTCGAAAAATGTAAACAAAATCAGGGTGTCTTTTAGAGTCAATGGAATCAGATAAAAAAATCGAATTGGCGGGGGTCCGGGAAAAGGTCCACCGGATTCACGTAGAATACCTCTTACATATATACATATATGTTTGGGTATAAGGGAGAGAGAGAGAGAGAGAGAGAGAGAGCGACAGGAAAGTTCCCATTTGAGTTTTGCTCTGGAAAAAAATTGTCATGCATTAATTTAACGATGCCTTATTTCTAAAGGAAATCATGCACGAGAGCATTGACACTGACATACTATATATATATATATATATATATATATATATATATATATATATATATAATGAATACTGACATCGAACAACCGGACAAAGTATTCTCGGTCATGCAGGGTGTCGATCGATGTTCATCCCCGTAAAAGGGTGGGCGGTTACGGTACGCGAATAGTTAAGGGGCGCGGTGGCGGCCGGTTCTCCCAGTAATAAGCGTAATGGATATCCGTACACCCGAAGGCATGGCCCTGCTCGGGTTCACTACTGCTACCGTGGTGGCACGTTTGTATACGCCATACGAATTACTATATATATATATGTACATATGCAGAAGGACCCCTAAATATTCCTAAATATATATATATATATGCGTTGCAGGTCTACGTTCGTGTATGACACCATAGGAAAGGGTTGCCGTAATACCAAAAAGATTACCGTTGCTGCACGTTGTATTTCTTTTGTCGATGATTACCGCGTTATTCTGTGTGTATGTATATATATATATATATATATATTGTAACATTGCGAAGATCGAGACAAACCGAGAAAATGTGGTAAACGGGCGGCGCCGCTCACATCAGTGGCCAAAGCTCAGTGGTTAGTGTTTCGAATCCCAACCCAGAAACGCTCCGCATTTTTTCGGATAGTTCCATCGAGTTTTTTTTCGGTGTTATAATATATAATAATAAGAAAAGCCCAGACTCTGTCTGTCTGGTTGTTTGTCTGTAACGCTTGCGGCAAAGCCCGCCCTCGCGGCCCAGGCTGCCCTAAGAACGTTGTGATATATATATATATATATATATATATATATATATATATATATATATATATATATATATATATATATATATCTGTATACAAGAGGCATGCGTCCAAGAGTTAGTTTTCGCGCAGCGTCCATCTAAAAAAGACTTCCGAACGTCAAAACTAGTGCGACTGCGAATATTTCAAATTATAGTTACGTATAAAAAGTCACATTGTTGAGGCAAACTCCATCACTTGATTGACGATCAAGTTCCGTATCTATTTCTTTCGACTTTTCGTCATTGTACTTTACGAGCTTCATCGCCGGTGAACGAAAAACACGGCGCGCCAGGACGTATATATGACAGCTACTGGCGTTACAACTTACGATGCACGTTGATACTTACCGCGTCACATTTAAAATTGCCGTCAATCGTCGATCATGAGTACAGCAGTGGAGTTAAAAAATGTATCTGGGCACGTTACTTTTTTTCGAGATCTTTTTCGACACCTGGTTGAAATTTGTGAAAATATCGATTTTCGAAGGATTCGCGAAAATTGACATGTCAAAAATATTCACTCAAAATTTCAAGTCGATCTGTTCAAAATTAAGGGAGTTATGGGTGTTTAGAGGGAAATTCCGCGAACCGGCAAACTTTAAACGCGTTTTTCTCGCAATGAGTTTTTCAAAATCGGTGACCATGATAACTAAAAAATCATCGCGCCGATCAACTTTAAATTTTACAAGCTTCTCTTACATATGAAAAACCAGTGCTTGAACGAATTTTCTCGTCGATGCATAGTTTTCCTTTTATCAACGCAAACAGAGCGTTATTTTCACCGAAAATCGATTCTTTTACTTTGGCCTAGGGCCATTTTTTCAAAATCACTATTTTAATAAATCCTTCATCCAAACACTACATAATTTCATGCAAAAGCTAAATGCTTTTGTTTTCTTAATTTCGGATAATTTGTTTTCACATTTATAAAGTCTATTCAATACAAAAATCCCAAAAGACACTTAAACCTATGCTCTTTACCGTAAAAAGAAAAAAATGCAAACCGGCCAACATTTGCCCAGAAAAAAATCACGAAAATACCGCTTTCGTGGTTCCTTTGAAAAAAGCTACCGATCGAAACAATTTGCAACAATATTCTTCATTTTGCTCAAAGTGTTATTTCTGTAAAGCGATGTTCGCAGAACACTTGTTTTACCCACTGTGTATTCGTGATGTTTACATTACGAGCATTAGTGGCTTCAGGGAGTATTTGCGCGGAGCTTTCAGCAACAATTTCAATCGCAATTATCATTCCTTGAACGCGTGTAGTCAGTGATGAAGAAAATTTTCGCACATTTCGGAGTGACGAAATTCACGCGGGGATTAAATCCGTACCGAAATGTTTACATTCTTGAAATTCAAGCGCAGCTTCTCATCTGACGAACTTATGTGTAGATACCACTGTGCATCTGCCGCCCTTTCCATCCTTCAACACTACACGTTAACATCTATATACATGTATCCATTGTCTATAGGCGCGCGTATATTTCCACACACTCGCACGCACGCATGCGTGTGTGTGTGTGTGTGTTTATATATATATATATATATATATATATATATATATATATATATATATATATATATAGTAATACGCTAGTTGTCGCTTTTGCTGTGGTACGATGTACATATATTATGCAGTCGGTCTAAGTGGCGTTTCAAGAAAGAAGGGACCAAAAAGGCTACCGCGCGCGTCTCTCGCGCGCCAACCGAGAGAAACGAGCGCGCGACGAGGAGGAGAGTGACTCGTAGAGAGCAGCTGTATTAAGTGCGTCCATAGATTACACCCGCGCGCGCGGAGCAACGAGAGAGAGAGAGAGAGAGAGAGAGAGAGAGAGAGAGAGAGAGAGAGAGAGAGAGAGAGAGAGAGAGAGAGAGAGAGAGGATCGAGAGCTCGTACGAAAGAGAAATATAAAAGTACTCTCGTATAGCGGCGCGCCCGATTGCTATATGCTGTAGCGGCTCCGCTCCGCTAAAACGCTTTTGAGAGAAAAAAGACTGGGCTAAAAGAACAAAAAGGGAGAGAGAGAGAGAGAGAGAGAGAGAGAGAGAGAGAGAGAGAGAGAGAGAGAGAGAGAGAGAAGGTATGGCCCCGATGGTACTCATACGTCATCCACACATAGAGCCCAAGTGCCCAGAGACTTTACACATTTTTTACTCAAACGAAAATGGATCGCTATACACGTTCGCGCAGTGATCGAAGCAACGAAGGATTTTCAAAAACGCATATGTATGCATACATTGAGAAGGCATTTTGGAGACACTCGATTTCGAGGACTGCCATCATAATAACCTACCGTCAACATTGCTGGACAACCCATACGCAACATTATATAAATCCTCATATCTTTAAAATCGCCTTCAGGTAAATGAAAGCATATTGAGACGAAGGTCATCTCGAGGACTGTTAGCTCGGCAAAGTAATCGATTCTTAAAAAAAAACAATGAGGAATGTCTAATAGTCAGATAGGCTGATGGCCAACATTACATAGGTTCAAAATATCGTTTCCCAATATATATATATGTATGTATGTATGTATGTATGTATCGACGGACTCACCTTTTCTCTGCATGCACATGAATGCGATTAAGGGTTAGGCGACAATACACATTTTTTTAAACACGATAGTCGCTTAAGATAATCCTATCGCCAGGCTTCAATCTATAGAATTTTCATAATTTTTTTTTGAGCTTTACTAAATATGTTAATAATCGTCTCTGTAAAATGTCAGGGTCAGTTATCGACCTAATTACAGAGAAAAAAATATTAAAATTGCGTGTTTTTGTGAAGGAATTCCGAGACGACATACAAAAACCCAATTTCCGGTCGCTACAAAAGTGTATATAATTGTGGGAATCCGTCAGATTCCTGAAAATAATCAGATTTACATAGTTAACACTTGCAGTAAACCAATGCTCTCAGAAAAAATTACGCTTATTGACCAAATATTTATGTAATATCAAGTTTAATTTCAACTTCCGGTATTGGATTTATTACCACTTGCTACGATGAAGAGACGTGACAGCAAGGCAACAGCTGACTGTAGTCCTAACCTCATCTCACTCATTCGAATTTCCACACATATTTCATTTTTAACCGACATATTTCGCCGACACAAATTTTCCACGCTTTTTACCAGTCGTGGCCCGAATACAATGCTTTATATTTCCCGCACCTGACATTGTTTTGACAGATCGACGTTGAAAAGCACGGAGGTTAAACTCGTCTGGTTGAGTACAAAGAGACGGAGGTAGAACCAATGTTGCCAAATATCAAACCTAGAAATACTGCGCGAATTGTTGGAATAACTATTTTTTTCATTTTTCTAATTAAATGTCAACATTCATTAAACAGTGTACACATGGAAAATTGTAGTTATTGAAAATTATTTTTTTTGCATATGTTAAAAATATAAATTGTACAAGTCTCAAGTACGATCAGCGGTATGACTAGTGTGAAGCAATAGGATTACCTTAAGGCAATTCAAATTGAAGAGGAGGGTCCAACATATGGTGCTGAAATAGCAGATTGACGGTAAACTTTGGATTACAACGATAGAACTGCCGGTAAAACTTTAAACGCCTTTTTCTCGAAACTATGATTTTTAACACTTCGTCTGTAAACCTGGGTATTTGGTGTCCGAGCGGAAACTACTTTTCTACCGAGTTGCTTCATTCATTCAACAAAAATATATGAAAGAAATTATTTTCCTATAATTTTATGATCGATATATTAAATTTAATGTTTCGAACCCTAGCATGAATTTTTTTAAAATTTTTCGAATTAATTAACTGGGTGAAAAATACGGCAGGACTTGAAATACCCAGGTTTACAGGCGGAAAGTACCGGAAAAACGTTTACAGACGTCGTGTAAAAACGGTGTACACGATTTCTCGACATCTAATAAACCGATTGACTTGAAATTTGGTACACTCATTCAGTGTAATAGTAGTTTAGTCTTCACAGACATTTTTGTTCTTAACATTTTTTTCATTAGTTATTAACAACAATAATGTCATTTTTTTCGAAAAATCAACAACAAAAAATGCAAACATTTGTTTTTTTGATGATTGAAACACGATATCAAATAAAGGCTCGGTCGAGTCTTAGCCAATGTTATGTATTTTGAGAGAAAAAAACTGGTTTTTTGTTTCAGATCAACCGGGTGGCCAACATCACGTACACCGTTGAGCCCCTCAAAGGTCACCTTCACGAGATTGTTTACAACTTCTTTAATTGTTAATATTTCTAATGAAATTTTGTACACAAGTTTGTTTAGGACATACAAATAAATGCCCGAATGATTTTTCAATCGTCTTATTTATTCCTTCAAAATTAATTTTTTTCTTTAACCCTGATTTTCGAGTCGTCACAGTAGCCCTCAAAAAAGGTTTCCCTTGAAACATTTTTTGAGATAAAAAAAATCATAGTGCAACACGAATGTAGCAATCGTTTGCGTCATTCGAAAATGTTCTCCACTTGCATCTCAAGCTGAAAAAAAATGGATCATCACCAGTGTCATTTTCAAAATTCGCATGTAAAATGCTCCGTTAAATTTATTTTCTCAGTGCATTGCGTATACATAATTTTCATTGATAAATTATGACCCTCCGGCTTATGCGTAATGGAGGGCGGTATGCAAGCACTCCGGGTCGACTGTACAGTCGCTGCCTCAAGATCACCGAGGGAAGAAAACAAATATTTCTCTCGCTAACATTCAACAATGTGAAATTTCATTTGTGGAAAGAGTTTCTTTTATTTATTCTTCCTCGTGCGAACCTAATTGGATGTATTTTGGCGACGACGTTTTTGGACGAAAAATACGAGTGAGAGGCGAGAATTACGCACAGCGGTAAAGCACATTTATTTGTTTTTTCGTCTTCCCTATGACTAGGCTGTTTTTTTTCGCAATTTCTTAAAAATATTGTTTTCAAGATATACATAACGCGATAAATATGATTATTTAATATCCTGAGACTATCATGCGCGATTCGTTTGAGTTGGAGAATGCTGTTGAACTATTTTTGCGGAGTAGTCGCGTACAGGACATTGTATTATTGTGTGTGTGTATTAGGGTGGCACAAATTTCAGCTCTATTCTTTCCTCCTGTTTCTCACCATCCAATTATCTTCTCCAAAGAAAAAAAAAATTGTCGCGAAGTCTGCGAGCGGTAAAAAAATATTTAGATGTCACTCAAGCCTCCCGAAAATTCAAATTTTCATTTAAAAAAATCCATTTTCTTTTCGTTCACTTCTCACCCATGAATTTTACGCTTTATAATTTCCAAATTAACCTCGCGAAAGCTCTAGCCGGTCAATGAATATTTAGTGGTCGCTCAAAAGCTTCGAAATTTCCAATCTTCACAATTTTTTAAAAAATGATTTTACTCGTAAATTACGCTTTGTAAAATTTTTAAAACAATAATCGTTTTTCTTTAGAAATCGATTTTTCAAAATTATCTCACACTAACCCAAGAATTATAATCTTTGTTCTCATCAAATAATTCTTTAAAGCTCTTGTTCGCAAACAAAATTATAGTTCCCCCGTTTTATCGGGTTAGTGAGGCAAATTTAATAAATCCGTTTCTAAATAAAAAAAGGATTATTTCTTTTAAACATTTTACAAAATGTTAAATTTATGAGTGATAGGAGAAAAAAAAATTCGCGACGATTGGAAATTCCGAAGCTCTTGAGCGACCACAAAATATTCATTAACCGGATAGAGCTTTCGCGAGCTTAATTTTCAAATTATAAAGCATAAAATTCTTGGGTGAGAAGTAAACGAAAAAAAATCGTTTTTTTAAATGAAAATTTGAATTTATGGGAGGCTTGCGCGGCCTCCAAATATTTGTTGACCACTCGCAACTTTCGCGACAATTTTGTTTTTCTCTAAAGTAGATAATTGAATGGTGAGAAAAAGGAAAAAAATGCAGCTCAAATTTATGCCACCCTAGTATATATATATATATATATATATATAGGCTAGATGCAAAGTGCGCACGAGCAGTGTTACGCTACGCGAATTAAATTGTTTTTTGTTCCCTCCTGAAACGAATAAATAAGTGTTAAAAAAAATTCCTCAAGGACGAAAAATGAAACAAATAATACCCGTGTTCCATCAAAACGGAACGCTACGTTTATATGGAAATTTCGGCGGACATAAAAAAACATTGAATACTTAGGTTTATTGGTGTGTATGTATGCGCGCGTGTATTGGGCTTACCGATAATTTATGCTCAATCGTCCACGAGCTACAATAGAAAAATACAATTTCATTTTTTTTCCGCACGATTTTCATAACAATACTTATCGTCGGCGATGCTTGCACACAGCCATCGATCGTCGATAGAAAAAGCCTCCATTCAACCGTTTACCTACGACCAACTGTTTACCTCACCGCCAAGCAGATTCGCGATGCTTTTTTGCCGACTTTCAGCACCCCTTCCTCATATGAAAGGCGTGCGGATTTGTTCACGACGATAAACTCACAACAACGTTCATCTAGTTATCCTAAGATTATTGCATTGGCAGGACATTGCACAAAGTACAGGCCGGTCAGCGCGTAAAGCGAAAGACCCGATGGGGCTGAAAAGTTCTCGGCCGCGCTATTGAGGATCGTCCTATTCGCTGATTGGAAGCTCGGCCGAGAACTTTTCAGCTTTCTCCAATATGTGAACGCACAATATTGAGCACCATATTCGTAATATTCTCGCGATTCACGACGTTTCTTACTTGCGAAGAAGTTATTCGATGCAACTGTACGTTTATCCATACAGACTTGACCGAAATTACGAACATGGCCATTTTAACCTCGCTGTAACCCAAAATATTTCACTAACTTGGCGATACTTCTGAGTTCTGTTTTTTCCCTCAATAACTACAGCAATTACTCTCCAGCTGGCCAAAAAAGCGCCTGACACTGCGCCGAGGCTGCACATATCCAAAACCCCATACACGCCTAGTCGATCGAAAGATCGTCAGCTCCCACGGAAACATTCGCCGATCCCTCAGAAGCCCCGTAACCAACTAAACGAGAAACTATACTCTTAAGAGGTCTGGACAATCTTAAATAAACAACAAAATTCATGCTACGATACTTCGAACGAGATAAAAGACAATTATCGATAAACCTGTAAGAATAGTAACTCTCGTTGCAACAAAAACATCGAAAACGACGATGGGCATCGCCAAAAAGAAACATCGACGAAAAACCTACATCAAACTCCGAATCGCACTATAAAACCAAAAATCACGTTGCGTGGGAGGGTCGGAAAAATGACCAAGTCGAGTTTTCCAACCGTCGCCAATCGCGAGCAATTAAATTGTATTCGCGTGTTGGCTCTAGCGCATTGAGGGTACCGGCCCCCCGACGCAATTTCATTTTCACCAAGTCCCGACGACAATGTTGGTGACAATTTTCGCTCGCAATATACAGCACTGGATAAGTGAGAAACACGCCGGAAAAACATATTTCTCGCAGGTGTGCAAACTCGTCACGGGCGAATTTGCATCGTCCAATGAGAGTGATGCTGTTTGCGAAATAATCGCGAGCGTATTTGCATTATTGGATAATACTCGGTACGAGCGAGTGACTCGAATGTACTCGTACGAAACGATTCGGACTCCACTTTGGATCAATGTAGACGTGTCTGTGTGTGAGCTGTACGAATTTCTCGTGGTCTCTTCTATTGAGCACGAGGGTTTGTGTGTGTGTGTGTCTGTACATGTATAAATAAAGCGAAGGAAGAGAGACACGAAGGGAGTGAGGGCGAGAAAGGGGGACGAGGAAAATGGAGACGCGTGTAGAGAGATGAAAATAATGAACTAATCGTGTCCGTCCATTGCACGGTGTTCCAGATGTCACGGGCTGGGTGCATCCTTCAGTAAGCGGATCAGGGGATGCTGTTTGCCCTCGTTCGAGACCCGATAGTCTTCGAGCAGCTGTGGAAGATAAAAAAAAGAGAGGAATATGTGAAACACTTCAAAGACAGAGACGCATCTTTATTTCGCTTTTTATTCTTCGTCCGCGGTTCTTTTTTCGATGCTGAGAGAGAGGAGGGGGGCGGGGGAGCGAGGAAATGAGAAAGGGGAGAATAAAGTCGGCGGGGTATAACAAATAATACGAGCGCGATGATTTACTCGCCTGATAGGACAACTCGCACGAGAGTGCGGCCGTCGCTTCGGGATTTCGATGCGTGGCTGCAAGAAGCGTTGGCAGAGTCAACGATGACAAACGAGGATCGACGTAGAACGGAAACGGCAGAGTGCACAGTTGCTGAAGAACACTGGGCCCGACTCCGGCTGACTGGAGCACCAACTGCAAAGAAAAAGGTGAAAACCGATTTTTTTTGTCTTCCTGCTTCCATATTTGCTTTTTTGTTTCCCGGAGATCTTGTAGGTCGTTCGAGTTTGTTAGCTTGCAGACATAACTTTTCCATTCTAACATTCGGATCGGTAGACTTCACTCGTGCCATATCGTGAGGTAAATGGAAGTGAGTCGAGGAAGGCAGGAGTGACGTTCGTTTGACTGAACTTTATTAGTGACTAGGCCGGCGGCTTCGCCCGCGTTGATACACGCAAGATGTACAATTTTTTAGAGAAACTTTTACATCCCGTCCACCCCCTTAAGAGTTGATTTGAGAAATATGCTTTCTTAGTGTACGTCTATACCTTCTGAGGAACATATTTTCCAAATTTGATGATGTCAGTCAGGCAGTCAGTCAGTCAGTCAGTCAGTCAGTCAGGCAGTCAGTCATTCACGGAACTGTTTGATATGAATAGATTGACAATCATCTACCCAAACTGGCATGGAGGTCCGTATGGACCTTCGAAGGGCTGTCACTTTTTTTTTTGTTAGGACCTCTTGAGGAGTTTTGAGACAATTGACGAAACGTTATGATTTGATTCAAATTTATACAGTAAATTCTGTGTTGTTTACTGAATGCACCTTCCCAATTTTTAATCGATCGTGTGGGCCATTTCTACACTGAGAAAAGAAAATCGTTGAATGTGCAAAATGCATTTTGTTGTCTCGAAATTTTGTTGTTTTAACAGTTGCTCAGACATGCTAAATAAGCTACAGTTCACACCACTAAAACTATCAGTTAGATTGACAAAACGTGTTTTATGCCATCCAAAAATCAAGTTGAACGTATTTAAAGATACATTTTGTTAAACCAACTGAATTTTGGATGGATGGACGATTTTTTTTCAGTGTAAACAATGTACAATTGAAAAAACACTTTTTTAACGTAGGGAGATGCCTATGATGAGATGACACGCGGAGTACATTATGACACTGATGACGAAATTGTCATAATCTACTGAGTGATTTGACAGTTTTTCATAACATCTTAAACATTTTTTCATATTATTTCAGGCGTATAACTGCCATTTAGCGATGATCGTAGGCATACGATCATCGCTACCTGTGTTAAAAAGTGTTTTTTTTTTCGATTGTAAATTTTATAGAAATGGTGTAGACGATTGACTTAAAATTTGGAGAGTGCATTCAGTATATGGCAAAGAATTCGATGTATAAATTTGAATCAAATGGTAACATGGCTTGAAATTATCTCGAAACTCCTCAAAGGCTCCATAGGTCAGCCTCATCAATAAATGATGCTATTGGGGTTGTTCAAGTTCAGGATATCGTTGGATTCCATGACTACGAACTGTCTGGTATAAATATAATGCAGGTTGGGTATTTTTAAAGCGATCGAATCTTAATTTAGTATTATATTTGGAAAGGTATCCAAGTTCCAGTAAATCAGCGATTTTTGACGTTTTATCCGCTATTTTTAATTACGGACATGTAATGTCAAACGAAAATTGAGCGACGGTTAAAGCCTGTAAATATGTATTAAACAAGACGCATTTCATTCTTCGATGTCTAATGTAAAATATTGATAATGTACCAATTTTAGTGCATTTTTAGTCAGCATTGCCTCATGATACCCGACTAGATCCTTCATTTTGTCTTCCTATTCAAGCCTCATTTTATTGACTTACCCAAACCCGGCATCTCCCTATCGGGACCTTGCTGGGCCATCCCTATTAGGGCGACAACGTTTAAGCTCTTCAAGGTTCCAAATTTTATTAGGGCTGCTCAGACAATTTTTCGCAAACCGAAGGGACTTATTCCATCGATCAAAAAGGCGTACGATTTATATTATTAATGGGCTGAATACCACCAGCATTTCGTAAAAGTCGTTTTTTTTTCATTGCTGATTATTATTCTCTATACTCTTACGTGACTTGAAAGAAATTCTTTCGTAATCTCAATTAGTACGTTAGCTCAATCAAGGCGGGATATGCATTTACAACGATCAAAAAATCGATTTCTTTTTTTTCTCTTTAAACGATGGAACTACATATGTAGAATATTTTCCCAAAGTTTCAAAGCGAACTTCAAACGTTACAGCCCGCCAACACTGTGCCTCATCGCTCGGACTCGGAGCGGGAGTGAACTTTAAACGCGTTTTTCTCGAAACTGCATTATCGAAATTGGCGTGCAGGATTACTCAAAAACTATTAAGCCGATTGAGTTGAAACTTGGTAGAAATATTGATAATAATGGTACCTTCTGCTCGACGAAAATTGTTTTTGCGAAATTTGAAGAAAAAAAAACGACTTTTTTAATCCATATTTTACAGAAATGTTGCGCGAAATGTCGATTTTTGTTTGTTTGTAAATGCGTGCCATTTTCTCAAATTCGCATTTTCTTCATTTTAATTACCGTCATATTGAAACTATACATGTTCCAACTGAAAATATGTTTGAACTTTTTTGCAAATCAAAGTCTACGGGAAGCTAGACTGCACGCCGATTCGCAACGCCCGCGACGACCTTGCTGTAACACTCTGCCACAGCTCCGCCATTTTGATGATGAATTAATTCTAAAAAATTGTTTCGTATACTTAAATATACTCTTAAAGTATACCTAAAGTTTAATAATTGTAGAATAATTATTTCTTACTTTAAAAAATCCCTCAATATTGCTTATTTTTTTTCTGTCTAAATGTATATCTCGCCTTAAATCGCCCGGACGATAACGTGAATGATGTTTAATATTTTTTCAACCCAGTTTCTCTTTAATCTTCGGCAATAGATTCTCTAAAATTTGTCAAGGTATTTTCTAATTTTTTGCTAAGAACATTTTTCACAGAAATTCAAAGCGCGGAATTTGACGCGGAAAATAATGTTGCGACTACAAAATGTGGTAAAATGTTTTTTTTTTCCTTCGAAATTCAAAAATTTGGCTCGATATACTGTGACTATGACATTGCAAGCATCTTCTCGGGTTTTTTAAATCGATTAACTCATGAGGCAGCCGATTAATCACCAGATTGCCAAAAACGTTAATTTTTGGCCTGATAGGAGGTCCAAAATTAAAAAAATCCTCAGATGATCCCCGTGGAGGAAAAGTTCAGAGCTGCGGCTGACGAAAAGTCAACGATAAAGATGATCGATCGAGAAATTCAGTGCTTTTGAATCGACAAGAACCACCCGCACCCCTATCACGTTACGAGATGTTTGCACGTACAAATACGTTCCCGTGGGCTCTCATCGGAGACCTTCGTCCGGTAGCGCGCCTGGGTCACTTATAGCGCAAAAGTTGATACGAACGTGGGAAAAATGAATGCCCGTCTCGAACATGGTATGGACATCGTGACAACTCTTTTCCTCGAGACGGAGTCAGTACCGCAGGTGTTGCGGAAGCGAAGAATGCGAGTAACGAGCTCTCCCGAGGATCCTATGATCACCTGCGAAACAACGCTGAAAGACTACGAATGCGTGTACGTGTGTGAGTGTGGGTATTCCTAACTCGTAATGCCCAGCGCAACGAGGTACACCTGTCCCTGCCGCACGGTCAATTGGAATAGGAAGCGTTTGATGTACTTGCTCTTGTCACCCGCATGGTTTTGGTGTTTCATAAATGAGGATACGTCGCGGTACCATGACGTGTCGTGAGGAGGAAACACGATGTTCACGGTTGCCGTTTTCCGTCTCCTTATTCTTTTCGTCCTAATTTTTTTTATTGCAGAGATAGGTACGATATGAACTTATAAAGAGTGTCTCAAAATGATCTGACATTTTAAGTTGCGCGCCATTTTTTTTGTGAACATAGAGTCCTAATATTTGACAAATGGCATCAGGAAGTATTGAGGTTTAGTCATGGAGGAGTGCACGATCGAGCAACGCATAGAAATTGTTATTTGCTGCATTGTTACTGGATAGTTATTGCAAACGAAGTATCATGGACGTGTTATCTCGCGCCGCGGCGATGTGATGTGGCCACCAAGATCGGACGATTCGACGCCATTGGACTTCTTTCTTTGGGGTTTTATGAAAGGAAAAGTGTATGCCAATGATCCACAGAGCATTCCTGAGCTCAAGAAAGCAATTGGACGCACCTTTGATTAAATTAGTCCGCAATTATGCCAAAATGTTATTGAAAATTTGGTCAAAACAGTGAACGCTTGCAAACTTCCATGTTTGTACTTATATTAAAATTGAAATATTCGTACTTTTCAAATAAATAATACGATTCATAAATAAATTAAAATGTCAGGTCATTTTAAGACTGTTCTCGTGCCAGATTAGATCAATGAACGAGGATCGAGAGAAACGAGAGCTGTTGAATGTTCCTTTATCGTGTTAAGGCGGTCCTCTAGTTTCTCGGGTCGAAAAAATCGATTTTTTTTTATAAATCACATCTACAACATGTGTAGAAAATGTGCGCCAAAGGATTTTTCGATATTCGAAGTGGTTCGCAAGTTACGGCCCTAGAACGGAGCAGGTATACGGAGCAGGTATACTTTCAAACGCGTTTTTCTCGAAACAAAATTTTTCGAAACGGTGGCCACGATATTTCAGAAACTACTGCACCGTTCTTGTTCAAATTTATACAGCATCCTTAATATGTTATAAGCCAGCGATTGAACTAGGATTATCATGATTGCTTCGATAGTTTTTTTTTTGTACGAGCGAAAAACTTAAGAAAAAATGAGTAAAAATAGAATGTAATTTTCAAAAGTGTATAAAAAAGGCAATTTTTGTAATTTAGAATTCACTCTAGTTCAATCGCTAGTCTTAAATATGAAGATTAAAATGCCGTTTGGTTTCTTGATTTCAGATAAGCAGAACAGCCGCAATCTTGGTCACCGTCAAGCACCTCTTTTACTTGATGTCTTCCTGTCGGCCACTATAACGTTTATTCTATTATATATTTTGACTTCAAAAAATTTGTAAAGCTTATTTAAATGTTAATAAAGATTATGCAAAAATAATGAGATTGATTATTTCGATGCTTTGCCCGTAAAAAATTATTGAAAAAGCCGTAAAAAAACAGCCGAGAAACTAGAGGACCGCGTTAAGGAGGTTGCTCAGCTAACGCGAAATAGTAAGAATTTTCTGAAATTGATTGAGGATATTTGCGAACAGGTGTTACGACTCCGTGTCTTCAAGTACTCCGACTGCGTGATTGTTGAGCAATTAATTATTGAAGTTAGCCTCTTATACACGGGCGACATAGCAAACGCTTTATGAGTACTTTAATACGACTGTCGCAACATAATAAAAATAGTAAGAATTGAATGGAAATAAGCGGAAAAAATTCTTGAGATTTTTATGAATCATTTCAACGAAGAGTACAGCGTTTTCTGTCTCGTTATCGAGATATTCGTGAAATAAAACAGGAATTTTCAGCTGATTCGCGTTAAACGATAAAGCGCCCTACGGCACGTGGCAACGCTCCTGTCAAGACGGCCATTTTGAACAGACGCCAAAAATTTAAATGCACAAACTATTGCTTCTTTGCTATAAATTTCTTACCGCGGTTTCATAAAGAGTATTTAAATATTTTGAATCATTCTTTACAGAAGCTGCAGTGCATGTATTTCGACATAACCTTCAAATCAATTACGGGTCGTCCCTCGACTGCGCATTCATTTTCCGGCTCAACTACTTTTTTCTGCCGCTCTCCAGGTTGTACTTGCTCCAACCGTCGATTATAGTGTTTTTCGGTTTGCATTTTTCCCTTCCATCTTTTCATTTTCGCCGAACAAAAAAAAAACGGAATTCGCGCAGGATATTTGACAGCTACACGCTCACGATGTGGCGTTCGTATCTGAGCTCAGTGATACCAGTTACTGAGAACTAAATTGCGCGTTTGCCACATTTCAACTTGGTTAATAAGTTATTCGCGATGTAAATAAACAAAAAAGATTAATACAATTTCTAAACAGTCAATTGTATGCATTCCATATATTTATCAGCTGAAAATTATTTACTTTACGTAACCGAAAATTTGATTATTCGGAGTTGGCAGCCGTTGCAGGCGCCGATGTTTAAGCATACGCGTTCCCCTCTTGCCGCCTGCCCCGCAAAGACCTTAAACAACCTCCTTAATCAAGGGACAGCCGTAATTTTTGGACAAATCATTCTCACTGAAACACACGCCGAACAATTTACGCCCAAAGGAAGTCTTTCGTTCCCTGCGAAACTGTCTCCAAAAATGTCTGACGTCACATTGACCATTCTCATCCGATTTGGTGACCTTGGAATCCAGTCGAATCAAAATGGCGTGTCGAGTTTTTTGCAAAACCCTCTCGGATCGTCGACAACCGCGTAAAATAGCGAGGAATGGGTTGATGGAGAAGTGGTTGACACTTCCCCAATGATTCGCCGCATTATGCTGGAACTTTGGTCAAGAGACCGACCTGACTGAATGATCCGCTGGAGCTGGCTTGTTATCGAGATGAAAGAAAGACTCTGACAAACTGTAACAAACAACTTCCGAGGATCGCGTACACGATTGGCACAGTTTTATTGCCCGGTGCTTTCTAAACTCCCATTATGGGTGACGAGTGAGGAAAATATAGTGAGTGAATGGTCGGAACACTCGTCGGCTCGTTACCGGGACGACTGCTCGAGAGAAGTTCGGGCGGGATACATAGGGCGGGAGTGAGTGAAAAGAACGAAAGCGAGCGAGCGCGAAGCAGAGTGCCGAGAGAATAGAGCTATGGAGCGAAAGAGGGTGAAAATCTCGTTGATTTCGTCGTATGTGGCAGTTAGCCGCGCGAGGGTCTTAAAATCCGACGAGTGACGAATGCTTCGGGACTTCGCCACGGCAATGCACTCAGCGCGTGTATTTGGACGTATGGAACGCATGCCTCAGCAGTGTTACCGGAGTTAAGCAAAGAACTATATATATATATATATATATATATATATATATATATATATATATATATATATATATGCCGGGTGAGGCAACTATTAGCAGTAGAAATATTTCCTAACCTATCAGACTCAGGAGAAAACCTTTTCTACAAAAGTTGCATAGTTCGAAGGGGGGTCATGGAATGATGGCCACAAGATTCATCCAGGTGGAGGCGCTTCGAAGATTTCAAGGTCACTTCCATTGTTTTAAATGGGACCACGATTTTTTTTCAGCATTTATCGAGGAGCTATAAAAAGTTCACACACCAACATTTAAGACGATCGATCAAGATTTAGGATAAAGGATCGATAAAAATGTCAATGTTTTAATATCGAAAATATTCTTAGGCTCGTCGGAGTGATTTTTTCGCGTCACGAGACGAATGACACACGCTAGGAGAAATGTTGTGAATTTTTAGCGTCGCCAATTTTGTGAGATGAGATGTGGTGCACGTATGTGTGTGTGTGGAAAATAGAGAGCTAATAGTAAACACTTCAAAGTACATCATTATTTTTAATATCCTATTCCATTGCATGCTGCAAAGACTGTACATTTTTAGCTTAGAATCGATTAAAAAACGGTGCAAACACTTGCTTCTATACAAGCTGCCCAAAGTGATGGCCACCACTTGTGTGGTTTGGCTAGCTCGTTCACCATCTTGACATCACTGGACTCTTTTATGCGGGACTTTGGGAGACACGGTACAAAGAAGTGCCGACTACTGCACAAGATTTGCAAGGAAGAATAATAAGAGCCTGTTCGATAATGCAGACTGACGTCATTAATAAGACAATACAATCAATGCGAATCAGATTGCAAGCATGCATTGGAAGTCTTGGTCATCACTTTCAGCACCTTTCCTCGAAGTAAGTGTTTGCACCGATTTTCTAATCGATTCTAGGCTAAAAACAATGAAATTCCTGTTTCATCGATTTTTTTCTACTAAATTTTGATCGGTCGTCTTGAAATTTGGGGTGTGAACTTATTCTTAGTCCCTTCATAAAATTCTAGAAAAAATGGCCCCATTTGAAAAATTGGAGGTAACTTCGAAATCTCTGAAGCGCCTCCAGCTGGCTGAACCTCGTAGCCACCACTCGATGACACCCTTCGAACTGTGCAACTTTTGTAGGCAAAGTTTTCCCCAAGTTTGATAGGTTAGAAAATATTTCTACTGCTAATAGTTGTTCAGTATATGTGCCACGTGACTTATATTGTCTCTCGTCCTTCCTAGCACAATACCAATACAATCGTCATATTCATATCTATGGAAAAAAAAGTATTTTGAACCTGTTACATCTATTCAACAGGCCATCAGCACATCTAGCTGTCTTGCAGCGGTTCCTTACATTTTTGAATGGATTTATGATTTGATCGCCTCGTGTAATCATTTTTGGTCAAATATGATTATATTTATCCACAGATGATTTTGAAGAAATTGGGGTGCACATAATGTTGACTGTAGGAACAATTTGCTGCTATGAGGACGGTCGTCGAAGTCGAATGCCTTGAAAATTATCTTTCCGCAATATATATATATATATATATATATATATATATATACACACATGTATATATGTATGTATGTATGTATGTATTTATATACATTGGTATTGGTGTTGTACTACGAAAGACGATGTAAGTGGCGTGGCATCAGACATCAAGACCGCCACCAACGTATATGGAATGGAACGAAGTAAATATATCTTAACAGCGCTCGCGAGTCTCTCTCTCTCTCTTGGCATATTGATGGGAGGTCCATGCTGAGTGTGTTGTGTCTAACCAGTTGCTTTCCCCCAACTTCTCCGTTATTTCATCGGCAACCGTGACTCGTCTCGCCCCATAAGTTCTCCACCGACAGTCACACGAATATACGGTAAGATGAAGATTGCGGTGCATCGGAGAATGAGACGTATGGCCAGTGAGCAGTGACATCGATTCAAAAATAAACAAAGATCATTCGCCCGTTATCCAGTGCACGGTTAGCATAGCACCGTAAATTCGAACGCATCGATAATATTTATTTTTACATCGGATTTTAGTGTAGTCACAATTTCGAAAGGAGCTGAGAGCAAAACGAATTCCACAAACAATGTTACGTTTTCAGCAAATAAATGAAAGAAAAAAAAGATGTTTCAGTTTTTTCAATTATACTCCGGATCAACGTTATCGCTCGATTCGAAGCGCTTAAGTTTTTAACACGAATGAAAACGAGCTGTGCAGTGTTTTTGATTAATCACGAGTTACGCGGGGATGATGTTGCGCTCCCGTGTGACCGGGATCCGCAAGCGAATGGTTCTGCATACAAACGAGATTTTTCCACGTGGATAAACAGAGAGTCTAGGCCGATCAGGCCAAAGCCCTCTTTTGCGTAAGAACAATATTCAGTCGACACTGTGTGTGTCTTTTTTGTCGTCGAGGCTTAATCTCCTTAAAATGCTGCAGGAGCCTCTGTTTCGAATCACAATCTAGCGAGGATTGTCTGGAAAAGCTACGCATACAATTGATGAACGCGGTGAGGATGAGATAGATGGCGACCCTTTCTTATTCCGTGAAACGCTCAACTGTTTCATTGTTTTTTCCTTAGATCGACTTGATTCTCATTGATTTATTCAACTAGGACTGCATACGAAATATTTGGGTATTGAAACTTGCCATCTTACTACTGTTATGAAATTGTAGTGTGTGGACAATCGTTTTTTGCAGCTTGTAGGGTTAGAATACGATGGTGTGATGTCTGTCAGGAAATTTCGTGTGTCTGTTTGAGGAAAGTTGACGTGACAACGGATGAAGTTTTTTCCAGAACCTTTGATATGTGAACAAAATGGTTGCAGAATTTCTCTGCACTTTGTTTGATCCGAATCCGTTAAGTAGAAGCTGAGAAAATGTGATTTTCCTCTTAAAATGACAGTCGCGCGGGATACCCTCCAGCATTCATGAAGAAGCTCTTCAATGAATGCTTAATGTCAATGCATTTTATTAGCTTCAATCATTATCTGACTCAATTGTTTATATAGGCATATTGTTTTTCAGGTGATGTGATCATGAGTATGTATTGAATCATATAGAAAACTGTTTTTTAACAACTTAGAAAACGTGGATTTTTTTTAAGAAAACGTCTTTCTCATAGTAACTTGGGTGTATATACCTTAAGGGGGAATATATTTTCATAACGTGAAGAAGAGCTCACGGCCGAAAATGAACTCTACGATGAAGCTGAGGGACTACTTTATGGCATCGGAATCGCACACTTATCGGTAAGCAATTTAGTCACAAAATTGATGAGACCTGAAACCTTCAATGCTTTTTCCTAAAAACCACTTTTTCGTGAACCTCGTACAACATAACTCAAAAACTATCTGATCGATCATTTTGAACTTTTGTGAACTTTCAGATGACATAATTACCGTCTACGTAAACCTAAAGTATATTGAAAATCATGTTATAAAACTACTTTGTCATTAACAAATACTATAGTAAAATTTCATGAAAAATAGAACATTTTTTTAAACACGTACTATTTCTTGAATTTTCACTTTTATTTGGATTTTTTAGGTTTACATAGAGCATGCGGGTCTTGGAAATCTAAAACTTCTTGGCTTTGATGTTTCAGATGAATGCAACAGACGCTAGGTTCTACGCCGCAGAACAACTCAGGCGGCAACCGTTTTCGAAGCGACGTACAGCCGCCATTTTTAATATTAAAAAGGAACAATCTTTTTGGGAAATTAAAAGATGTAATGTGTATATAAAAATTCAATTATGTAGAATAAATAATTTCGACACAACAAATCTTTAAAATCCGCTTATTTTCGATTTTTTCTCAAATCGGTTTCGCCCACTGCTTTTATTATCTACTTAAGGCGTTAACCCCACTTGCGATTTTGAAAAAATCGATTTTTTTTTATTGCATTTTTTTGAAGTATAAGTATCCGGGCCCATACTTCTGTATGGGCCCGGAATAGATGACTCTATGTAAGTTTGCAAAAAAAAATATTTTCTTCGTGTAAACTGAAATTGAAACTTTAAACGCGTTTTTCTCAAAATGGCATTTCTGAAGTCGGTGACCAAGATTACTCGAACACTAATGAACCGATCTTCTTGAAATTTTGCAGGCTTATTTAATACATAAAAATGTAGTCTTTAATCGTTCGAATTTTTTTTCGAAAAAAAATAGCCGTTTTATAGCCAAAAAACGGCCGTTTTTTTTTCGTTAAAATCGAACCATTAACTTTGACTGTCCGCCATTTTGTGAAAAATGAATATTTTTTAAAATCCTTCGATTAAAGACTAGTTTATACTTATATTTGACTAAATCCATCCGCATTTTTTTTTCAGATGATTCACTTCGCCGCAATGTTGGTTACCGCAAACCGTGTATATAAAAACATTATTTCATTGACGGCCATTTGCCACTAAACAATGTAATATTTTTCAATAAAAAAATTACTGAAAGTTCTTCAAGATGTGTTCTTTAAGATGGTATATTGATCGATTAAAAAAGTTTTGTAGTTTTCTTTAAAAAAAATCATGAAAAAGGCCTTTCTTTTGCGCTACAAGTGGGGGTAACACCTTAAATGTACATTTATAAAACTTGTATCTTAGAAGATCCGCTGAGCAGTGTCCACGAACGCCGTTTTCGGCGACAGGTTTAGGAAAACGGCTGCTATGTCTATATTTTCCATAATCCAAATTTGAATTCATTTGAAATTATCCTTCAATTGATACACAGTAAGAAGTATACCAATTTCTAATGAAATCTTTCATGCACCTAGGAAAAAATCTTCGAACTACCTAGTCTTTCGACCCCACCAAAGGTAACCCCCCAATGTAGCTAAAAAATCCTCCATTCCCATTTTGCAAATAAGCATTGTACACTCTCGTGCCCTTTGTCCTACCCACCTTCCTTTGGTGGGTTTTCACCCCCCCCCCCCCCCCCCCCCAATCTGTGACTCTTATTTCCTGCACAATTCCTTCCATTTCCTCGTATTTTCGTATCCCTTGCCTCATCTTCGTTCCCCACTTTTTCCGCTCTGCTCGAATGACTCAACTTTTTAACTTTATATGTCGACGATAACAGCTTGGCGCCTTCATTTTTTTCCAGCGCCCACAAAACGCAGAGAGAGAGAGAGAGAGAGAGAGAGAGAGAGAGAGAGAGAGAGGAAGAGAAAGAGAAAGAAAGAGAAAGAAGGAGAGAGAGAGGGATGAGCAAAGGCCTAAGATGAGTCGGTGGCGCCAATGTAGGAAAGACTAAATGGAAAGATAGGCTTACAACGTGAGTGGTGGTCATTCCGTCGTCCAGCCGAGGTAACCTTTTTTTTCCTACAGCGAGATATCTCGCCACCGTAAAACATCCTCTTCTAGAAACTGGAGAGCTACGAGAGGAGAAATCGCAGTAAGTTCGAATAGAGAGAGAATTCGAGCTATGTGGCGTTATCGGTTGAGGAACGCCCGGACTATGAGGCGCTCACTTTTTCTTCCGCACATTAACGACTGTCGATCTAGCCTTGTGGAAGGGGCAAAAAACTGCCGAATCTTCAGGCTATGTAGCTAACGTTTCTCAAATGGAAATCAGCTTTCCGATGTATCATATAAACGAGCTTGATTATAAACAGGCAAAGGACAAAAAGTGCTCAACGGAGTCTTGCTTATCTTCTTCAACAGGGACCCGGAATTTGGTTACTACAACCGAGCGTTTCAAGTAACCCACGTCATTCGGTTAGTGCGGTATATCGATGAAAAACTGCGACACCTAAAAAATTGATCCACTCGATGCAGTGGCTACGTTGCTGTAGGATCAGATGTGAACCACATCTTACGACAATTCTTGCGCGGATAGGCTGATGGAGTGCGTTTTCATAAATTCTTTGCGTGAAGGAAAGATTTGCAGTTCACGCGAAAATGAAAAGTTCGAATTCAGTCAATAAGTCGCAATCATAATACGATGATGATGCAGCAGGGTGAATAAGGCAGGACTCTTTGTTTGATGTACGCAACGAAGTTATTTGTGCAGTCTTTTTATAGAGTTGCCATGAAATCAGTTCAGAGCGAACTTAGCTGCCCATATGTCCTAAATTGGTTGATGTAAGTTGACCGGAATCATTTTTATTGAAACTTTTAAAGGAGACTTTGTCCTTGAAATTTTCAAAAAATCATTTTGAGCTCAACATGAGCAGCTAGAAGAAGAGGAGGGATGCCTCTATGGACCAGGCATTGCCGATTAGCGGTAATTATAAACACATTTGTGTAAACACATTACAAAACTTTAAACGCGTTTTTCTCGAAAACACGTTTTTAAAAATGGCTGACATTCTCCTGACCGCTGTAATTAACATATCGACCTGAAATTTGGAGAGCATACTCAGAAAATATGTCTTCACGCAATGACGGAAATTTTTTCGATAGATATATTTTTGCATTTATTATTTATCTTTTTATGCGAAAAAAACGCGAAAATTCGATTTTTTTTAAATTGCCGCCATTTTCCGAAATTTGTACTAAACGAAAAACCCATCCGTCATTCCATGACCAAAGGGTCACAGATTGATAATATGCTTTGAATTTGTGTTTCAGATCAACAAAGAGGGGGCAGTGATGTCAGCCGTTTACCTCCCGCGATTTGAGGACCTGTTTTCGCGGAGCTGCAACGGCCGCCATTTTGGTTTTTTTTTAAATTTTTAACGTTCTGTATATCATGAATAAAAGCAATAAAAAAACCGCACCCAAAAAGCTTTACTCGTTTCCTTTAAAAAAAATAAAATGTAAACACCTGAAATATGGCACTCCAAGGACAAAGTCTCCGTTAATCAAATGCTAGTGAAACAAATTTCTTCAGATTTTTTTATTCCACGTTGACAAACTAGAGCGAGGGGGTCATGGTGTTGAAGTTTGCATCGTTGGAACACAACGAAAATTCTTTTGTCTTCCGTTGTTTTGTTTATTTTCATTATTAGCGAAAACGTTTTGTGTTGCAGATGTTTAATCAGGATCCCGAAAAACGTTGGAGTGATTTTTATAGCTCAAATCCGCAGAATAAAATATTTAGGCAATTCATAAAAGTGAATTTTCGTTGCGTTTCAATGATGCGAACTTAAACTTCATAAGGGCTTCGCACTGGACACTTGCATATTGCAAAAATTAGGCAAGTTATGACGATTTTTGTGGGGGGCGGATTATTCTTTTTATGTTTTTTTTATTCGTTAATAAAAAATGAATAGTTGTTTTTGCGGTCGAAAATTGATATTTTTTAAGTACAGTTCAGCATTTACATAATTTTAAAAATTGTAGAAAAGTACCTGGTCATAGGAAAGTTTTATTATTATACTGAACGTACATTTTTTATTTATCATTTCAGATCACCCTAGTAGCCAAACCAACCTACACCGATTGGCCATTTGAATAATAATAACTTCATATTTTCTATATGAAGTTGAGCATATAGTTGTGCACAAAAAGTGTAGCCGTCCTTCCTTTTTTTTAATATTCTTTAATTTGAAAAAATCGAGCCTGGTAAAACTATGTATTAATTGTCTGTAAAATGCCGATCTCGTCATCGCAATACTTTCGTTAGAAAAAAAAAATTTCAAATGAACCTTTTTTGGGTCTGAAGATTGAAGGTTGTGAAGCTTGCTATTTCGCAAACTATGCGTAAAAATAAAGAAAATAGTGAATGAAACCTCGATTTCGTTTCGAACGACCCGTCCAATGCCACCCCACACGGAAAAAAAGAAACAGCGAAAATCACAGTATAAACCGCATGAAAAACAGGGTGCTATATTTCATTTTACAGTGAAACAAAGTAATGTAAATCCTGTCCTACAAAAATGACGAATTTTCCTGTACACACTGAGATTTTTACAGTTACACTGGATTATTTACAGTTCGGTATTGTGAATACATCAGTGTCTTCAGTAAAAATATTTAACTGTAAAATTTACATGAGATCACTGATTTTTATACTGTACGCAAACTGCAAGGGTTACAGTGTACACTGTATTGAGTACAGCGTGATTCATTAAATTTCACAGTGTGGCACGGTAGTTTTACTCTTCTTTCGACAGTTCATGACGTTATCTGTGCACTCTGAGATTTCTACAGTTAGACTGGTTTATTTACAGTTTGATATTGTGAATACATCAGTGATTTCAGTAAAAATATTCAACTGTAAAATTTAAATGCGATCACTGTTTTTTATGCTGTACGCACATGAGGCACGAGGCCAGGACACAAAGGATTGCCAGTTAGTAGTGCGTGGTTGATGGGACGCGGACATCGAAATTTGTGCGACAGAATTCAAGAAATTATAAAGAAAGAGAGAATTTAAAAAAAGGTACGTTCTTGTGTAATTAGGACTTGTCTCGCGCGTGGAGTGAGGCACGTGGCCAGGACACAAAGGATTGCCAGTTAGTAGTGCGTGGTCGATAGGATGCGAATGTTGAAATTTGTGCGACATAATTCAAGAAATTATAAAAAAGAGAGAATTATTTACAAAAAGGTACGTTCCTGTGTATGTGACTGATTTTTTAATATTTTCTACACAGTTTTCTCAAACTTCTTTTATGGATAAACGTTTTTTTGTGTGTCTCACTCAGTTCAGTATATTCTTAATATATATATATATATATATATATATATATATATATATATATATATATATATATATGTGTGTGTGTGTGTGTGTGTGTGTGTGTGTGTGTGTGTGTGTGTGTGTGTGTGTGTGTGTGTGTGTGCGTGCGTGCGTGTGTGTGTGTGTGTGTGTGTGTGTGTGTGTGTGCGCGCGTGCGTGTGTGTGTGTATATATTACATTGCTTACAATATACATTGTAAGCGAAGGTTTCGCCGAACTTTTTTAATTTTATGTTTATAATCAAATTTACAGTGTGACGTTGTAAACGGTATTCACTGGTTAGGACCTGTCTCGAGCGTGGCGCGACCACGACACAAAGGACTGGCAGTTCTTTCAGCGCTTTAATTGTTCTTTCAGCGCTATCTAATGTTATTTTTACCCCTAATTTTCTATAATATACGATTTGTGGCCTTATTAAATTACGGGGTTCACCAAGTTTGAATTACAGTATTAAAACAAGAAGGTTTCCCGTGTTCACACTGTAAAAAGCAACGGTTCAAAACTGAAACTATACCTGTTGCTAACCAGTTTCTAGAACAGAGGACTTCACTGTTAAAACACCTACATAAACTCTGTCAATATAACTGGCGCATTCATTGTACATAATACAGATTAACCAACTGTCATATTACAAGTTTTGTTAAATTTATATTACAGTGTTGAACTGTCAAAATTTACTTTTGACTACACTGTATTTTGGACTATGTGTTCCAGTAAAAGATACAGTAGAGCGGTTCGAGTCCAAAGAGGACAGTATAGAAACTGTAATAATTTACTTTGAGCACACTGTATTTTGAGCACTGTGTTTCAGGTAATATCGCTGTGCAATCGCTCGAGTCCAATGCGAACTGTGTAGCCCCTGTATTTTGTACTATTTCTTTTTTTCCGTGCACTCAATACATATAGGGAAATTAACCCTCAAGCATTTTTCATCAAGATTTTGCTGCATATATCAACCGATATCTCCGTCTGAAGCATCTATTTGCGAAACTTCATCCACATAGGTCTAACAAGGAACATCACTCAAGTGTCCGCCGTCGATTTTGTTGAAACTCATGTATGTGATAAAGCATTGAAAACTATTAGACGCGTATTTTTTATCTGCGGGAAAACGGTTTTAAGGGCGTAAACCACCCTTCTAAGAAAGGTGTGTCGGGGAGGGGGGGGGGTGGTTTTGCAGTTTCACCCTCAAGCAGTCCACCGATCTGAATGAAACAAAAACCAAATTTCTTCTAATTTAAAGTGATGAAAAATCCACTATAGCATAAGTGTAAACAAAAATTAGATGAAGGGTGACACGCCTTTTTCTAAGCGGTCGTTTCCCCTTTAAAAACGTTCTTCCACAAATTAAAAAAAAAATGCGCGTCTGATAGTTTGCAATGCTTTATCACGAATATGAGTTTCATCAAAATCGAAGGCTTCATAAGGGGTCTTCTTATTTTAGACGCTAAAAAAAGCTACTTTCATGAATTTTTTTGATAGGTTTATATTATAGATATTGATATTAAAGTTGTTACACTTACACTTTCGAAAAACATTTGTAAAAAATGTTATGTATTTATGTAATCCAAACAAATTTTTAACGCGTTTTTCTCGAAACAACGTTTTTCGACGGCTTGCTGATAAAATATTCGTAACTACTGAACCGATCCTTGTAAAATGTCCAACCACATATTCTTTACAACTATAGCTATAGCGCATATCAAGGATTATTTTAAATTTTGATGTTTACTATTTTTTTGCCAATAACGGTGAAAAACACGTTTGTTTGTTTTTTTGAAAAATGTCCGCCATTTTGTTTTTTTTGCATATATAAAAAATCGGATGATATACGCTATAGACAATAGCATACTGAATCTAAAACCGTTTGATTTTTTTGTTTCGGATGTTCCATCTCCGAGATTCCATCAACAGCGCAGACCTATAATTTTTGTTGGACATTTTTTTTACTACCATTTTCGTCTAGAAATAGTGACTTAAATAAATAAATAAATGTTTTTAAATGTATTTCGAAAGTGTCTTTATTAAGGTCTTATATACACTTGTGATGGTCGGAAAATGGAACATTTTTTCATTGCACATTCTTTAAGTACAATATCTCAAGATTATTCTCTTCAAACTTCATAAAGATCAGAGCATTAGATTGGCAGTTATAGGTATTTCAGGCGCACGACCGCTCAATTGGCATATTACGCTTGCCGGGCAGCAAGCGCAAGCAGCCACAAGACAAGGAAGAATGGCTCGTAGGCAGTATCAAATCAATGTTTCAGAGGCTGCAGAGAATGCAGAAGGATTACTGTATGGCTCTGGAATCGACGACTCCGTGTTGGTATGAATAAATTAACTTTAAATGTAAAAGAAACATTGAATCTTAAGGCGGCCCTCTAGTTTCTCGGGTCGAAAAAATCGATTTTTTTTTCTTCATAAATCACATCTACAACATGTGTAGAAAATGTGTGCCAAAGGATTTTTCGATATTCGAAGTGGTTCACAAGTTACGACCCTGGAACGGAGCAGGTATACGGAGCAGGTATACTTTCAAACGCGTTTTTCTCGAAACACCATTTTTCGAAACGATGACCACGATATTTCAGAAACTACTGCACCGATCTTGTTCAAATTTATACAGCATCTTTAATATGTTATAAGCCAGCGATGGAACTAGGATTATCATGATTGCTTCGATAGTTTTTTTTTGTACGAGCGAAAAACTTAAGAAAAATGAGTAAAAAATAGAATGTAATTTTTAAAAGTGTATCAAAAAAGTCAATTTTTGTAATTTAGAATTCACTCTAGTTCAATCGCTAGTCTTAAATATGAAGATTAAAATGCCGTTTGGTTTTTTGATTTCAGATAAACAGAACAGCCGCAATCTTGGTCACTGTCAAGCACCTCTTTTACTTGATGTCTTCCTGTCGGCCACTATAACGTTTATTCTATTATATATTTTGACTTCAAAAAATTTGTAAAGCTTATTTAAATGTTAATAAAGATTATGCAAAAACAATGAGATTGATTATTTCGATGCTTTGCCCGTAAAAAATTATTGAAAAAGCCGTAAAAAAGCAGCCGAGAAACTAGAGGACCGCGTTAAACGCGATTATCTCAGAATCGTCTTTTTTGAGAAACACCTTTGCGGTGGGCACGATGACTAAAAAACTATTAATCCGTTCCACACCAAATTTATACCACTTATTTATTATAATAATAGCTAGGGCCTGGACGAAGGATTTTGAATTTTATTGAAAAAAACATTGCAACAAAAAACCGAAAATTTAACACTTCAAAAAATGTTTTTTTGTTAAAATTATCGTAATTTTTTAAAAAATCAAAATTTTTTATTTTTTTTTTAATGGCCCAAGCCAATGCAATATACTAATGAAATCTTTTTCAAATTCCGATTTCAGATGAACCGTTCTCGAGTTATTATGTCCACTGCAACTGATGCTCAAAAGAAGGCGCTCCTGGAAGACATCTGGAGTTCCGCCATTTTGAAATATTGTTGAATAAAAAAAAATTGCACAAGTACATGAAAAGTACTAATCGATGTTGTTCACAGTTTTTCAATAAACATTTATTGTCCCGTCGACAAAAAATCAAGAAAATCACGACCCTTCGCCCGCTACAAGTATATAATGCCTTAAGTGTAACAACTTTTATGTCAATATCTATAATATAAACCTACCAAAAAAAATGCATGAAAATCGCCTTTTTAGCTTCTAAAGTGAGAAGACCCCTTAAGTGATGTTCCTTGTAAGTCTGTAGAAACTGCGAGGCTGTGACAGCCGAACGGGCGAACATGTCAAGTTTGCAAGAGTTCCTTGGGTGGCTACGGAGCCCTGAAGAAAGATCTTCCAGCGTTCAAAAGATTGAAACGAGGCTGATAAGTTCTTGAATCAGGCTCACAATTGAAAGTATTCGACAATGTTTCCAGAAGCATCATGACTCACCTGATTCTCAGGATTGTTCGCCGAGAAGTAGCCGAGGACGGTGAGCAGTTCACCGAGTATTTGAGCTGACGTGACGCCCTGTTGGCCCGCGTTGTTACAAGCGTCAGTCTTCTCGGCAAGTGCATCGCGGGAGAACCGACTTATCATGTGGCTTGCGATTAGCCGCCACTGTAGGCCGGTACCCTCGGAACCGAGTAAATTCTGCAATTACAAATGCATCGCGCCGCCTTGAAACCCAAGGTGCTTGCCGGAAAGTTGGAAGTTCAACGTTAGGACGAAAAAGGACGAAAGGAGAATGGGAATCTTGAGGAAGCCGCAGAAAAGAAGCTCGGAAAACAGAAGGTATTGGACGACCCACGGAGGAAGGGAAAAATTTGTTAGAGACATTTTCCTAGGTGAACGAACACGGAGCTTCGTTAGCGAGACTGGTGAGTGACCCGGCCAAAAAAGAGAGAAGATGGAAGGACACCCAAAAGAGGACTCGTCGCGCATGGCAAGGCAAAGAGAATAGTTAATAAACGTGCAGGCTTGTTTGAAACTCAAGGTTTTTTGTCTCTGTTCTGACGGTTCAAAGGATATGGAGGGTGAGAGAGAGAGAAAGAGAGAGCGAGAGAAGATTGTGATACGTCTGTGGGTTTTCAGTGCAGACCAACGAGGGATAATCGAGTGATCTCTCGCGGGATTCTCGAGTGTCCCACGGGATAATAGAGGGGCAATCCCCGCTGGTCTTTCCATCCCTGACAGGGCCTAACGTAGCCTTATGGTAGGCGCGAGGTGCCGTTTCGATTCAATTCGTGGTTTGATCGCCGCAGCTCCACTATGTCTATTACTCCCCGCTGCTATCGAGCATAGTTTATTTTTCTTCGTCTTTCTGTCGCCCACAGTCGTTTCACGTCGTGTCTCCCTTTCCCTCTCGCTTGTTCTCTTTGTTCCTCATTATCTCCCGCTGCTTGATATCTCTATCATAAATTCGAGCCGCCCTTATGGCTAATGGCGAAAAAAAACGGAAATGGACTTCCAAAAGGAAAAGGACGGATTTGTGACGAGTGGGACGTCCGTGGTCCATCAATCCCACCAATGGACGGTGTGCCTGACAAGTTATGGAAAAGACAAGTTACCGGTGCCTATCGTTACCCCAATTTTGGCTGGCCGTGTTTTGGGTATGTGCGCCAATGTGCGGAGAGATTCGAACGACAAGGAAAGGAAAGTGAACCATTTTGAGAGACGGAGGAAGATCGACGAGAAGGATTGAGAGGTAACGGCACTCCAGAGATTCGGGAAAAAAGGACTTTGTTAGCTTCAAATCGTAATTTAGTGTTTGCTATGATGATTGGTCAATTTTAGATGCGTTTCTATCGAATGAAAACACTTTTTAAGAATTAGCTTACCGCGTAACCTGAACAAATTTTCGTCCGATTGACTTCGAATTTTCATACTATCTGAACTTAATTGTCGAAAGGAAATGGAGAGTTTTCGATTTGTTGAAAACTACTTTTCTTGAAAACGATTTTCCACCAAAATATTCTATCTGAAAATGATTTTTTTTCAAATGCTTTTCATATTAACAAAAAACATTATTTCGGAAATGCCGTACGTATTTTTTTAGCTATTGCAGTGCACATTAGAAAGAATTTTGATCGTCTACTCGAGGTAAAAATTAGCGGCAGTTATGTTTCAAGTCCTGGAGCACCTCCAGCAAAAAACAATTACGCTTACAAGGCTGAATTTCTAGAGTTTGTAGGCATTTAAAAAATTGATTCAATACTGCAATAAATGTACAATAAAATGTTTGAATTTGTTTTCGATAAACTTTTCTTTAACCACAAAAAAATTCTTCGATTTACCCCTATATTTCGAGACTCTGGATTAGTGCTACCTTTTAGGAAGAAAACAAGTGATAACATTGGCCTTATGGAGGGAGCCTGAATTAGAAGGTCCGAAAAGCGCTTATTTATTGCTTAAATCGATAGATAAACTATCCAAGAATATATTTACAAAGTTACAGAGTCCCATTGTTGATAGTTAAATCTTTAAACGCGTTTTTTTTCTCGAAATGAGATTTTTCAAATTTGCTGACATTGTAATTCAAAGAGCAATTATCCGATTGACTTGAAATTTGAACTGAGCACTCTTGAATATATTTACTCTACAATGACGTAGGATATTTTTGATTGGATGAAAATTGACGATTTGGCATTGAAAAAAACGACCATTTTATAGGCAAGAAAACAGACTTGATTCATAACTACGCCATTTTGTTAGATGTTGATATTGTCTGTCATTGTACAGGAAATTGTCATTGTACACTGTCATTGTACAGGAAACACCTTCCAGTTTAACGACATTTTTTCCTTTTTCGGTTTCAGCTGCTCAATCGGCCGGAATCATGTCAGCAGTGGAGGAACTTTTTTTTTGCGCCTCCGAAGGCACTTTTCTTCCAAAAAATTCCCGAAAATCACCCAAATTTTTAGCGTTCACACTGGTATTAAGGGGTTACCCCCTTAATACCAGAATAGATGACTCTATGTAAGTTTACAAAAAAAAATATTTTCTTCGTGTAAGCTGAAATTGAAACTTTAAACGCGTTTTTCTCAAAATGGCATTTCTGAAGTCGGTGACCAAGATTACTCGAACACTAATGAACCGATCTTCTTGAAATTTTGCAGGCTTATTTAATACATAAAAATGTAGTCTTTAATCGTTCGATTTTTTTCGTTAGAATCGAACCATTAACTTTGACTGTCCGCCATTTTGTGAAAAATGAATATTTTTTAAAATCCTTCGATTAAAGACTAGTTTATACTTATATTTGACTAAATCCATCCGCAATTTTTTTTTCAGATGATCCACTTCGCCGCAATGTTGGTCACCGCAAACCGTGTATATAAAAACATTATTTCATTGACGACCATTTGCCACTAAACAATGTAATATTTTTCAATAAAAAAATTACTGAAAGTTCTTCAAGATGTGTTCTTTAAGATAGTATATTGATCGATTAAAAAAGTTTTGTAGTTTTCTTTAAAAAAATTCATGAAAAAGGCCTTTTTTCCGCTACAAGTGGGGGTAACGCCTTAAGTCGAGCAGTCTTCCACGCGGTGATTGAATTATCTGTCGAGACTGTCAGTGTCGAAGACCGTAGTCAGCTCGGAGGTAACGAGAGTCGAGTGAAATCTCGAAAGGGGTGATCCCTTCCGAGGGCAAAAAGGCTCTCTCTCTCTCTGCCCTTAGCGAAGCCTCCAATCGTCCATCTCGTCAATGCTTCATCACATTACATCCACACTCAATGGCCATTTTTGTCATTCCAAGTCCCCCACCCCGTCACCGGTGTCTTCACCTTTTCACATCTACGCGTATTTGGATTTTTTCCATACTGACGAATCGATACATTGGAAAGTTCCCACAACCGTTTACACAAACAAAAGCACGAACAAAAGAATCGCATCACACTTTACCTGCAACGCACGAATATCCAGTTCACCAACCGTCCGCAGCAGCCTGAGAATTTTCAGTGCCAGAGCCTTCGCGAAGGACGAAGTACCGGACTGGCTTGGCGTGGGTGAAGTGCACTTCTGGTTGTGCGAAGTAAGTGCGAACGTCGCGTACAGCGCCCCGATCGAGCCCGCCGCTTCAGACGTTTCGAGGCTGTGAATAAGATGAGACTCCGCTGTTGTCGTCTGTTCCGCGATGAGCAACGAAGTATCGCCATTGCAAACGGCACTCTGTCCATTCTCGTTGACGTTACGCTTCAAGTGGCAAACTATACGTCCAAGAAGGTCGTAAGACGCTAGTAAGAGAGGCGATTCGCGATCTTGCTCGAGGAAAAAATCGGTCTCTATGAGGGCACGACTGTGGCGAGAAATGCGATCAACCAGGCCGCCGGTCACCAGATATCTGAAACGATTAATGAGATCGAAAAATGTGTGGGGATATGTAACGTCATGGTAAATCGTTGAGTGCCTTGAGGAAAAACAGGAGGCTGTGTCAGTGACGCAGCCTGACGTACATGACTTCATCGACGGTTCTTTGCAACCATTTGCCATTCCATAGTCTCGTTCGGATCATGGAGGATAGACAGAGGAGTGTAATGTCCAATGGGGAGACGGTAAAAAAAAGTGTACCCGAAAATGTAAAAAATATAGGCGGCACTTCGGCCGAACAAATCCATCAATATAGTTGACCAACATATTGGTCAACAAAGTGAAAATGCTCGGTCGAGACGTCATTTGTTCCGCTCATCATTTCCAGGTGCGAATTTGATCATCTCTTTTATACAATAAAAAGATTACATTAAAAAAGTATGTAATTTTTTATCAAATTAATAAGCCAGAAATTTCGGCATATTGCACTCTCAAGTTTTGGAATGCATGCTCTTTTTTCTACTCTACTGAATTGTCGTGCAGAAATAAAAGAATGAAAAAGATGGAGCCTCTGCGTGCAATCACTGAAAAAAATCTATCGTTTAATCAATACTGTATTCGTACCAATAATCGTCTCACACAATCTTGAATTTTATCATAACGCTGACATTTAGACGAGGATTAAGGGTCGATAGGTAAGCCATCATCTGTCATACAATCGGATATTGCATTCATTCCAATGCCAAGTTTGGACTCCTTCCATCTAGGCATCATGATACAGTTCTTCTCCTATCGCGTGCAGCTCGTGAAATATTCGACATGGTTTAGTGTACTGCAGGTGCACAATAGTCCAATTGATCTCGCATTTGGATCAATTCCCCAAAGCAACGATCAACCAATAGCTTTTCAACTCAAAATCAGTTACCAGATTACCAGTTCCAATAACCTTAGAAAGTCGCGCGACTTTATATCCACGCCTCAGTATCCACCGTAGATCGAGTGCTGACGTTATCAATAAATAACTAATCAAACGTCAGTGAAGTCGCGGAAGATTTAAGCCTCCCAAGCTAAAAAAAAACGTGGACAACCTTGTGATACCTGACGTATCGTGGGGCAACTGCAACAAAATTTCACCTCGGTTGGCTGCCAAATGCGCATATGGAAGTCCGATGATTGAGGAGCCACGCGAAATGGGACGGGGAGTTAAATTCGGTACGGGATGAGGAGAAAAAATCTATTGCTTACGGGAGAGCATGTGTGACGGCGTAACACGAGAGGATTATAACATCAGTGGGTAATTCTGTGTAGAGAGCTTCCGACCCCTGAATTGAGTACGGGGGGCACCACCCTTCTCGCCCTCTCCCTCACACACTCCTTCCTTCCTTCTCTCTCCGCACCACCCTCGGTCCACGGCGATGCTCATTCTATCGGGTTGTTGTATATGTTTTCTTTTTCGAAATTTCGCCCCTGCTTCCTATTCCCAGATCTCTCTCTCTCCCCCTCTCTCTCTCTCTCTCTCTCTCTCTCTCTCTCTCTCTCTCTCTTTCTCTCTTTCTCTCTTTCTCTCTCGATCTTATCCTGCATCGTTCTCTTTCCCTGCTCAGCTCCCTTCGCAGTTAGTACCCGAAGGCAGCAGGCGCTCCACTCCAGGGCCACGAGACCCCATAACACGGGGTCACCCTGCGAGGGTTGAGCGTGCTGTCAGTGCGTATTATTGCCAACCCCTCACCACGCGTATGTCCTATCGGACGGTTCCACTAGCCCAGTCCATGAGGCAATACACACTCGTACGGAACGACACTCACACTTATTCCTTCATCCATAATACCGTAGTGTAATGCGTATACTATGTGCCACTTCTTATATATACATGGTACACGTGAAACGAGTGCACGCCACCCGGGATACAAGTGCAGCGACGTGGCCAACTGTCCCGTCTAATCATAACTTGCTTGAGCCAGAACACAGCTAATCCCACGATACCCCACCCACCATCATTCTGATCATGTCCATTTTCCTATCTATTCTTATGTACGTGTATGCAATGCACACAGATTGAAAAAATATTCCGAGCAGGAACACGGTCGATTTGACGCGGTCGTAATGGAAATGAGATGTCGCCCGGCTCAGTGGAGAAAGGACGTACCGGGACAACATTACAGATTGGATGGTATGTTAATGCGCGATAGTCCGCGAAGTGCTGCCTCGATCCATGCAGACGAGGCTGATTATTGCTGATTTTTGGGTTACCGACCTCCCTGAGTTAGTAGCAAGATTTCCCGGACGGGGAAAATGAGAAACTGCTATTACAAAGCACCGTTAGTAGCGGACCCCTGGTTGGCGATTTGCTGAGTAAAGCTACGCGGGACTGATACTTGGAGGGGTGACCGTTTCGCTGCATGGCTTCACTGAGAAAAAAAATCATTGATCCAATATCATTGGTCTTGTTGAATGAAATTTCGTTGATTCAATTGTAAAATTGTTGGTGTAAATAATCGGATGTATTAGTCCAAACAATACGCTATTGACTTCAATAACATGATAAAATTGAATTTTTTTTCATTCAAAAGATATATTGTTAGCCGAGAACAATATATTATTGAGACTATCTAAAAAATTATCGCGAGAAAATTATATAGCCTTGAATGCAATGTCTGCAACGAACGAAAAAAGCGTTTCAATTCATAATATGAATATTATCGATTTGAGTACGCGAAAAAAATTGAATTTCGCTCGTTTGATTCAAATAAAACTTCTATTGAGTAAATATGTTATTTTACTGTTTTCACCATATCCGATATTGATTTTAAGTACATCATTCGTTAAAATATTAATATTTTATTTTGATTGAAAAATATTAAACAAATGTCTGAATTGGTTAAAAAAATTATGCGAAGGTAAAATTTGTTTCTTGCAAATTTAGTTGAAAAAAATCAACCAAATCATGGCTGAGCGCCACCGAAAATATAGGTGTGAAGAAACCCGTAGTTCTCGGAGCAGCCGCTAGAGGCCGCACGCGCACTCGTTTCTCGTCAGCGTCGCGCGAACCGAAAATCTACTTAAACGCTGGAGAAACTCTAAAGAGTATCGCTTCTTGGCATGTGGCTAAGATCAAAGTGTAGTATCTGTTCCAATCAGTTGAATATCTGATATTCTCTCCATGGATATTTCATTGGATATCTGATATTCTCTCCACTATTATCGTAGGTGATCATTCTAATGCTCACTTTTTATTTAAGATTTAAAACAAATTGAAAAACTTACGTCCCATGGCATAGTCGTTTCGATCTAGTAAAGAAATAATTAATTCTATCGATTACATTTTTGTACGAAATAAAAAATGTTTGTAGCAACCGCTTAATTAATTCATCCAATACATCTACGGATTGTATATAGAATGATTTCAATGGAATATAATTTTATTTGAAAGATAATGTAGGTATTCAGAGAACAGAAGAGCTTTTTCAAATAAAATAATACGTTATTTAAATCAATCACATTTTCGAATATTTTATAGTATTGAAACAATCTCATATATCGGTGGCACTCCGCAGCAGCACATTTATTTGGATTAGCCAATGTATTCTTTTGATTCAATCGGTTTTTTTTCTCAGTGTTTACTGAAGTCCCGATGATAGCAGGCGTGGAACTCAGTACCGTGATGGAAACGAGTGCCTATGGGGTGATTTTTAGAATAATGCAAAATACTCCAGTGCTGAAAGCAACAGCAACGAACTAATCGACCTGCCGCCAACTACGCAAGTAAAATGACGCGAGTTGAGGAAGTGCAAGTGCGGCGATAAATCGAGTGAGAGAAAAAAAAATCAATGACCGCGAGGGTGACAAGTTGAATGGTTGAATTGAAGGCCCGCCTTCAGCAACGTTGGCAAATCACCAATGTTGCGGTATTGGGATATGAATAATAATAACGTCATAAATTTGGTGCAAATGGTGACCGTAGGCGCTCTCTTTCGCTATTACGAGGTTCGAGCTATTGCGGTAATCTGGCAAATCCGACAATGCATCGCAAAGTTTACGCGCGCCCGCATCAACATGAATTTACTTCGTACGAGCTTCCCTTTCCTCTCTTATTCCCTAGTAATGGAGCGCGACGATGGATCAAACAAATTCTCTAATAAAATGCACCGAGTTGCGCGAGCGTCGAGCTCCTGGATTAACGCCACTCGATTTTCGTACATCACCGGCCACGTCCCACTTCCCTGTCTTTGTGTGTGTATAGGCGAGAACACATGAATAAATCCCACATCCCCCTCTGGTACGGTGCAATAACGTATATACGTATAATTCGGAATAATAAGTGAGAGCGAAAAGTGGCGGGGCAAGAGGGAAGTTGGAGAAACTTCCAACCAAATATTACACTCGTAATATTCCGCCCCAGCGAACCGCCGCGCCCCCTGCACGATTAGTTCCGTCTACTAGTGCCTGCGCTGTCCGAACGAATTCACCAGATTTCGAAAATTCGTTCACCTATACATTTCTCTTCGTCGATCTGGAGACGTGCGAAATACGGGGAAGGGGAAATTTCATTTATAATTTGATCAAATGTTCATGCCGAGTTGAGGGATGACAAAAATCCAGGAGGCAATATGTTTCAATGATAATTTAGTGGCTTTTTCTTGACCCGCGGAATTTTCAGGAATCACGTTGTTGGAGGTAAAAATAATACTTGGACATTTTGACCTGACGGGAGTGGTACTTGGGTGGGTGGTTTTCGATGGTGAAGCTACCGGAACTCAGTGAATTGCAGTTTCCCTAGGCCCTTGTGAAAATGAGATATAGCAGTGCTAGGAAAGAGTGGGTGAGGGCAAAATGCACCGAGGAGTCTCTGGGAGACTGGAAATAATGAAGTCACAGGGTGAAGGTGAACGGGGTGAAATTGTGAGAGTCCGTAAAGGCGTACGGAGGAACAGCAAAAGTTAAAACCTGTTAAGAGCACGTAGTTTTTTTCATCCTAGCCTTTACTGATAATTTTAATTATAGTAGTTTACGATCCTAATTTGCAACACGTACCCACTGCGGAGTTTTACGTATTACCCTTTCCAATTGATGATATGAACGCTTTCCTGTCACTCCCTATACTCAAAAAAAAGATTTATTAAGGACAAAGAAGTTTGTCTCCCGGCGAATAAGTTTTCTTATTCGTATGTCGGCCTGCTACGATTGTATTAACAGATAAGACATTTTTTAATGTAAGTTTATGTTTAAGATTTGCCAAGAATTTTTCTTAACATCTAATATGATATTTAAGTTAGAAGACATAGGTGTTTTATATCCGACAAATAGAACTTTTCTTAATATCTAATAGGATTCTTCATAATCTCCCAGCTGGTTTTTTTCGAGGAATTGTGCCATTTCGTCCGTCATTATTTTCTCCCTTGAACGTTTTTTTCTCACTTTATATTCTTACTTAAACTTAAAACCTTTCTCACTTTCGAGTTTCTCACTTCCGAAACGCAACACTGACACGTGCCAAAAGCATTGGCAATAGGAAGAAGCTACATGGTAAGCGTATGCGTGAGCTACATCTGACGAGCGGCCTGATGTCGGGCCCGTCGCGTTGAAGGGCAAAGTGCGCATGCGCACATTAGTATCATAGTCGCAAAATAAGAGGTTTTCGTGATTGGAAAGTAGTGTTTATTTGATTTGAGGAAACATTTATTCACATTTTCCATTTTAAATGTGGCTTTTAAGGGGTTACCCCCACTTGCGATTTTGAAAAAATCGATTTTTTTTTATTGCATTTTTTTGAAGTATAAGTATCCGGGCCCATACTTCTGTATGGGCCCGGAATAGATGACTCTATGTAAGTTTACAAAAAAAAATATTTTCTTCGTGTAAACTGAAATTGAAACTTTAAACGCGTTTTTCTCAAAATGGCATTTCTGAAGTCGGTGACCAAGATTACTCGAACACTAATGAACCGATCTTCTTGAAATTTTGCAGGCTTATTTAATACATAAAAATGTAGTCTTTAATCGTTCGATTTTTTTCGAAAAAAAAATGGCCGTTTTATAGCAAAAAAACGGCAGTTTTTTTCGTTAAAATCGAACCATTAACTTTGACTGTCCGCCATTTTGTAAAAAATGAATATTTTTTTAAATCCTTCGATTAAAGACTAGTTTATACTTATATTTGACTAAATCCATCCGCATTTTTTTTTCAGATGATCCACTTCGCCGCAATGTTGGTCACCGCAAGCCGTGTATATAAAAACATTGTTTTCATTGACGGCCATTTGCCACTAAACAATGTAATATTTTTCAATAACAAAATTACTGAAAGTTCTTCAAGATGTGTTTTTTAAGATGGTATATTGATCGATTAAAAAAGTTTTGTAGTTTTCTTTTAAAAAATTCAGGAAGAAGGCCTTTTTTGCGCTACAAGTGGGGGTAACGCCTTAATTTATGTGAAAAATCGGCACGTAAAAAACATATTTAGTGACGCTGAATAAATGCTGTAGTTACAATCACATAAAAACTGTCTCCATGCAAGTAAACATTTATTAATTTCTAATAAATTATGTTATAATGTGCCAATTTATTAGAACATAATAAATCTTTTTCTGAGTGTACCCGCACTTCGCTTATCGAACCTAACTTGAGCTACATCATACCGCATTTGCTAAGGGTACGGGGAAACCGTGGAAAATCCGTACCGGTATACACAGCCCCATATTCTTCTGATTCTTTGGTGCACAGACTTTTAGTCAAGTATCGACGCCCGAGGTCTCAGAAATATAGGCTTTCCACTGATTGGTTGATTGGCCAGCCAGTGCACGGCTAAGCGGTCACCGCTCTGAGTATTGGCCGTGCACAGCACTGCTTAACTCGATATGTACCACCGGAGCTGAGCTATAAACCCCGACCGCTCATCCACCAGTGGGTTCCGTAGTCATTTATTTCTGCAATCATTCGGAGCACCAATGTTTAACTAATATGTAGTCACTATTATTGTTTATGTTGGTCCATAATTTCGATCCCATTCGATAATTCGCAATCATAATAATCGAATGGTACAGTCGGGGTAAAGAGGGGTGGGATGACTTTGATGTTTCATATTTAATTAACGAGGCTTCCAACAACACGCGACAAAGTCATTTGTGCAATCTTCTGACTGAGTTTCCATAAAGTCAACTCAGCGATAACTTGGTTGTCCGTATCTCTGGAATTTGTTGATACAGATTAACCGTAATCGCTTCGATCGAAAGTTCGAATCGAATGCTAGTTGCTATATTTTCTTAAAATGTTACTAATCAACGGTTGGAAAATTGGAGAAGCCAACACATTCAACATGGAAAATAGTAAGCTCAACATGGAAAATAGTGAATGGAATCTTAATTTCAGTATGGAAGACCTGTCCAATGACCTCCCACTTGATTGGGAATGTGAGAAAAAAATCACCCCCATTTTACATAAAGAGAAAACCCCTAGTCATTTTTTTAGAGATTTTGCTGCATAGGAAGCATCTACTTGCAAAGTTTCACGCATGTAGATTCAAAACTGTAAGAACTGAAAAACTATGACAGACATGACAAATCTATAAGGGTTTCTTGTTTGACTACGGAATCCGGAAAATACAGATAACTACTCATCACTTCTCGCTATACAGACAACTATAGCAGAACCATAGTACTAGTATTTCTAGCATAGTGCAACTATACCAGAAAACTAAAAAGTCTCTTTCGTGGCTAGACTGCAGAGATCGAGTTCCGGTACGAGTATTATGTATGTTACATTGAAATTCTTCTCGGAAAGTGCGCCGGTATAATTATGCCACTTTCGACTGAATCGGCAGAAGTTTCTGGATCCAGTCGAGCATGTGCAAATTTCGACATGCATAGTCGCAAAATACTTCCCTTCAACATTTCCTCTTCTCTCACTTTTCTCTATATCCCCTTAAGCCGCTGAAACACTCGCACCCTTATCTCTCTCTCCTTCTCTTTCTCTCTGTCCCTTATTCCAAGAAGTTGCGACGAGCACGCCAGATCCGTTAAGTAACATAAGGAGGAAAGAGGATAAGATTCGTGCTAGAGGGGTAGAGATTGAGGACGAGAGGAAAGGGGATCGAAGGGGGATTCTCGGGCACGGATATTCCTCGATGTCCCGCTCGAAGTAAAGATATGCACCCCTGCCGTGACGAACTCCGCAGGGGCTGCTATGAAATAATCATATGGTTAGCTAATGGCAGAACGAGGGTTGTGATTGCCAGACCGGGCGTGCCAATCGCCCTCTTCTTACGTACACACGATCTACGTATAAACACTCGCATATACAGACTGGAACGGTCCAGACGAAGCAGGTCATCGAAAATGAAAAAAAAACATACCTTAAGGATAATGAAAATTTGCCGTTTCAATTTTTAGCTCTGTGAATTGCATTGCGATCTAACTGGGTCTATACCCGCACCGGTTATATACACTAGGCGACGCCTCAGCGGAACCAGCCAAAATGTAAAAAGAAAAGTATGACGGTAGTTTGCACGGATATCTTGGAGAAGGCGAAAATCCTCATTTGCAAAGCCCGAAATAAAACACTTTGGCCGTATTTTCGTTTGAAGCAATGGAATTTTCATTAACTTCTACCAAAATGTTTATTTAACTTGAAAGCATGGTGCGTGTACCTGCAACTTCGAAGAGAGCATTTTGCGCCACATTCTACGTGGGTAAATCGTGCAGGACGTTTTTTACATATTGTGAATAACTTCAATCACGGCCTTGCCATATCACCATTTCGGATTCGCTATTTTATGGTAATAAAGGCCGAGATTTTGTCTGCAAAGAACAGAAGCAAATGAATTTTGTGGCATGATAGATGAGATTATTAGGCTTGAACAGAATACATTTATTTTTCAGAAGCATCCTTCTATGATGGAATTTAAAAAAATCCAATTGAAAAATATAATTGCATTGCAGTTAATTAACCCTTTGCGACATAGTGTAACACTGGTGTTACACCTAATTCAATTCAGATTTTGACGATTCCAGAGTGTTTTTTAGTCTACTATGGCGGTTGTAAATGCGTTTCAAGGTTCTTAGAACTTCAATAACTACTAAAACATAACTGTTACATTTTTATTTTTCACGTAGCGGGTGTCATCAATAACGGAAGTGCAGAAAAACGAACTTTAATGCTTCAAATGTATGCTTCAAAAGGTTTAAACAGTCTATTTAAGTCGAAGAGAAATATTATTAAAGTGAAAGAAAAGTTTTCTTATAGTTCAGGTTGTAATCAATCGAAACATTCAGCTGCCGTAAATATATTTATTATTTCATGAAATATACAACAAAAGTCTATCAGGTCAAGATTCAATCAAAAATTGATCTTATTCGAACATAATACTTTTCTCCGTGAACAATACGTCGTTGTTCCGCTCGGATCCTGTGTTCAGCAAGCCTACGTCCATAATCAAAGAGGACCAGGTCCCCAATACACTAGAAATCTGTATGTCAAAGTTTGATTTGATTTGATTATGTCGCAGTTCGATTTGATTTTGATTGTGATGTGATTATGTCAGATTGAGACACTCCATGGAGCACATAAGTTTACAGGAAAGTTAAGTAAAAAAACGTAATGCCTGTACAAATTAAACGACTTCAAAAGCTGATTTCCAAAAAAATTTCCATAAAAATCTCAAAGCCACAAATGAGTAAATGCAACAACAAAAAACGCGCACCGGATTCTAGAATACGGGAAGCGGGTCCAGTTGGAATGGAATGCCTCATACTGTGGATGGATGCGAATGGATATGTGTGTACGTAGGGGAGAGATTGGAGACTGCTACCGCCGGGTATAATAAATATATTCAATATATTTGCTCGAACCCCCACAAACATTCAATGATAGATCGCAATCTCGTGACGATGATGCACCCCTCTGGTATTAATACGAGTCTTTTCCTGCATATATTGTTCATGGCAGCAGGCACGAGGCGAAATAGTCATCGCCTAAGGTCTCCGCTACTTCCCTGACCCGCAAAACGTTTTGACCAATGCGTGAAAGGTCCTTGCCCACCTTCGTAATAATTCTACATATTCACACAACTGTTCTTTTTCTTGCCCGAGATGGAAACTGACATAAACATTTTTTAACTCTATTTTGGAAAATCATGCAACTTTGATTTTTTTACTTCCATAACTTTTTTTAATAACCCTATTCTTGGCTTTTCCTTCAGACTTCCTCGCTTTCTCAGACTGGGGAGTTTGTTTGGGTTTATCTTTTTTTCCTAGCTCGAATATTATATATAAGTTTATACATGCATTTTTTTTAGCACTGTCGTACCGTCATTCTATTTTGCGGAAATATATAGCGCTTTCAATTTTTTGACTGGCCAATTTTTAATAGGTATATGGCATACTTAGTCATCGATGCAGGGATATCACACAGATATTTTATTTTATTTTTTGGTCGCATAAGCAATTTGTTAGTGTTCATTTTTATTTAAAAAAAAGATGAAAAAAGCGAATGATTGAATCTACAAACATTTGGAAACGTAGTAAAGTAAATTGTCGTTCCTACGATTTTCCTTCAAATTCTGCGAACCTTTCAGCGCTCCGTTAAAAAATTAGCCGACATGAAATAAGGCAGCGCGCTGTCAGGTGAAAGAAATTCGTTTCAAAAACTTTCAGAGTAGGTGATACGCTGTGAATAATATATGTCCATCAATTTTTCAGTCATAGTATTCGCCAACGAAAAATATGATTGACAGCTGTGGAAATCTCCTTACATGATTAATGATTGCACATTGCCGACAAGTGAAAATGTGTTTTGATTGTTAGGGTTTCTTGCTAATCGTGTTCCCAACCAATGTGTATAATTATTTTAGTACCCAGTCATTTCGTGTTAATTTCTGTGAAAACATTCATGTTCCAGACCGAACAGTATGGAAAAAAAATTTAGTTTAACGCTACAAATATCCGAATAGACATTCTTTCGTTGAATCTTTGCGTAAGTAGAAAATTTGTGCCAGCTACTTGTATGAAACTTATTCTAAAGTAAGATTTGGTCTGTAGGGTGCGTGATGAACGGCTCACTAGTTAACAACACAACCAAAACCCTGTGCAGAAATTTGTTGGGGAGTCCCCAGACCCTACCACATCCTTATAGGGCTTTCATAGGAACGCCGAACGCTGGGAGTCTATATTGGAATCCAAGTGCATTCCGTGCTATTTCCCGATAGACGCCGTTCGAGAATTTTTCATCTGAAATTCTCAACCGGAATTTGTTGGAACCCCAAAAAAAATATCCTTTCGTGGTCCCGCGCACAAATTTGTTAAGCAGTTCCAAAATGGACCCACGTTTCTATAGAGATTTGTTAGAGACACTGCACATAGTGAGTCCTCATTGGGATCTAACTGCATTCTGCATCTGTTCCCCGATGAACGCCGTCTGAGAATTCTTACCGCGATCGAGTCGAAAATATGCGAAGAGTCACGAAAAAACACTCGGTGTGTTGGAACATAACCTACATTCTTCGTGAGCGTGTACATGTGTGGTAATATGACATCAAAGTGCAATCAGATAAATAACAAATTACAATTACAGTGAATTTTCAGTGATGTGATTCACATCGATTTTTAAGATATACTTTTTCAAGCGATTTATACTTTTTTAAGCTAAGAATTATACTTCTTTAAAATCCATTCATTTTGTATATCTATATATTTTGTTTAGAAAATACAAGGTTCAGAATGCGATGGGATCCATCAAGAATCGTACCGGGTTCTGTTCGATAATGTGGCAATCCTTTAGGATTCAAACCGGATTCGTAAGTTGGATTCCAATGGGGAATCCCGAATAGAATCCAATGTAGGAGCGTGACGTTTTAGTATAGGAATCCAATGTGATAGCCCATTGGATCCCTATCAGGAACTAGGGACAAGAATGGGAATCGAATTGGATCCCCTACGACGATTTCTGCACGGACGTTGCAGCTTTCGCTTTAAAAGCTAGGTCTATCAGAAAAATAACTGTAAAACAGCCCGATCTCGGGACAAGCCGAAAAAGAAATATTGCAAAAAATATATCTGAACTTCGATAATAAATGATCAACGGACAAATGTGGGGTTCTCAACGCCATTTTTCAGCGTTCGCGATCTCAATAACGAATCAGCCTTGCGAACAAGTAAAGCCCACGAATAATAAAAGGATACGGAAAGGGGAAGCGTTTCAGTGAGCAAACAAAAAATTACACAAGGGCATCTCGTCTGTGTCGTCAAGCCCACGGATCTGGACTCTCTGTTTATGAAGCTGCTACGTTTCTCGTAGCAACAATGGGACACGGAACGTGGCTGATGCAGGGAAATACAGGATACTTGAGATTTTTGTTTACGAGGCATGAAAGTGACAGGAAGATTCACAGTGCGCGGTGCGATGGAGAAGGGAAGCTGGGATCGGCAAAAGGCCAGGGGTCGAAGAGAGGAAAAAAGAAGAAAACGAAAGAATCGCGGGTGCGGGGGAAGTGGCCACTTTGAGCTTCATTCACTTCCTTTGGGATTCCATATTGATTTTCCCGCGCGAAAAGAACGAGCTGGAGTGTACAAAACGTGATGAAGAAAAATGAGACATAAAGGATCTGTGCGCGGATGAAATCGGGCAAAAATTATTCATGCGTTAATCGGATAGCTTTATGTGCGTATTATTGTTGAGCAATCCCGCAAAAATGTTACTACGAAAAGTATAAAAGTGGGGTTACCCTATCAGTAACGCAATGGACACTCACACATCATTCAAGTGTCCGGTTTCGATTTTGTTGACACTCATATATGTGGTAAAACATTAAAAACTATTAAACACGCGTTTATCGACGGAAAACAGGGTTAAGGGGAGAAACCACCCCTCAGAGAAAGGCGTTTCCAGGCGTGATTTTGCACTTTCACCCACAAGCCGTCCACCAATGTGGATAACAAAACTTAAATTCTTCTAATGTAAAGCGATGAAAAATCCACTATAGGAGTATTGAGAAAAAAAATTAATTCAGGGGTGACAAGCCTTCCTCTGAGGGTTGGTTTCCACCGTTAAAACTGTTTTTTTTTTAAGATAAAAAGATACGTGTCTAATAGTTTTCAACGCTTTATCACATCTATGAGTTTCAACAAAATCGAAGGCGGACACATGAGTGATGTTCATTGTCAGTAAAATATGCCTGTATCAACACAGGTTTTCAACAGTTGCCCTCGTGCGAATGCAATATCGCACTGCACAAACAAAGAGATAGCAACACTCTCGGATGGCTCTGTTACTAGCAAGGAACATTAAGGGAGACTTTGTCCTTGAAAGCAGCGGGAGATGTTGGCGGCTCAACATGAGCAGCGAGAAGAAGAGGAGAGATGCCTCTATGAACCAGGCATTGTCGATTAGCGGTAATTATAAACACATTTGTGTAAACACATTACAAAACTTTAAACGCGTTTTTCTCGAAAACACGTTTTTAAAAATGTCTGACATTCTCCTGACCGCTGTAATTAACATATCGACCTGAAATTTGGAGAGCATACTCAGAAAATATGTCTTCACGGAATGACGGATCGTTTTTTCGATAGATACATTTTTGCATTTATTATTTATCTTTTTATGCGAAAAAAAACGCGAAAATTCGATTTCTTTTAAATTGCCGCCATTTTCCAAAATTTGTACTAAACGAAAAACCCATCCGTCATTCTATGACCAACGGGTCACAGATTGATAATATGCTTTGAATTTGTGTTTCAGATCAACAAAGAGGGGGCAGTGATGTCAGCCCTTTACCTCCCGCGATTTGAGGACCTGTTTTCGCGGTGCTGCAACGGCCGCCATTTTGTTTAAAAAAAAATTTACGTTCTGTATATCATGAATAAAAGCAAGAAAAAACCGCACTCAAAAAGCTTTACTCGTTTCCTTTAAAAAAATTCAATGTAAACACCTGAAATATGGCACTCCAAGGACAAAATCTCCGTTAAAGTAACAAGTGTGGAATGAAATACAAGGGATGTAATCAAGCCATTGGAAGTAAAGAAAATACATATCATAAGTCTAACGCACAAATTCGATTTGTAATGTTTAAAATTTTGAAAATTCAGCAACTACAGAAAAAAATTATGCCGTGTTTAAAATAAATAGAAAATTGCAGATGGAATATTACATATTGATGATTGTATATAACAACTACACAATTAAGCAAAATTAAATATACAATTTTTATGATTTTTTAAAGATAATCGCAGTTTTATTCGTCCCTGATAGATAGACAACCCCATAAAATATTTCGTGAAGTATTAATGCAATGCCTACGGAGTTTTAATACACGGAGGAGGGAAAATTAAATCGTTTCCCCGTGCAGTCTATTTGCAACAGAATTGCCGGAAATGAAAAGCCTTTACTCTTCATAGGTCAGCGATTTTCACGTTCGACGGAAATCCAAGCTCTTTTATCGTGTAAAAAGATTTATGCAGTTGTACGTCACAATTTTAATTGGCAATTACCATTAATACCAATTTCCGCAAATAGTTTATTCACAGCGTATCGTTAGCTGTGAAAAATTCTAAAACGAATTTCTTCCGTTTGGCGGAGCGCAGCATTCGTCCATATTAAGTATTTACTCGACGGAGCCGCGGAAGGTTGCAAAATTTGGAGAAAAATCGTGGAATCGAGAAATTGTTCTACTAGAATTTCCAAGTATTTGGAGTTTGAATTATTCGCTTTTATAATCTTATCTTTCAATGGAAATGAACACTAACAAGTTGCAACAAAAAAATATGAGTGCAAACTTTATTTTATTCCATAGACCTACTGAAAATTGTTCAATCGAGAACTTTGGAAGCGATATATATTTTCGAAAAATATAATACCGGAATGACAATGCTAAAAAATGCATATTATATATGAAGATGTATGTAGTATTCGAGTTTGGACGAAAAAGGATAAGATCGACGAAAAACTCCCTAGCCTGGTGTGGAATACACTAGTAGCATATATATATATATATATATATATATATCGACGTAGCATTGCGCCGGCACACTTGTTACAATATTTACAAAGTCGTCCCCGGATCCAACTCAGGACTCGCTATAGAATTCCCCCCGTTGAGAACCCGGACATCTCTCGCGAAACCAAAAACCTGCGTCCCCTCGTTCCTTTCCCACCATGGCGAATGACAAGTGTCGCTCTTCTTACTCACGTCACCACGAGTTTATTCTCGACACACGAAGCCCAAATTTCATACAAGACTACCCGGCCGCTCTGCTCATATTTGGCCGGCGCACTGCGCGCGCAAAAGTCGCCGTAATCCCCAACAGCGAGTCTCCCGAATTTGCAGGACCTTGTCATCTCTTTTTCTTTCATCCCCGTAAAGAATCCCTGTTTCGCGTCGGGTACCTCTCATCCCTCACGTAGGGGACATGCTCACGTCGGAAAGAAAGCCCGAATGCATTGCGCGCCAAATCTTTATTTCTTAAAGTATTGCAATAATTAAGGGGACAAATTAAAAAATGTGCTGATTTTCATGATTTTTTTTTAAAGGGCAGATTTCTTCAACACTTTCAAAACGTAGGGTATGTTTTATTAGTACTTTTGGCTGTTAAGTATTTTTTTTAGATTAATCTTCAAAAATGGCAGAGCTTTGGCACGGTCTTCTAAACTGCATTTTTCAAACTGGCGTGACGTTAGCTGAAAAACTAATCCACCGATTTTAATTAAATTTGGTATAAATCTTTCTAACCTTATTGTCTGAAACATGGCCCTAAATGTTTGTGAAAATGAAAAAAAAAACGTATTTTTTTTTATAGCAAAATGTAGCCTTTTTTCGGAAAATTCAATCTTTTTGTTTCAAAGCGTACGATTTCATCGATTTTCAACATTTCTTACTTTTTCTTGATTCTTATTCTGCGTATGAGTGTCAATGAAAGGAAAATCGTCGTTAGTTTTTTTTTTTTTTTTTTTTTTTTTTTTTTTTTTTTTCAATTTAATCCTGCCGATACTACGTGTCACGTCGTTTGACTAAATCCGCCGCGACCCGTTTAGAAGACCGTGTTATACGTCCGCCATTTTTAAAGATTAAGACCACAACAAAGAATACCATGTTACAGCCAAAAGTAGAAATAAAACATACCTTGAGTCTCAAAAATGGTTCAAAAAATCGATTTTTTAAAACATTTTCTTGAAGTATGATGTTTCGAAAATATTCCCTGAAAATTTCAAGTCGATCCGATGAATAGTTTCCGGGATATTCCACAATTAGTGAAGGCGTATAGACGTGGCAACCGTGTAGACGTGGCTGAGAAACGCGCAAACCATAATACCCGGGAAGGGAGAATGCTTCGAAGACAACAACAAATTGACATTTTGGAAGCTTCCACATCGGCAGAAGCCCTATTGTATGGGCCAGGAATTGATGATTCGATGTAAGTAATTTTTAAATTAGTATTTCTATGCATAAGTCAAGTGTAAAATTGGAAAACTCTTTCAGAAATTTTTAAAAATGTATTACTCAAAAACTGTGTACTTCAGCAAAATTTTATAAAGAATAGTTTCGTTTTAAAATTGCCCAAAATGTTTAAAAAGAAATAATTGATCCCGAAAAACTATAATTTTTTGAAAAATTGTTTTAACAATTGGCTATAAACAATTGAATGCTGGACTTTTCGGCAAAAAAATGCGATATTCGGATTCAGCAGATCAAAATACATAAAAAAAGTTTAGCTTCATCCATCGAGCTCAAAATTTTACGAACATATAATACCGTATCCATATCGAAAAACTTTAAACGCGTTTTTCTCGAACCTGTTTTTCAAGTCGGTGACCACTATAATTCAAAAACCACGCGATGGATTTCGATGAAATTTGGTGTGCTTATTGATAGCATTAAAAACTAGTCCTTAATCGAAGGATTTTCATTTGTGTTGAAAATTTCTATTTTTTTTAAACAGCAAACGAGCGATTTTTTGGTCGAAAATCGAAAGTTATCTGTCGAAAGCCGCCATTTTGTTAATTAAAAAAAAGCTTCGATTAAGGACTAAATTTATTATTAAACTAATGATTTTTTTTAATTTTATTTTATTTTAGATGATCTAGTAAAATTTTTCACTTTCTCAAAATTTGCCTAAACATCGTCAGATAATTTTTAATGACAAATAAACTATGCAATATAAGAAAAAATCCTACGTACTTCCATAGACAATGTATTCTTCAAAATATATTTAACATTTCAAGTGAATCGGTTGAAAATTGTCTGAGTTATGTTTCCGGCCAACTTGAAAAATGCAGTTTTGAGATAAACGCTGCACAGCCGCAATTTTGAAATTAATCGCTTCAAAAAAAATATTGTATATAGTCACTGATATGTATGATAAACACCCTTTTTTGTAATCTTGATTTATTTTGTAGTATTTCTGAAAAAAAAATCTCCTAAAAGCTTATTTTTTCGGCCTCTAGAGTGGCCTAAGGCCTTAATATAAAACAAAAAAATGGAAAACCTGCGCACGTTTAACTAGAAAAAATTCACGAAAATTCCTCTTTTTTCCGGCCACGAGCTGAGTTTAACCCGTTAATATAAACGATCTGTAAATAAATGTTGAGAACGTAGAACAAACAAAGCACGGCTTTAAGTTTAATCTCACATACATATACACACACACACATTCATATATATATATATATATATATATAATGTATGTATGTGTATGTGTGTCGGGTACTAGAGTGCGCCTTAGTCGAATTGGTAATGTATTATAATCTCGTACTCCACCAAGGCATCGAGCAACTCAGGATATTGCTACTCCGAGATCGTTGACGCGTAATGCATTCGCGCCGGGATTTCGGGGGGTTCCCCAACCCTCTCGCACTCGAGACGAAGGGGAAACGGGGAAAGAGGAAGTTTAGCGTTGGTGGGCGATCCACATTGAGCTATGGGAAGCGATAGACAACGGCGAAAAGACCGTCTCGCTTTGCTTGTTGCCTCGCGAGACTATATATACGAGACAAGCCTATAGACCAGAGATACCAAAAGAATAAAGACCGTGTGGCCCCGAACCATAGCGGTTTTAGATGCGCGAAATCAGAATCGGGGTCTCGAAGTGTTTTGCGTGAGTTCAGTGGCTCTCGTATGGAAAAACTGTTGCAGACGGTGATACACGGTACACCCGAGCTACAAACGCGTTTAGGGCGCACATGAAGACACGCAAAACATGCGCGAAAACCTTTCTTTTTTCTTCTTTTTTTTAGAAACAAAAGAAAAGTGGTGCACCATGACAGCAGTGGAGACTGTACTGAGATGCCAATGATGATGCAGTTGCAATTTGGTGAAATGCAGGCGCTTTTATCAACGAAGGTTTTCCATAGTTTCCCCGTGCCCTTGTGCTAAAAAGACACAAGTTCATGGCAGATAAGAGTAGGGGTAGGCTACACTCGGAGGGTTCTCTACGGAACCGGAAATAACGAAGTGACAGATGGGGTAAAAAGTAGAAGGGATGTAATAGTAAAAGCCCGGGAGGGCATACGAAGGAACATTGGAAAGAAATATATTTGTGTATAACTTTGAGAGTATTAACCCGTCGCGGAGATGTTCGAAATCAAACTTGAACGCGTTTTCAGACCCGCAGTCTGTACGCTAAAGACACTGTTTTTCATATCTGCATTTTTTAAGGGGTTACCCCCATTTGCGATTTTGAAAAAATCGATTTTTTTTTATTGCATTTTTTTAAAGTGAAATTTGAAGTGCAGTTTTTTTTGATGCCCGGAATAGATGACTATGTAAGTTTACAAAAAAAAAATATTTTCTTCGTGTAAACTGAAATTGAAACTTTAAACGCGTTTTTCTCAAAATGGCATTTCTGAAGTCGGTGACCATGATTACTCGAACACTAATGAACCGATCTTCTTGAAATTTTGCAGGCTTATTTAATACATAAATATGTAGTCTTTGATCGTTCGATTTTTTTTTTCGAAAAAAGAATGGCTGTTTTATAGCCAAAAAACGGCCGTTTTTTTTTCGTTAAAATCGAACCATTAACTTTGACTGTCCGCCATTTTGTGAAAAATGAATATTTTTTAAAATCCTTCGATTAACGACTAGTTTATACTTATATTTGACTAAATCCATCCGCATTTTTTTTTTCAGATGATCCACTTCGCTGCAATGTTGGTCACCGCAAACCGTGTATATAAAAACATTATTTCATTGACGGCCATTTGCCACTAAACAATGTAATATTTTTCAATAAAAAAATTACTGAAAGTTCTTCAAGATGTGTTCTTTAAGATGGTATATTGATCGATTAAAAAAGTTTTGTTGTTTTCTTTTAAAAAATTCATGAAAAAAACCTTTTTTTTGCGCTACAAGTGGGGGTAACGCCTTAAGTCTGATGACTGTGGAAAGTCAGTCTGGATGTATTAACGGTGAAGAATGACTGTCAGGCCGTTTCGAAGAGTCTCAATAAAATTTTCGTTTTCTTTTCGACCGAAATTAGTTATTGCCAGCGTTAATTATTTAGGGTTATATCTTATTGAGGGATGTAGAAAGGTTGTTATGAAAAACATGTTTTCTACATTAAAAAAAAATTATTTTGTATAGATATATAGATATAATACACAGTTGTCATGTCGTCGAAAGCAAAACGTCAGAAATTAAGTCAGATCATGATTGAAGCTAATGAAATTAATTGACATTGAGTATTTATTCAAAGCAGTACTGTTTTCTAGAAATTTTAAATAATCTTTTTTTTTTATATTTAATATCTCCATAAACAATTGGCTGATTAAGATCAGATTTGGCATAAACTTTTTTTTTGGCATAAACTTATATTTTTTTTTACAATTCGTAGAATGGTAACAAAAGAAGGAAAGACTGATAATCACGCTTAGCATGCTGCCATTTTGTCATTTTTTTTGCTGAATCTGGTACCAAACATCACAACACTGATGCAGATTAAAAATATGTTTGGTTTTTTTCCATTTGTAAACAAACGTACAAAAGTACAGAATAATGAATAGTTCTTTTTTTTTTAATCTGTACATATTCTTGAAGGATCAATAAACACGTGTAAAAAAATTCAGGTAGAAAACTCGAACAGCTCAAAGGTTATTCGATTCTAAAAATCACTTCCAAAACAGCGCTCCAGACAACAATACTGCCTCAGGAGCTTCCTTATGCATGCTGACGGGTCTCGCGCATCACTGTCACATTAGAGAAATATCGCATTTTCGCAGGTTCTACGTGACAGATTCGGATGAAAAAAGTACGGAGAAATGCTGAAGGCGTTTATTTTACCCATATCAAAGGTTGAGAAAAAAGCTTTGGCCGTTTTACGGCACCTCCGCTCAAAAAGCTAGAGAGACTGAATTTTCTGATAGATATCGTCTCGGCATCGTACTCTAACTCTATCACCTTAATATGAGTCTGGAAAAACGAATATAGAGACTGACGCTACAATTAACAGAAGGAAAAAAGGCCGATTTTAATATTATACACCTCTTTTTGGTTGCACTTGACAATTATTTGTATTGCGGCGTTTTAGCCGAAATTCGAATTACTCGATGTTCGAACTCATCACCGCCTACATCATGTGTTTGAAGAAAAAGGGCGAAAAAATAGAAATTAGTCATCAGAAGGATGTAGATTTTTGTAAAAACGCAAGAACTCAACTTTTTACAGTTTAACTGAAAATGGTACCTCCAAAGGTGCCGGAAAATGAGTTTTTATCGAAAATTAATCACAGCTTCTCTTGTCAACTGCATTAACTCCGCAACTTTCGACCGTCATATGCTATTTGATTTTTTTTCAATTTGTGAGAGGGAAAAATAATTACCATTGTTGCCAAAAGCCAACATTGTCCCTGTGCGTTCGGAATAATCGAATGCCCTCATGTAGAAAACTGCAATTCAATGGGGGATTTTCGGACATTGTCGGTGTTTTCGTAGCCAATGTAAATCGACATTACCCCCGGGTAATTGCGTGAAAATTGTTTTTGCCAAATATACCGAATAAATAAATGCTAATTGTCCGATACAGGGACGATGCTTTTCATTTTTCTACCATTTGCGTTACCATACTTTCATTCTGTGTTCAATACAGTTAAACTTTCTTTTTTTTTGCGAATGTGAATAGTGCTTTCAAATTGCGAGTGTGTTGGGTATGAAGTGTGTGAGGAACCCTGTGTACTGAATAGTCTCTCGTGTAGGGCAAGGGCGAATCGAACTCGCGTTAGCACTTTGCCACTGTCAATAAAATTATCGATCGACATTGCACGAACCATCAGCGAGTGCAATTTGATCGCTGTATGAGAACGTGTGATATATATATATATATATATATATATATATATATATACACACACACACACACACGCGCGCGCGCATATATGCATACCTACGTGGATTTTTGCATTCGGAAAGCGTTAGTCTTGTGCATTTTTTGATGTTTTTTCAACTGACTATACGTATTTTAAAAGGTATATAGGTAGAATGTTTTAAACCATCCAAAAAATACATTTCGAAAATATATCCACAAATGCGTATATATATATATATATATATATATATATATATATATATATATATATATATGTGTGTGTGTGTGTGTACAAACATATATAATATATATATGAATGTATATTTATATAGGTACATGTGACTGTACGGATTTCTATATAATACTCAAAATCCCGGAAACTTCGTAATAACTGCCGGAGTAGAAATTGTGCTAGCCTGTCTGACAAGGGACATCCCTCAGGTGACACCCTTCGATTTTGTTGAAATTCGGATATGTTATAAAGCACCGAAAAGGAAGCGATACGTATTTTTTTTATCGGCGGAAAAACAGTTTGAAGGGGTGAAACCACCCCTTAATATAGGGGTGGTTCATCCCTTAATTTTTTTGCCATGTCACTATAGTGGATTTTTCATTGCTTCGGATTAGAAGAATTTTCGTTTTCATTTCATTAAAATAGGTGGATTCCTTGTGTGTGAAACTGCTTTATTACCCCTAGAGATGCCTTTTTTCGAGGGGTGGTTTCGCCCCTTAAAACCGTTTTCCCCCGATAAAAAAATACGTATCGCTCACTTTTCGGTGCTGTATAACATATCCAAATTTCAACAAAATCGAAGGGTGTCACCTGAGGGATGTTCCTTGTGAGTTACGACCTAGTAACTGGCTCGCCCAATTGAGCTCATACGAACTGACCAATGGTTGTCTCGCTGAGCCAGTAATATTCTGAATGTTTTATTATTCAGCCCTTGTTTAGTCACTGCCCAGCCGATCTTGGTCCCAAATTACAAAGTGAGGTTATGTGACTACGTGTAGTTCCATTGAGCGAATGAATTATGGCTGGCTAGCCAACTTGAGTTCCAGATGGCGCTTTGCAAAAGAAAAAATTCTCAAGTGAGCATGTCGCCATGACCTAGCCAACACTAGCTAACTGTGGCTATGCATCCCTTGGCTAGTCACTGCCCAACAGATCTTGGTCACAAATGACAAAGTGTGGTTATGTGACTACCAAGGGGAGGTCGGCTACTCGTCATCACCGATTTCGTCCGGATTCACAGTATATGTAGGGCTTGGCTAGAAATTAAAGTGGCGCAAGTGGGAGCTCCAGATGGCCAAGCGTTAATACTTTTTTTGTCGCGAATCGGTCAATACATAATTTTAAATACAAACTTTTTTTGTCAGTCACTAGCTGAAAAAAGGTCATGGCTAGATCAGAAATATTATACCTCCGAGAGATATTTATTTCTATCTAGTCACCATCTATTTTTTTGTATTCAGTCACTAGAGGACCAAAGCGTTACAAGGCTGAATAGCTAAAACGGCTAACTAATGGCGATTCAAAACATCACTTTACTAGCTTGTGGCTACGCGGTGATGAGTTACAATTTCCACTTGGGTGATTATCTTGCTTTCCATGAATGGAGTATCATTATATAAATGGGTCGAGATTTGACGAAACTTTGAGTTGATTGAACGAGAAATTTGTTAACTTTTGTTTCCTTGTAGACAGATTTATTAGAGAATATTTGAGGAAAATATATGCGACTTTCTAGTTGTTACGTCTTTTCAAGGACATCAAAATTAGAGTTGAAGAAGCATCCATAAATTGTTCATTACATGGATATTGCCATTCGATTATTTCTCTTCGCTGACGAAGCCTTCTTCGTACAGAGAAAGGCAACATTGAAAAGACAAAAACCTCAAGAGAACGTGTCGTTCTCTTCAAAATCTTAAAGAGTAATTTCAGCCGCAATTTTAGGCTCGTCCTATATATATATAATACGACAATACGAAATACATTTATTGCATTCCAGCGATGCAAACTTCGATACCATAAAAATCATTTGTCATAGAACAAGCGTTGGCGAACCCGTTTCAAAACTCAGCCATACTTCCAGGCTAAAAAAAGAATCGACTGCGTTGGAAACAAACATTATTTTCTTTACAACTTTCCAAGCTTCATAACGAGCACTTTCTGAGTTTTGGGCGGTTACCAAATCTTTTAATGTTCTCCAAACGATCGGGCGAGAAGGAGCGAAAGAGATAAAGTTATCGATATGAAATTTGAAAAATGGCGATGTTTCCTGCTTCTACTGGACCATAGTCAAATATTTCGCCTCACACGTAATGGGAACAGGAACAGACGGAATCTATTCTTATAACGCACGAGTGGGAAATAGCATTGCGGTCCCCTATATGCCGCCTGATCAAATACTCTGAGACTCTCGTGAATTTCCCACTGTCGTCCATTGACGTGCGCCATGCCAACTTGTCTCGTTCCTCGCACTCACGTCATTGCGTGTCACAAAAACGGATCGCGTCTCATTACTTTGACACAGCTGCATAATCTCTGCTTATTTATCGTTTCATAATCAACTTCATTATTCCAATTGTTACTTTTATTATTGCAATACTATTCATGATATTACCACTTCCTCACATTGAAGAAAACGAGACTTGAGTTGACTGCATTCGTCAATCACAGATGGCATCGAATTATGTCTCCAAAATGGCATATTAGGTAATTTAGGCAGACTTGGGTACATGTCCCCACGTTCGCTCTTACCGGTATTATCTCGATGTCAACAAATTGTAATATCGGAATACCGGTATTTCCATATTTCCCGATATTTATGTGAAACCTTGATTAAAAACGTTGGAAGCTTGGAAGTGAAGATGGAAGTTGTAGAAATAATAGTGTATAGCTAAGTAAAACCACAGTATTTATTAAAAAAATCATAGTCTTTTATTCAGATCTTCATTTAATATACATTTCTAAACATACTCTGCTATGTTTTTAAACATATTCAACCCAACACAAAATAAATAGACAAAAAGCAGAAAATAGGAACTTTTACGGAAATCAAATATGTAGTAAACGAGCAAAATCAAAAATAGGAAGTTTTATGCAAGTCAGCGTAGTAGCAGGTACCAGAATGCAAACACATGGCATAGCTTGTGGCCGGCAGGCAACAACATGGTTATTTCAATCAACGAGATTGAAATTGTTGAAACAATGATCGCAAAAACAGAGGGCATCCAAAGTTTAGTCTTTCTGACGACTTTACCTTGTTGCAGGTGTAAACCACGGGAGAAAATACCCTTTCTGATTCCACACTCGTGGATGAATAAGTTGACACTTCGGAAATATTTAATGTAGGTAATAATATTTTAAGGCTGTTGAAGGGTTAGGCTACAGTAACGGGTATAAAATCATGTGCGAATTTAACATTTTTTTCGTATGAAAACGTGATTCACTCATAAAATTAATTACACATCTATTTAGCATGAATATCAAGCTGTTAGAAAATATATATTTTTTCTTCGATGTACAAAATGGCCGACTACTCGAAACTTCTCGAAACAGCTTTTTTCCAATTGGCGTGACAAATAACTTCAACAATTTTCACTCGATTTACTTCAAATTTAAAAGTTATGTTCCTAATTGCATTTAGCAGAGAAGTACGTACGGAATTTCTGATAAATCGAAAACTTTTCATTTTATGAGCAGTTTATGAGCAGTTATAACGAAATTTTTCACTGAAAATTCATTTCTTAAGTTCAAATACATACAACTTTTGAATAAAACAATATTTTTTAAATTCCGTACGTACTTCCCTAGGTATTCTAATGTAGATTGACGAGAATTTTTGTTTTTCGTTCTAAGGAAAAAAATTGTGGATGCTAAATGTCACGCCGCGGAGCGCCTAAAAAAAGATAACAAAAAAAATATTAGTAGTCGGCCATTTTGTACATCGAAAAAAAAAATATATTTTCTAACAGCTTGATATTCATACTAAATAGATGTGTAATTAATTTTATGAGTGGATCACTTTTTCATACGAAAAAAATGGTTAAATTCGCACATGATTTTATACCCGTTACTGTGGCCTAACCCCTTAAACGTCGTAAAAAAACGAGTAAAAGTTCCTTACATGGAAATAATAACAGTTATGATGATATTTTAATAGTTTGAACTCTCGATATATCGGTGATGTTAGCGTCCAATGTTGGTTTTTCAATATCGGATTTTTGGTCCGATATTACCGAAAACCGGTATCGATGCTGTGCTCACGGGCCTTTACGATTTCATCCCTTTCGTTTTTACCCTACACTTTATCTCTGCAAGATTATCAGTTCCTTTGGAAACCACCAGAGTGTCGGACACATTCACTCTTTCCTAATGCACCACAGCATTTGAACGAGGGCACCGGCAAGCTGTGGAAAATCCCTGCCAACGCAGATGGCATATTTTCCGCGGCTACGCTGTCACCCACCGAGTAGTGACCGCGGTCAACGCTACTTGACATGGGAAATTGCCAAAGCGGTCAGTGTCTCGACTTAGCAATTTGGACTTGAATTGCTAAAATTCGATCAATGCTGTTTCGTGGCATGATTCTTGTTACCTCCAGATGCCAGACGTGTAAAACGGTGAGTCGTATGGACAGAGACGCAAAACTCACTGATTTCAGCCTCGTAATGTATTATTACTTGCGAGAGTTCACAACCCTCACTACCCGTTGAGCTATATACAGCGATACTTAAAACTATCGAATCACTGTCGAGAAACACACCGGGCGACCACAGCTGAGCGTCGAAAAAGCATCTGCCCTTGCCTCAATTATCGCAGCACACAGCCGTACACGTGAAACGTGTATTCCTTCGTACGTTTGAAAAAGGGAGCATGCAGATGTACGATGATCTCGGAAATTAACGTGTTACACCAAGCTCGTGGCTGGAAGGAGGAATTTTCATGAATTGATTCTTGAAAACTGTGCGCAGTTTTTTTTTTATATATATAATTAAGGTTAACTGTGCGCAGGTTTTTATTTTTATTTTTTTATTTTTTATTTTATTTTTAATTATTATTTTGTTTACATTAACCCTTCCTCGACACAGTTATAGTTAGCCATGAGTTTGACACACTGCTCAGTGCATCGAATGTATGGGGAAATGGGTCAAAAATCATAACTCTTTTCAAATGCGGTAAACATTTTTCTTTCTTATTAAAAATATATCAGCTATCTCTAATCTTATTTAAAAAACTGTCCCACTGATCCCTAATCTAGTTGGAATTTGAAGATTCTTCGTCACTAGACAATTCGATGTCTAAACTGTGGGAAGTGGAGGCCTCGTCTGGTAAAATGATATACTTTTGAACCTCTTCATCGGCTTTAACCTCTTTCTTAATTATTTTCCTTTACTGGATATTAGAGGTTCAGAAGTTGTCAGAAGTTATTTCTTCGTGAAATTGGTCAGAATATTGGTGAAGTTGCTATTCAGAATAAATTTTATTGAAAACTGCGTGTTTTTTTTTACATTTTCTATCCACACATCTACCAGTTCGAAGTTTTGGATTAAACCGCCTCTCCCTGAAAAAAACTTTGTAAAAAAAATGGTTCGCAAGCAGACCCAAAAAAATGAATATAAATATGAATCTATATTAATGTAGAAATAATTGTAAGCAAAAATCTAAAAACACTTTTTACCACGTTTTTTTCAAAACCACCATCAAAGTCAATCACAACAAAGCGCACTGCATTTTGTACAGTAAGTTCCAGGCTTTGTAAACAACGATAGAAATAATTCGAAGACTTATTTATAACAATGATTTAAAGAATATACCTTGACATGTGATTTTCATAACTGGTTTTAAAATATATGTAAAACTTTCGGTATAATGCGATTTGCACGAACAACAAGTGTTGAATGATAATGAATCAATTTTTATTTACATTCCGAAGACCTTAATGAGGGTATAACTTGCTAAAGACAGCAAACCACAGATTATCAACTGCTTGGCGTCGTGTGTCGACTAATGTGGTTTACAAAAATAACAACAACTTGACGGAAACAGAAACATGATTAAAAAATTTGTTGTCTTAGGCTCGATGTACTGTGCACTGGATCAATTTGACCCGGATAGTACGTCATCCGCCTGCCCTTTACAACCCTTCGGTCGGTTTTTATTGAAAAAAATCCGGGATACACTTTAAACATTTCCTAATATGTCTGCATAATTAAAATTCCAAAAGTATAAAATGGAATTGTTGTAAAAAATTCTTGAAAACTTTCAATTTTGGGAAGTGAGCCTTTTATTTCAAATTCGTCAAAATGACCCACTGTGTCAAGGAAGGGTTAAAGAGTATCATTTTGAGTATCTTTTACAATTTTTGTATTGAAAAATATTTATAAATGTGGGAGATACAATGGTTTGTGCATATCGCTGTTTGAAAATCGCCCTTCACAGTGACCACTGCTCCTCGGGAAAAAATTATCCGAAACAAAAAAACAAACGCATTTAGTTTTTGCATGAATTTATCTAGTGCTTGGACGAAGGATTCAATAAAATGTTGATTTTTGAAAAATTGGCCGCCGTCCGAAGTGAAAGTATCGATTTTTGGTGAAAAAAACCCTCTGTTTCGTGGATAAAAAAAACGACGCATCGAAAAAACAATGCTTTCGCTCAGCACTGCTTTTTGATATGTAAGAGAAGCTTGTAAAATCCTACCGATAAACGTCCATAACTCCCCCAATTTTGAACGGATCAACCTCGAAATTTGCAAAGAATATTTTTTAACGGTTATATTTTGAGAATCCGTCAAAAAATAAAAATCGATATTTTCCAAAATTTGCACTAGTTGCAAGGCCTAAATGAGCTTTCACATAACGTGATTTTCCGACGAAAAAACCCGGAATTATGTTACAAATTCACTCCTTTAGATCCACGATCACGCAAAAACTTAACGATTTATGTACAATCATTGAAGCGAAACGATATAAAAAAATGTATTTTTTGTCCCATGGCAAATGAATATGGAAACGTCGAAGCAACAGCGCCCAGCTGACTGGAAAAAAAGAACACGCGAGAAGCTGGATAAAAAATGAGGGGGATAAACAGTAAAAGTGCATCCCGGCGAGTTGTACAAAAGATTCTGACCACCGCGTGCTTCGCTTGACTAAAAGAGGCAGTAAAAGCTTTTGTCAAAGCGGTCTCAACCTCAAAGAATCTCTTTACGCGAACATTTTTATTTTTAGTTCTCGTCTCTCGTCGTTTTTACCATACCCCTCCCCCGCCCCCCTTCGTTCGTACGCTGTTTCAATGATAACGAAGAAAGAAGAGTTATTTCTTTTTTTTCGGCAGGGATCCCGAACAATCTGAATGAAAATTCTAGATGGCAGCAGCGAGACCAATTTTGCAATAAATACAGTGTGTCCTGTCGTAAATGGATAATCCTGCAACTGTCGATAGGTCAGATCATGTCCTACTATATCCTGAAATTTCAGTATAGTAAAAAAACCCCACGATTTTCGAGATTTTGAATTTGTTTGTATTACTTTTTGAAAAAAAAAATCATCTGCTTTAGTTTTTCACATGCCATTTCTACAAATGATATGATCGACAATAACTAAGCAACTTCTTAACACTTATTCGGCACACTGGGGTGGTTTGCACTCCATGACATTCGCAATTTTAATTTTAATTTCCACTTTTTTCACACTTTTAATTTTTTTAACATACTTAAATCAAATTTTCGGCTATATAATCTACACTACTTTGAAAAAGAAGCTTTCAAGTCCCAAAAAATTCAAGTAAAAATATTAAATAGTTTATTTATAATAACGGTTTTTGTCGCTGGGTTGCAAACAACCCCAGTGTGCCGAGTACGTCTCTCCACTGACGTGTGCCGAATAAGGGTTAAATTGGCACGATATACGTAGTAGAGTTTTTATACGCCGCAGGCTATCAAAGTCAGATGTTCGTATTGGTTTGTATGAAAGTTCTGCACAAGATCTATTTTCGTAAAGTTTCCTCAACATTTGAGGTTAAAAAGAAGCCTTTTTACATCAAACAAATAACCAAGAGTATTTTTAAAAAGGCGTCAAAAAAGGGTTTAAAAAAAAAGGTAAAAATAAAAGTTATCATTTGTAGAAATGGCATGCGAAAAACTAAAAGCAGATGATTTGTATTCCGAAAACCGTGGCACTTTTACTAAACTGACATTTTCAGCGTATAGTAGGACATGATATGACGTATCGACAGTTGCAGGATTGCCCATTCATAACAGGAGACGCCGTGTATATATATATATATATATTTATATATATATATATATATATATATATATATATATATATAAGCCCGAAGTGGAAATTCTGAAGACCCAGAATGAGCGTTCCGCATGTATCGCAAGAGAAAAAGCCGAAGACCGAAGAAAGAGAGACATACAGAGAAAGAAGAAAACGGAAATCTTTTCACAGAAATCACAGAACCTATAGTTGTCACAGAATCACAGAATCTGAAAAAGAGTGGAGGAAGAAGAGAGAGAGAGGAGAGAGAGAGGAGAGAGAGAGAGAGAGAGAGAGAGAGAGAGAGAGAGAGAGAGAGAGAGAGAGAGAGAGAGAGAGAGAGAGAGAGTAAAATAAAGCGAAAGGGGTTGTAAAAGCGAGACGCGACAAAGAGTGAGGCAAGGCAGGGACGGAAAGTTGCGAGAAAGGACAGTGGAGAACAGCAGGGCAAGACAGAGAAAGAGAGAGAGCCGCGAAGCGAAGAGGACCGTAGCGCAAAAGATGGAAGAGGGTCGCCTCTCACCATACGCAAGGGGACGCCGCTCTCGCACAGCCCCCCAGTTTAGGGTGAATTTGGCCAGCGCGAGAGAAGAGTCCATTAGCAGATTACGTATACCTCACCCGCGCCCGTCTCCCCTCCACCAACTCACTCCCCCACGATGATCCAAGCGCACCCTCAGCATACTCTGCTGTCCTCCTCTTTCTAACGCTTGTACGCACCGCACGCACTCCCTCTCTCTCTCTCTCTCTCTCTCTCTCTCTCTCTCTATCTCTATCTCTCTCTCTCTCGCACTTTCGATCTTTCTCACTTGCGTGCAACGCACACACCATCTTTTTTTCGTTCACTCCTATATACCTCATCTTCCCACTTTCCTTCTACTTTTCTTTTTTACGGTTCTCGCCACCCCCGCTGTTTTATTCTTGGACGTACATACGCACCGCAAACCCTATATACGCGCACGAAACCTGCGCCTGCTGTAAGAATCGGAAGAAAAGAAACGATCTCCGTGGACAAGCTTCACCGTGCTGACTTTTTTCAGAACCGACCAAACTTGAGGGACCTCTCACTTACGCTTTTCTTTTGTTAATTTTGGGATATCGCGAACTTTTTACGTAAAAATGACCTGAATTGCTGGACGAATAAACATGGCGTTGAAGCTTGCATCGTTAGAATGCAAGGAAAGTTCGTTTTTATTTGTATTTTTTTTCTATGGTTTTATTACAGTCCGTTTTGTTTTCATTGTTCGAGGTCGTAGATCTCTACTGAAGATAGGAAAATAATTTGAGTGTTTTTTGTACCCTGAGTCAGCGAAAGAAAATTCGAGCAATTGAAGAAAAGTTATTTTTCGTTGCATTTGAACGACGTGAACTTCAACATCGTGAAAATATGGGTTTTCGGTGAAATAAAAAGGAAGATCAATTGGAGCCTCGTAATAAATGAAAACGTTCCCTACATACATACGTACGCTTACTTGGGCCTTCCTTGGACAAAAAAATTGAAGCTTGAACGTTCCAAATTTATTTTTCATCCATTGTTATTTTTCCGCCTGCGTGAATTATTCGTAATTATCACGAATACTTTACACAGGCGGAAAAATAATAATGATTTCCATCATTGGTACACACTCGTCCCTTTGGAACTCTATTTGTAGGGTGCTGTAGTCGAATTGGAACTCTTATAACTTCGTCATGTCCGTCCGTCCGTTTGTCAATGCCTCTCGGTTTCTACAGATTTAAATCTGTATGCATGCAGTTTTTCGGATAGATTCTTCTAATAGGAATCCAAATTGACTTGGAGCCAAATTTTGAAAAAGAACAAAATGTTGATTTCTTCTATGTGTAAAATAGTGGCGGTTTTTTTCGCGCACGCTATCGAATGGAGTGTCTCGGGACTGGTCTTTCGATATGAAATTGTGGCACGATTTACCATTTTTCATTTTTAGGCCCCAGTTGCAAAATGTCAAGGTTGAAAGTGATATGGAATGCCGATTCCAGGCCTCACGAAGTACGTGAATGCGCGCTCCTAGTGGGTACAGCGATCTGTCTCATATTCCCCAGACAGAACCCGCGTAAAGAGAGACGAAACGAAATTATCGGATCAAACAGTGTGATATCGTTATTAATTGAATATATGTCTCGTTCCTTGAAAGCGAGCGAGAAAATACGAAGAGAGAAAAAGATTTTAAAAACTGTACAATCGTCTACATATACCCGGTGTCCTGTTATGAATGGATAATCCTGCAACTGTCGATAGGTCGGACCATGTCCTACTATATGCTGCAATTTCAGTGCAGTAAAAGTTCCACGGTTTTCGAGATTTTGGGCTTAATGTTATTTTTTGAAAATAAAATCATCTGCTTTTGGTTTCTCGCATGCCATTTCTACAAATGATGTGAATCGACAATAAATAAGCAACGTTTTAAAGTATTTGGCACGATATGCGTAGTACATTTTTTTTACACCGCAGGCTATCAAAGTCAGATGTTCAAATTGGTTGGTATGAAAATTCTGCATAAGATCTTTTTTTCATAAAGTTTCCTTAACATTTAAGGTTAAAAAGAAGACTTTTCTAGATAAAACAAATAACCAAGAGTTTTTTTTTAATCGGGAAAAAAAGTTATTATTTCTAGAAATAGTATGCGAAAAACCAAAAGAGAATGATTTTTATCTCGAAAACGGGCGAACTTTTACTAAAGTGCAATTCCAGCATATAGTACGACATGATCTGACCCATCGACGGTTGCAGAATTATCCCTTCATAACAGGACACCCTGTATATATACTATATACAGGGTGTCCCTCTTATCTCTACCACCCGAAATAACTCAGTAATTAGCGACGTCACAAAAAAATTTCAAACAAAAGTTGTACGGCGTGAAGGGGGCCATCAAATGCGACCAACTTTTTTTTTATTTCGGTGGTGGTGCTGTCGCACGGTGAAGGTCACCTCCACTTTTTTTAAATGGAATGGTACATTTTTTTCAACCATCTTATGGAGCACCTCAAGCCGCATAAACAGGATTAGCGGGTCACAGTCGTTCAAAGTCATTCAAGGTCAGTATCGATTATATAAATCTAAATATCTCGGATCGCTATCAAATATTTGGTAGTGATCCGAGATATTTAGATTTTTAGATATTTATATATTTAGAGATATTTAGATATTTAGATTTGTATTTCATTTTAATAGATGACCTTGAATGACCTTGAACGACTTTGACCCCCTAATGTTTTTATTGCGGCTAGAGGTGCTCCACAGATGGTTGAAAAAAAAGTGTACCATTCCATTTCAAAAAGTGGAGATGACCTTCACTGTGCGTCAGCGCCTCCACCGACATAAAAGAAAATTGGTCGCATTTGATGGCCCCCTTCGCACCGTACAACTTTTGTCTGGAACCTTTTTTTATGGCGTCGATAATTACCAAGTTATTTCGGGTGGCAGAGGTAAGAGGGACACCCTGTATATATGTGTGTGTGTCGATTCCGATGTCTATCCCGGTAACCTCATTTCTCCCTCGACGCTGATTTAATCACGTACTGCATTACCAAAGCGGAGCCCTTTCATTTTCGTAATAAGCTGGGGGTAGGCGGACAAATTCCTTTCTATAGACATGTAAGAATCGAAACAAAAATACGGAAATACGTCACGTAGGTTCAAAGAAAAAAAAAACTCTATGTCCGAGAGCAAAGTATTGCTTCAGTATTTACTTTAAGGGCTTACACCTAGTTGGAATTTTTGAAAATATCGATCTTTCTCGGATTCTTGAAATATAACATTTCAAAAATATTGTCTGAACATTTCATGTCGATCCTTTCGTAATTTAAACGTGTTTTTTTTAATGACTTTTTCAAAATCTGTGACCACGATATCCAAAAAATTACTAAACCGCTAAACTTAAAATTTTACAAGCATTTTTTGCATTGCGAAAGGAAGTGCATGAACGTAGGATTTTTTTTTTACGATGTATCAATTTTTATCAACGAAAAAGCGCGTTTTTCACCCAAAATCGGTACTTTCACTTTGGACTGTGGCCATTTTTTTAAACATCATCATTTTGTCTGCACAAACCACTGTCTCTACCACATTTATAAAGATTTTTCAATACGAAAATTGCAAAATATACTTAAAACTATTCTGTTTAAATTGTAACAATAAAAAATTGAAAATCTGCACACGTGTTCCCAGAAAAAAATCATGAAAATTCCTCTTTTTTCCGGCCACTAGTAACCCGTCAAAGGGTTATAATTGAAAATTCGAAAGTACCAACTCACTGCGAGGTCTACGATAATTTTTGCGCACTTTCTTCCGAACATCTACCGTTTGGCGTTAATAGCACCAACTCAATGAGAACAGAGAACTATTGAAAGGATTTAGGTGTTCAGCAAAGCAAATTGTTTTTTCAGCGCACATTCCAAAATTCATGTCGACTGCAAAAATTAATTTGGGCTACCGAGCCTACTGATAATTGCGTCGCGTTAAATTCGTCTTAGATTTGGGAAAAGCACGTGCCCTCGTCATCTTTTCCGCTGCGTATCCTCGTTACGTAAAATACATAATTGGCGAGAACAAAGAAAAGGGACAAACGCCCGCGTCAACATCGTTTCGAATGGAGCGAGAGAATATAAAGAAAAGCTCCGGAGCGGGGATTTCTTCGCATCGAGGGGGTTGCTCTCTGTTCGCGTGTACCAGATCCTGCGCGTCCTCGTCGGCACATCGCACCCATAAAGCTCCCTTGATCCGATATTAATCGAGATCGCTACGGGAGGACTTTAAGGATTTCTCGGATGAATTATCACCGCAAGCTTGACGAAAGAATATACCGGAAACCGGAGAGTTATACAATTTGCGCGTCCTTGCACTGCAAAAACAAGTATGTTGTTTTTACACGCTTTAGGTGTGTATATAGCTGTAGACACTTTTTACACGTTTTAACGTGTGTGAAAAAAAACGGTGTAAACAGAACACGGATAGATGCGTTCAAACAACACACTTATTTTTGCAGTACTGTATAAGCACGGGAAGCGGCGGAATAATAAATTTAATAACAAAAGCTTTTTATCGTAAAAATATATGCATTCATTGAACCGAACTCAACAGTACTTATATATTACTCTGTAGTATGTATCAGAGATGTCACTGTTTTTCGTGTCTTCGCATACACTAGGCTCTCATACAGCTTCACGATGACTGCCGCTTTTTGCTCGTCGGTGATGGCCTCGAACCAAAATACGTGAGTAAAGATTCAATGCAGCTGACGAGGTTTTGGAAAATAGATTTCAATTTCAGGTTCTTCCACGTGACAAACTCAAAAATGATCTATGTATGAAACAAAAAGTTAAGACCAAATGTGGTCTTCAATTAACCGGTTAATCAATCGATGTTAAATCAACTAATGAGTTCCACGTGATGGCGTAAACAAGGTGTTTTTCAAAATATATGATCAATAACTCGCAATTAACACACTTAAGGGGACATATACACCTAGATGGTCGAGGTCGAGGATTTAGAAGTTATGAACATTCCGTCGACCGTAGAAGACTTACACTATGGGCCTGGCATCGATGATTCCATGTAAGTTGACAAATTTCATGATTCATTCATTCCCAAATTTTCAAACGCGTTTTTCTCAAAACCACGTTTTTCAAATCGGTACCCAAAATTTCTCGAAAACCAATGAACCGATTGCCTTGAGGTTTTTTGTGGTTATTCTATACACCATTATCTAGTACTTGTCATAGGATTTTTTTTGCGTTACTTAGTTTTTGTTTTATAGGCAAAATAATTAATTTTTGGCCCAAAAATCACTATTTATGTTCAAACGTCCGCCATTTTGTCATAAATCGATATTTTCAAAATCGGCTATGACAAGTACTAGATTATAGTATCTAATTGAATAATCTTTTTGGTTTTTTTTTTTCAGATGATTTTTGAAGAAACGCCTGTGGGTACCGTATACGCAGATTTTTTTACGACGCTCCAAGGATCATACAATATCCTTGTATATTTTTGATATTTTTAAATAAAGAAAATTAAACATATTTTTGAATGTATATACTTTTAGATCATTAAAAACCCAATCCGAAATTTCAAATAGTTTTCCTTGAAAAAATTCACAAAACTGACCTTCTTCCGGCTACTAAGTGTATATCTCCCCTTAAACTGTGTTGCTTTTTTCCGTGTTATTTTTGCTGGTGAGTTGCTATCAAAATTTGTTGTTTAGTCCAATGTGTGTGAATATGCATCTTGTATGTTGATTCTACACTCTTTATGTGTGTTCGTATAAGCGTGTTGTTGATGGGGACAGCTACGAAGGTGTGTGATAAATGAATGCGTAAAAATCGGACACTCACGTGTGTAAAATTGATGCGTTACCTGTTACCAAATGCATAAGTGTGTACAATCAACATGGCAACGCGTGTCTAGCCTTTATGATGTGTTATTTCTACATTCTTTGAACATCGTCAAACACGCCTAGTTTTTGCAGTGTATATTTCGATCGAATTCAAGAACACAACGATCGACGAACGAGGCACAAATAAGATTACTTAATAAATATATAAAATATTCGACTGACCAAATATACCCCTGCTTGTTTATAAAGATTTTGCTTGTTCAACAATTAAATTAAGGAAATTCAACGTGCCGAACGTGTTTCCCATCTTGGATTAATTTGCCTTTTGCTTTCAATACTGGCACATAATACGCTCCTACGTAAAAACATATCTTCAAGATACCCGTGCAAAAATTTGTTGGGGAGTCCCCAGTTCCTACCACATCCTTATAGGGCTTTGTTAGGAACGCCGCACGTGGGGAGTCTACATTGGAATCCAAGTGGATTCCGCGATACTTTCCGAATGACCTCGTTTAAGAATTATTATTTAAAATTCTGAACCGGAATTTGTCGGATCTCCTTTAAAAAAAATCCTTTCGTGAATCCATGTACAAATTTGTCGGGGAGTCCCAAGATGTACCCACATCTCTATAGAGATTTGTTAGGGACACCGCACATCGGATGTCGTTGAATTCTTACCACGTTCAAATGAAAAATATGTGAAAAGTCACGAGAAAAAACTCGGCGTGTTGAAACATAATCTGCATGCTTCGCGAGCGTGTACATGGTGATATGACGTCAAAGTGCAGTAAAATAAATAAACGATAATTAGAGTGGATTTTCTGTGTCATTCAAGTCGATTTTTTAAACGTGTTTTTTAATTTTAAATAAAAAGTTTGGTAACTTGGCTTCAAATTTTATCAATATACAGGGATGTCTTTTTACTTGATTATATACGAAACTTAGTTAATTGTTAAATATTCGGATTCGCGAAAGAAATACCTTAAGATTTATACTTTTTAAGATCCACTCATTTTCCATATCTATATATTTTGTTTAGAAAAATCACCGTACATATTGCGATGGGATCCCACAAAAATCGTATCGGATTCCGTTCGATCATGTGGGAATCCTTTAGGATTCAAATTGGGTTCGTACATGGGATTTTAATGAGGAATCCCGATAAGAATCCAATGTACGAGCGTGAAGTTTTAGAATAGGGATCCAATGCGATGACAAATATGCGATGACAAGTATGGGAATCCAATTGGATCCCTACGACAATTTCTGCACGGGTACTTCCCAAATGTGCCTAAGTTTAATTTACGATACAACGAGTCCATTCATTTATGCCATACCACGTTATCCGTGACGTGGAATAAGTGACCCCCGAGAATGTTAGCACTGAGAACCTCCGCACCATCAGCAGCTATGCATGATTAGCTCAATTGGGCTTGAACGTATGTAAATCTGCGATTACGGTACTAGTTGACAAACGGGTGGGTATTACACATCCTAAATCCTAGGGAAAACATTTTTCGATTGCCTACAATAGATCTTCCTGTTATTACTACTATTGTTATTGGCATTGTGCAACCATGGACTAGCCACGAGCACGGTGAGGGTGAAGTAAAGAGTGTCTCGAAATGACCTGACATTTTAGATTGCGCGCCATTTTTTTTTGTGGCGAACATAGAGTACTAATCTTTAACAACTGGATTCAGGAAGTATTGAGGTTTGGTGATGAAGAATTACACGATCGAGCAACGCATAGACATTGTGAAAATTCAATACAAAAATGGTAACAATTTTGAAGAGACAGCCAACCTGCCACACTGCGGGCGAAATAATGCAGTTATTGCAGACGAAATTTCATGATGATGTTATCTCGCGCCGCGAGATAACTAATAACATAACTAAAATAAAAATATCCGTACTTTTTAATAAATAACACGTTTTATTAATAATTTAAAATGTCAGGTCTTTTGAGCCATCCTACATTACCTCACCCAATACCTCACGGGACACGGCCTCCTCTAGGCATATCTACATAGGATGGGCAAAATTAAAAACCTACGGTGCACGCATTTGTTGCACGAACCGCCGTAACGCGCACCACACCTTCTTCGATTGCACGAGGTGAGAGGCAGAAAAGCGAATGATACAAAATCAAGTGGGGCAAGTAACGCCTGGAAATATCATACTGACTATGCTGAACAGCCAAGTGGATTGGGACGCCGTCGCTTCATATATCAAATCGGTCCTCCGATAAAAAAAGGAGCACATGGTGAAGTCGAGATTACTGGGGCATCGAACGAAGAATGACATACCAAACTTGGCCAGAAACGGGCCGCGCCGATCCACCAGCGCAACAAAATAAAGCAAGACACATCCCCGGCGGTGAAAAAAATGACACCTGAAGAAATGCAAAAGCGGTTCCACGTAATTTACCATCTTGTTTGAGGATATGGTTTTTTGGAAGGGAAAAAATCCACACGTTCGAGAAGTGCAGACTGTTCTGAAAGTCTTCCGAAGATTTTCCACAACCCCCGTTACAAAAAAAACATCATCATCACCATTATTATTATGGTGATTATTGTCATTATTATTACCATAATTATCGTTGTTGTCTTTTTGTTCCAGTTCTACATATAAAAATGCATTAATTCTTACAAAAATATGCAACGTAACGTTATAAATTGATGGTAGTTAGTATAAAAACAATACAAACATGTACTTCTGACAATACTACCTGACAGTAATTCTGATAGTAATAATAATAATAATAATAGTAACAATATGTCATAGTAACAATAGTAACAATATGTCAGCTGACTAGGCGGCAGCCGAGGTGGTGTCGGAACCCTCGAGTGTCGCCCAGCGTTATTGTTCCGGTCTAGATTAAGGGGTTACCCCCACTTGTGATTTTGAAAAAATCGATTTTTTTATTGCATTTTTTTGAAGTATAAGTATCCGGGCCCATACTTCTGTATGGGCCCGGAATAGATGACTCTATGTAAGTTTACAAAAAAAATATTTTCTTCGTGTAAACTGAAATTGAAACTTTAAACGCGTTTTTCTCAAAATGGCATTTCTGAAGTCGGTGACCAAGATTACTCGAACACTAATGAACCGATCTTCTTGAAATTTTGCAGGCTTATTTAATACATAAAAATGTAGTCTTTAATCGTTCGATTTTTTTTTTTTCGAAAAAAAAAATGGCCGTTTTATAGCCAAAAAACGGCCGTTTTTTTCGTTAAAATCGAACCATTAACTTTGACTGTCCGCCATTTTGTGAAAAATGAATATTTTTTAAAATCCTTCGATTAAAGACTAGTTTATACTTATATTTGACTAAATCCATCCGCACTTTTTTTTCAGATGATCCACTTCGCCGCAATGTTGGTCACCGCAAACCGTGTATATAAAAACATTATTTCATTGACGGCCATTTGCTACTAAACAATGTAATATTTTTCAATAAAAAAATTACTGAAAGTTCTTCAAGATGTGTTATTTAAGATGGTATATTGATCGATTAAAAAAGTTTTGTAGTTTTCTTTAAAAAAATTCATGAAAAAGGCTTTTTTTTGCGCTACAAGTGGGGGTAACGCCTTAAGACCGAGCCTAACCCCCGGGGGTAGGTGAATGTTTCCCAGTGCAAACTAAGGAAGTGCGTTGCCTGAAGCAAAAAAGTCTTAAAAATACAATAAAAATAAAACAAAAAATAAAAGTAACAATATGGCTCTTCAATAAACGTGTGCGTGTATTTCAATTTCCGAAAAACTACCCAAAATGATCCAATACCAAGTAATTATGATTCATTCTCGTGAAAAAAGCAGAAAAACGTTTGTATTCGTAATCCTGGACAACTGTTGTGAGCTAGTGGGAAGAAGTTCATGTTCATGCCATTTCATTTCATTTCAATAACGCCGATGAAGAGAAGAGAAGAGGCAAAGAAGACGAGAGGGGCTGAATTAATTTCGCCAAGATTTTCGGCTCGGCGTAGGAAACAGTAATTCACGCATCTTTTCGTTTTCTTCGGGAAGCGGTATTTAAGCACGCGCTGAGCCGCGAGAGATTAATCTTGTTTGATGAGGGATTTTTTTCCTGGCAAGTGCTGTGGCAGTTATCTACAGTGATTGCAATTGAGCCCTGTGATCATCGCAGCTACGAACGAATTTTCGATCCCCTTATTAACGAAGAGAGCCGTTCGTGCGTGCCCGTGACGCACGAGAGGGAAAGTGACGGTCAAAATATGTTGGTATCATCAAAATGGAAAGTGCAATAGAATAGTAAACCAATGAGTTTATTACAGTTTCACCAAAAAGACATTGAATCGCGCCGATCGCTTGATTATACACTGACGCCCCCCCCCCCCTGTCTCCCGATTTGAAATAACGAACATTCATTTCTATGTGAGATTTCCTATATGTACACTATACAAACAATAACGAGGGAAAGGGGAACTTTTGGCCAGCAGTGTATATCTTTTTCGGTTTCACTGTTCCTTGCTGCACTGACAAGGAAAGGTTGCGAGGTCAATCTCTCCTATTTCGATGAAGTGTCGCATGCTTGTAGAATGGGTACAAATAGGCGATGGGTATTTTTTTATATCTGCGGAACCCGATTTTTAAGGGGTGAAACGCACCTTCGAAAACAGGGGTGTTTTTCGGCGATAACATTATCGTTCTCATCTCCAATGTATAGTACACGAAAAAATAAACATTGTTGCAATTTGAATTTTTTTCATATCTCGTACCGTTAACACGTTATCGACGAAAAACGCCCAATTTTCGAGGGTGCATTTCAACCCTTAAAAATCGGGTTTCGCAGATATAAAAAAATACGTGTCGCCTGTTTTTACCCATTCTACAAGCATGGCAAATTTCATGAAAATCGGAGAGATCGACCTCGGGACCTTTCCTTGTGCGAGAAAAGTCCATGGTATTTACAACAAACGCCCATGGTAAAAGAGGGTATAGTAAAATTCGTAATAGTTTGTTGACACCGCAATCATAATATGATTCACACAACTATAAGCAATACCTAAACATGCGATTGGGGTGGCGTGTTTGACTATCTATTATCGCCGAAATGATTATTCACTATTGTGAAAGACTTGACAAGATAGATATGGTTAATTCAGTGCTATAACAAAATAGTAGTTTTAAGAACTACGCCTGTCTCACAAACTGTTACATAGTATGTTTGTAGTATTGCAAAAATAGGATATCAGTTCAACACTTCTTCTTGAAGTTCACCTTCCGGTCTTGTAGGACACACAATACTATGCATTTAGCAGGCCGTATCATATAATATGGTATAAATGACTAATATATGGTACAAAACTTGCGAAGCACCAAAACTCCATTTACACAGTGACTTATATTATAAAACAAAAGATCTATGCAAAATTTCACCTAAATCACAGGTAACAGCTATTCGGAAGTACAGCCGGAATTACTTTTGTCTCTTATGCCATATCTGTGCTCAAGATGCCAAAAGTACTCGGTAGCGTAGTGGCAGCGTGCGTAGGATAGGCAGAAGGTAGGCAGTTAAGTTCTAATAAGTTTGATTCCGATTAGACGAAATGTTTTCTTCGAAATAAATCATTACAGGAGGTAAGGGAATGGCGAATAATAATTAAAAAATCATCAAGATAGAACTCTCAGTTGCGTATATTTTTTTTTGGATTTATGAAATATTCTATCCATTTAGTAGACGGGCAATGATGCCTTGTACCAATACTTGAATAACACACCAAATATGCATATAGCAGGTCGTATCTCATAATATAGTGTAGATCACTATAAACATCGTCGCAAATCACAGGCAACATATATATATAGGCTTATATATATTTATATTTTCATATATATATATATATATATATATATATATATATATATATTTCAGTTCACTATTAGAATCTTGGGGAAGTAAATTTTTGATAGAATCAGGGAATATCCATTTTATGAAAACCTACTACCTAAACCCGCAAAATCACAAAAATTCCTCTTTTCCTGGCCACGAGCTAGAAGTAATCCGATAACCCTTTCTTAACACGCTTATATAAGGCCACGGCTTTGACACATTGGGTCAATTTGACCCGGATAGTACTTCATCCACTTGCCCTTAAGGTAGTACGTGCACGAACCTCCTCATTAGAAAAAGTGATTTTTTTTGTATGCTGTAGTAGAGAAATAAAAAATGACGCCCGCGAAAACTCTATAGGCCTTACCGGCTAAATATAATAGTAATTAATTCACGAAATCAATGCATTTAACCCGCACCATATAGGGAATCCGTGCGGATCGAACTTTGGAACGGAAATAATAATAGTTCCCGATTAGATGAGAGCTATGCGAAAAGCGACGAATAACAAGAAAACTGTCGCGGTCACGTATGTTCCATAAAAAATCTAGGTTACGGGACATTTCGAGCAGATATCATCGATTCAATCGACTCATTTTTGCGTTCGCTAGCCGCGTCTGCCATCTCTCTTGTTACAATATGCACATTACACATACACTACGACGCACGATTACACATACGGTAAACAAACACATGCTTGACATGTATCGAAAGCACCTGAATACAGCGTTGCCACGGACATTGCCAGAATTATGAAATGGCGGCCTGTGACAACTCAAGTCAAATCTGATTGCGATTTTACTTCACTTACCAAACTATAATACAAACAGTTATCACATGCGCTTCTCAAATAATTATTTTCTGTATCGTGTTTATTATTATACGAAAATAGATTGTATTTTGCTTTTTTCAGATTCGATAATTTATAGGTTTTCTGTTGACTTGTCAATCCACTAGTACTACCTTAACAACCATAGGGTTGGTTTTTATTGAAAAAATTCGGGATACACTGTAACATTTCTTAATATATCTTCAAAATTAAAATTGGGAAAATATAAAATTGAATTGTTGTGAGAAATTATTGTAAACTTTCAATTTTGGGCAAGGGAGCATTTCATTTTAAACTCGTCCGGGTCAAAATGATCCAGTGTGTCAAGGAAGGGTTAATGAACGCGAACGATTACCTTTTTTCTTTCTCGCCCTTTTTCATAGCACAAATCGCCTGATGGAATTCGGTAGGGTTTTTTTAATTGACATTTTCGATTCTAGATACGTTGCAAAAAGTAGGAAATCGAGAGGAAGCAAAATTTATCCGTGCTTTCGGAATATCGTGTCCCGTTGAGTAACGAGCAAACAAGTTCGAAAGTGCTCCTCGAAATCACAAACTAGAAATGGGTCTTGATAAGGATTAATGGCTCTCGATGGACGTACAAACAAAAGCTTTCGTTATCGTGCGTTATCTCGATTGACAAAGTCCATACGGCTTTTATGGTGAGTCCGGAGAGCCATGGAGTGCTATAAAAAAATTGCAAGCAACCCTAAGGCCGATTTTATCTGCGTATCCACCGACACTTTCCTATCTGTATATATACGTATGTAAAAAAGCCTAACTAAGGAGAAAATCATATCCCAATTCTGCAATGACGCGACACTTTTTTGCTGTGAGACTGCGTAGTTTATAATGTTGGGAGTTTTTTATAAGCAGCCCTCATTGTGGCAGGCTTTGAATATCTTGATAAATTGAATGTGCTGAAGTGGTTGGCCACGATTCTTTTTTTTTTATTGCTAATCCTCCTTTGAGTATTTCGACTCCAGGCCACTACTAGTGACCCTATAGAACGTTTAAAATGCTTGGACTTTGGGAACCTACCCTTATAGGGAGGTTGAAATTGCAAAAGATTTTTTCCACCAGCGGTAAAGATATTCTCATATTCTTCACTAGCGATTTATATTTTCATCGTCCTTAAAGGGTTACCCCCACTTGCGATTTTGGAAAAATCGATTTTTTTTTATTGCATTTTTTTGAAGTATAAGTATCCGGGCCCATATTTCTGCATGGGCCCGGAATAGTATGTAAGTTTACAAAAAGTTCTATGTAAGTTTACAAAAAAAAATATTTTCTTCGTGTAAACTGAAATTGAAACTTTAAACGCGTTTTTCTCAAAATGGCATTTCTGAAGTCGGTGACCAAGTTTACTCGAGCACTAATGAACCGATCTTCTTGAAATTTTGCAGGCTTATTTAATACATAAAAATGTAGTCTTTAATCGTTCGATTTTTTTTTCGAAAAAAATGGCCGTTTTATAGCCAAAAAACGGCCGTTTTTTTCCTTTAAAATCGAACCATTAACTTTGACTGTCCGCCATTTTGTGAAAAATGAATATTTTTTAAAATCCTTCGATTAAAGAGTAGTTTATACTTATATTTGACTAAATCCATCCGCATTTTTTTTCAGATGATCCACTTCGCCGCAATGTTGGTCACCGCAAATAGTGTATATAAAAACATTATTTCATTGACGGCCATTTGCCATTAAACAATGTAATATTTTTCAATAAAAAAATTACTGAAAGTTCTTCAAGATGTGTTCTTTAAGATGGTATATTGATCGATTAAAAAAGTTTTGTAGTTTTCTTTTAAAAAATTCATGAAAAAGGCCTTTTTTTGCGCTACAAGTGGGGGTAACGCCTTAAAGGGAGGTGAAAGTCGGTAAATTTTTTATCTCCAGTTTTCTCATCTTTTTTTGTCGTCATATGTTTTGAGAGCCTGAGAGAAGCCACGAAAAACAGTCGCAAGGGTGGCTTTTTCACAATCCAAACGGGTATTTGGTAAAAAAAAATGTAGTTCTCTAAAAAAATACAGATCAGAAAAGCTATAAAGTTATATATATACCGGGAGAGGCATCAACTATCAGCAGTGGAAATATTTGCCAACCTATCAGGCTCAGGAGAAAACTTGTCCTGCAAAAGCTGTATAGTTCGACGGGGGCCATCGAGCGGTGGCTACGAGGTATATCCAGGTGCAGGCGCTTCGGCGATTTACGGGGTTATATACAGTTGAAATTTTCGAAAAATCGATTTTTGAATATTTTTTTCGTAATGTAGATATATTTAAGTATACACGCAGAACATTTCTTGTCAATCCGGCGAATATTCCCGAAGTTACACGCACATTCGTAATGACGTATCAGAGTGTTCGAAAGTGCTTTTGAAACTGTAACGCGTTTTTCTCAAAACTGTGTTTTTAAAGTCGGTGAGCAAGATTTCTCGAAAACGACTGAACCGATCAGTCTCAAGTTTGAACACTAGCTATTCAAGTATATTTTTTAGTAATTAATCGAAGGTTTTTTCTCACAGGTAATTTTTTTTCCATTTTATAAACAATTTAAGACCTAATTTTTTCAAAAATCGATTTTTTTTTTAGAAACCGCCATTTTGGCAAAAATTATTATTTTGCTTATTCCTTCGATCAATTACAAGATAATCCATTATATTAACGAAATATTTTTGGTTTTTTCATTTTAGATTATCCGTCCAGAAATATCGTGCTCACTGCAAGACGCTTTTTTTAGCGGTGCTCCTGGAGATCAGCTATAGCAACTTTCAAAATAATTGATTTTACAAATAAAAAATGTTAAAATACAGTTAAAAGTTACAATAATATGTGTACAAATTTTTACGTTAATAGATTTGAAGGTCTTCTCAAGAAAAATTCTTGAAAAATCGATCTTTTTGGGCCTCCTGACTGTAACTGGACCTCCTGACTTAAAAATGAATAAAAATAAATAAATTCTTTTTTCTGTATTTCAAGACTTTATTTATCAAGCCCAACAACTTTTATATTCATATCTTTCATAAAATGCTCAAAAAAAAAATCGCCAAAATAGCCTTTTTTCGTGGCTCCAAAGTGGACTGGTCCCTTAAAACTCACCTCCATTCTTTGCATGAAACCACTATATTTTTCCAGAATTTTATCAAGGAACTAAAAATAAGTTCACACACATTTCAAGATAATCGATCAAGATTTACTATAAATAATTGATAAAAAAACGAAATTCCAATGTTCCCAACCTAGAATGGATTTAAAAAAACGCTGCAAATACTTACTCCTATAAAAGGTGCTCAAAGTGATGACCACCACTTTTAATGCACACTTGCAATCTGATTCACATTGATTGTATTGTCTTATTAATCACGTCAGTCTGTAAAAGGCGGGACACCACCGTGAGGGGTTAAAAAATTCGATTTTTTTGCATTCCCTCAAAATTTGCATATAAACATGTCAAAAAATTTCAAGCCAAAATATTGAAAAATTACCAAGTTGCAGACGATTTTGTGAGAGCAGGTAGCGCGACGATTTACGTAGGTATATACTAAAACTTTCAATCGCGGTGTCGTCGAAACGACTTTTCTCGACCTAGCCGGAATAATAACTCTAGCCATTATTGTCCGATTTTCAATGAAAAAAAAAAACTTTCCGCAATTGCAGTAGATATCGTTGTACGTAACCGTTTTTATTTTCAATTTAGTATTTTTTTTAACCCCTCAATATAAGTAAAAAATTTTGCCAAAATTACTCTTCGTTTTTTTAACACCCGGCATGTTGCGATTTTTCTTTCGAAAAACGGCTGCGCACAATGAGAACTACATTTATATCGGTGGTAAAACTTTGTTATTTTTATTTTTCACAGCAACCATTGTCACGTTATCGATCCGTTCGTTGGACCGCATTTTTTATACAGAGGCTCTATTGTGCCTCCTCAACGTTGTTAATTCTTAATTTAAAAAAATAAAAATTAACATCAAATAAGTTCAATGTATGCTCACCTACATACCTTTTTTCCATATCCCAAATGAATAATCTAGAAGACAACAAAAATCGAAAAAAAAAACTACCTTATCAACTTTCTAACTAAGAAAAAACTCCTCCCTTAACGTTGCTGATTAAAGCTCCGTTGTAGCTTTAGTGACCTTATCTTTTTTATTTTCATTTTATTTTATTTCTACACGCATATATCGTGTACCAATATTATTTCCATTGATAAATATTTGTTAAAACCCGGGACGTCTGTGAATGTCCTGTTAACATCGCAAAGTAACAAATATCACAGATACGTCGAGAATTCACAATTCCCATCGAAACATTTCGACGCCAAATACCAAGCGTGCTCCAGACAGTAAGCAGTACGAAATGGTTTCGGGAAATAAAATTCATTCGAAAATAACTCGATCGTCACGAAAGCGGAAACACAGAGAGGAGAAAGCTTTTTTCTACTCAGGGACTAAATGGGGTTCAGAAAAAAAATAACTGGGTAAAATAGACACCGAGGATTTTGAAATCCGGACGTATTTATACGTACGTACGCGGTACAAGGGTGAAATGATCGATAGAGCGTGGGCGTATGGAGAGTTCTTTCGAGTTTTTTTTTTATCACTCGCGCCTTTTGTATATTTTCAACGCTTTCGCACGCACCGTTCAACACACCCCCACACACATTTATATATATATATATATATATATATATATATATATATATATATATATATATATATATATATATATATATATATATATATATACACACACACACACACATACATACACATAATACGAGAATAAAGAACCGGTGCAATCGCGCTAAGTAAAAGCGATGACTGGTTACTTTACATCGGCAGGAAATTAATCATAATATGGCGAGCAACCCTGCGCTCCACTGTATACGGCAGCACGAACGAGCGACCTCTCGTTCAATAGGTCGATATATATATATACGATGTTTCACGCGCCCTTCCGCGTTTCAGGACTAATGATTGAGAATACATATGCTACATCGAAATAAGGGAAGAAGAAAAAATAAAATGAGAAATCGTGACGCGAATTAACCCTCGGAGAAACCTGAAAGTGCATCACGGATGGTAAATCGCTGTGTATCGTTAAAATCTTTTCTTCTTCGGACAACGACGTAGCGTTGCTTCGATTTTCGAGATCAACTTCCTGCTATTTATGTTGTTTAAGGTAATCCTGTCGCCAGGCTTCGATCTATAGGATTTTCCTTTTTTTTTGAGATTCACTAAATATATTGATAATCGTTTCTGTAAAATTTCAGGGTCGGTTATCGACCTAATTACAGAGAAAAAAATATTAAAATTGCGTATTTTTGTGAAGGAATTCCGAGACGACATGCAAAAACGCAATTTCCGGTCGCTACAAAAGTGTACATATTAGTGGGAATCCGTCAGATTCTTAAAAATAATGAGAATCACGTACTTAACGCTTGTAGTAATCCAATGCGCTTCGAAAAAATTACGCTCATTGACCTCATTTTTATGTAATATCAAGTTTAATTTGAACTTCCGGTATTGGATTTATTACCACTTGCTACGATAAAGAGACGTGACAGCAATGCAACAGCTGACTGTAGACCTAACCTCATCTCACTCATTCGAATTTCCACACATATTTCATTTTTAACCGACGTATTTCGCCGACACGAATTTTCCACGCTTTTTGCCAGTCGTGGCCCGAATACAATGCTTTATATTTCCCACACCTGACATTGTTTTGACCGATCGACGTTGAAAAGCATGGAGGTTGAACTCGGCTGGTCGAGTAAAGAGAGTCGGAGATAAAACCAATGTTGCCAAATATCAAACCTAGAAATACTGCGCGAATCGTTGGAATAACTATTTTTTCATTTTTCTAATTAAATGCGAACATTCATTCAATAGTTTACACATGGAAAATTTTAGTTATTACAAATTGTCATTTTTTGCATATGTTAAAAATATTAATTGTACAAGTTTGAAGTATGATCAGTGGTATGACTAGTGTGAAGCGATAGGATTAGCTTACGAGGTTCGGAACTTTGTCATTTAGAAATAGTTGGCTACTTTTACGGCGTCTTTAAAAATATGGACATTCCGATACCTCTATTAAGGGGTTACCCCCACTTGCGATTTTGAAAAAGTCGATGTTTGTTATTGCATTTTTTGAAGTATAAGTATCCGGGCCCATACTTCTGTATGGGCCCGGAATAGATGACTCTATGTAAGTTTACAAAAAAAAATATTTTCTTCGTGTAAACTGAAATTGAAACTTTAAACGCGTTTTTCTCAAAATGGCATTTCTGAAGTCGGTGACCAAGATTACTCGAACACTAATGAACCGATCTTCTTGAAATTTTGCAGGCTTATTTAATACATAAAAATGTAGTCTTTAATCGTTCGATTTTTTTTTTCGAACAAAAAATGGCCGTTTTATAGCCAAAAAACGGCCGTTTTTTCATTAAAATCGAACCATTAACTTTGACTGTCCGCCATTTTGTGAAAAATGAATATTTTTTAAAATCCTTCGATTAAAGACTAGTTTATACTTATATTTGACTAAATCCATCCGCATTTTTTTTTCTTCAGATGATCCACTTCGCCGCAATGTTGGTCACCGCAAACCGTGTATATAAAAACATTATTTCATTGACGGCCATTTGCCACTAAACAATGTAATATTTTTCAATAAAAAAATTACTGAAAGTTCTTCAAGATGTGTTCTTTAAGATGGTATATTGATCGATTAAAAAAGTTGTGTAGTTTTCTTTAAAAGAATTAATGAAAAAGGCCTTTTTTGCGCTACAAGTGGGGGCAACGCCTTAACGGAGTTATGAGGGTAAATGTGATCGCCCGTTTTTCGGAAACTACATTTTTCCAAACGATCTGCGCGATAAGTTAAGCAGTTTTGAAGATTTTTTAATGACATTTTTTTTCAATATTTGGATATAGATTTACTGTAGCCTGTTGAGCCACTTTCCATTCTATTTTGTTCAGAACATTTGTTTGAACATTGAAAGCAAACATTTGACAGCCAAAAACGCCTTTTGACGTCAAAAAGTAGAGAATTTCTTTTTCGAAATTTGAAAGTTTTTCCGGACCCACTGTAACTATAACATTACTTAACAAAAGCCTTCTTGGATTTTTTGGATTCAACCCACAGGGCAGTTATCATGTAGAAAATATGTTGATTGTAGATCTTTTTTTTTTTTAATTGATTATTACGTATACAAATATACCTATGAAGAACGGCTGTAAACATTTTTATTTAGAAAACTTAAAAATTCCTTTCTGTTTTCGTTCTGTATATTTACCTGAAGATGAAACTTTAGAAACTGCCCAATCAATATCTTATTATTTATCTGCGCGAACAAAGCAGATCAATTTTCTGTAAAAAAAGAAACGACCCCTTACACGTTATTGTGCCACGCTTTGACATTTGTCGAGTCGTTGAGAAGTGATGTTTGAATTCTTCTAAAGTGAGGTTATGCCCGACTAGAAATTGCTCTAGCCAGTCTGAGTTACGACCCAGTAACTGGCTCGCCCAATTGAGCTCATACGACCTGACCAATGGTTGGCTCGCTATGAGCTAGTAATATTGTGAATGTTTTGTTATCCAGCCCTTGTCTAGTCACTGCCCAGCTGATGATGTTCACACAAATACCAATACCAATGATGTTGATCACAAATACCAAAGTGAGGTTACGTGACTACGTGTAGTTCTATCGAGCGATTGGCTCATGTCTGGCTAAGCAACTTGAGTTACAGATGGCGTTGCGAATGCAAGCATTCTCATGACGAGATACCTAATAGCAAGTAGGGATCTCGCCATGAGATACCTACTTGCCGGTGATGAGTTACGTTTTCCACACGGGTGTAGCGTCGCCAACTGCCTAAAACATGAACTCACTAGTAAAGTCGATAATGATTAATGTCGATTGTAAGTATTTATGAAAATCATCATAAATTTTCATTCTAATGGGTACCAAAATAAGAATACTTTTTTATGAGATTAAATTCTACGTATTTCCGACATTCGAAAGAAAAAAAGACAAAAACGTTAAAATTGTCAGTTTGACTTTCGGTTTTTCTTCCGAACTACCTTAATGGTGCGTCCAATTGCTTCCTTGAGCTCCGGCACCGTCTGTGGATCATTGGCAAACATTTTTCCTTTCAGAAAACCCCAAAGAAGTCCAACGGCGTCAAATCGCACGATCTTGGTGGCCAATTCACATCGCCGCAGTGCGAGATAACACGTATTAAAATACTAATATTCGTACTGTTCAAATGAATAATACGTGTTATTAATAAATGAAAATGTCAGTTCATTTTGAGACACCCTTTAAATTGTACAATTCCCCGCCACTTTCCGCAGACTCAAAGCACGAGACACATTGTTCACATTCCAAGTTCCATTCCGTACCGGACTTTAACGCCCGAGTCAGTTGCCACGAAATCCAAGTGAAAAAAGAAGCGACGCCAACAAACGAAAAGGGTATTTCTACTGGCCTGAGGGAACGCGGAAATATCTTGGAGCTAAGTTCACATCCGGTATGAAAAATGTCGTTGGCTAGACGCGACGATTCCCACCAGAGGAGTCAAAGGGTTGGTAATGATCCAAAGAGAGAGAGAGAGAGAGAGAGAGAGAGAGAGAGAGAGAGAGAAAGAGAGAGAGAGAGCGTGAGAGAGATTTCTGGGAGGTCCTCGCCTTGTAGGAAGTTGACCCAGGTGCAGTACGTCTCGTAGCTCTCGCGGTAGATCGCGGCTACCGTCAATCCGACGGAAAGATCTCGCGGGTGAGACCTCACTAGCGCGTCCATATACCAACATGCAGTTCAAACAGACTGTTTCTCGTCGAAACCGTCGCAGGGAATACCACAAAGTATTGAATTACCGTGGAACTCTCTTCGGGCACATTCGCTCCCTCCCCGATCACACATAAATATATATATATATATATATATATATATATATATATATATATATATATATATATATATATATATATATATATATATATATATATATATATATATATATATATACGAACTCTATCACGGTGGTCCGTACTCTCTCATCGCTTGACGAGAAAAACACTTTTTAGCCTATGCCGTCATGATTTTCCCTTCGCAATTACGTAAGCAGCGGAAAAAGAAAAACTACGCGACTAGCTTCCACCCGAAGCTTCACCCGCGTTAATACGAGCAAGAAACATAATTTTCCATACAACCTTGGACACCCCATTTCACCCCCTTGAGGGAGGAAAAAATGTGCCGATTTTCATGATTTTTTTTTAAAGGAAAGATTTCTTCATGATCTTTTACACTTAGGATATGTTTTATTCGCTACTTTTGGCTGTTACATGGTATTTTTTATTTTTATCAATCTATCAAAATGGCTGAGGTACGATCCGGTTTTTTAAACTGCATTTTCAAAACTGGAGTGAAGCATGTAGCTAAGAAACTAATCGACCGATTCTGACGAAACTTGGTGTAAATCTGTCTAACCTCATTGTCTAAAACAAGACTAAATGATTTTGAAAATAAAAATTAAAAGTATTTTTTATTGCGAAGTGTAGACATTTTTCGGGCAATTCAATCCTTTTGTTTCAAAGCGTACGATATCATCGATTTTCAACATTTCTCACTTTTTTTATTCATATTCTGAGTGTGAGTGTTAATGACATAAAAATCTTCGTTGATTTTTTTCGAATTAGTCCCACCGACGTGTCACGCCGTCTGACAACATCCGCCGCAACCGGCTTATAAGACTGTGCCATACCACCGCCATTTTTAAAGATTAATAAAAACAAACACCATGTAACAGCTAAAAGTAGTAAAAAAAACATACACTAAGTCTCAAAAATAGTGGAGAAATCTTTCCTTTTAGAAAAAATCATGAAAATCAGCAATTTTTACCTCGCCTTAAGGTACCTACCCCCTCTAAGAGTTGGTTTTCCAAAAATCCTTTCTTCGTGCACCTCGACGCCTCCTAAGGAACACATCTTCCAACTTTCATGTTTTTATCTTCAGCGGTTTAGGTTGTGCATTGTCTGTATGTCAGTCAGTCATCCAGTCAGTCAATCAGTCACGCAACTGTTTTATATGTATAGATCAATCTTGCGTGGTTCCTGCCAGTTTATTTTTAAAAGTGGACTTACGGCTAAAATAAGCAATCAAGAACAGTACATACTGGAACTCCATCATCGAGCTTGTTCGGAACTTCATAGACTACTGTATCGACGGAAAATATGGTCCGAAGTTTGCAATTAGCATGCAACGAAAATTCTTTTTTACGCTTTTATTTCCTCGTATTTATCATTATACCCGATATTGGTTTGTACATTTCGATTGTACAGCTCCAAATGGATATCTTAAAATGGTTGACGGATTTTTATCGCTGAAATCGGAGCAACTGAAAGAAGTATTGATTGCATTCCAACGATGCAAACTTCAATCTTATCGAAAAATCTTTCTGAACAAACTTTTTTATTCAATAATAATTCATGTTTTGTTCTCAGATTTTTATCGCCGAGACTAATGACGTTTTTGGATCAACCAGTTGCGGTAAATTCAACGTATATTTGTTTTAAGCAACTACAGCTTTGTTTAATTTTACGAATATATCAGACTCAACGAGATGGTTGGATTCGAAGGCACACCTGTCGTTTCAAATGAACTATTCATTGGCAAGAGTTGCACAGTCATTAAGTATCGCGATATTCGTGATCCCGTCAATAATTATTGATGTCTAAACGCGTCAGCAACGATATAGACAGTGTATTGAGACCGATATGACCACATGGGATCGCGATATATATTGATTGTCGAACGCTTGCCATTGAGTGTTAACTTTGAGGTAATAATTTGTTCAAGTCGCATGAATGTTTTAGTAGAGTTTCCAGTAGTGACATTCCGAGCGTGAACATCGTGTTGTGTACTGATCGTATCACGAGTAATCTTAAAATCTAACGTGTGCCATACTTTTTAAAACAAATTGCCGATTTGATTTTCAAATCGTCATATGACATACGCCTCTCTATGGAGGCAAATTTTCGGATTTTTCAACAAACCCGAAAAGCACAAATACTTGGTGACGGACTGAATAGTCTTATCAGACTTGAATTAAAGTATTACTAAAAGCAAACATCCATTTTATATTATTGAAGCAGTATTCTTGTCCAGCGAAATAAAATATTTGTTCAAATTGAATATTGGTTCAAATTAAACATTTGTTCATATTAAATATTTGTTCAAATCAAACATTTGTTCAGATTAAATATTTGTTCAAATTGAATACTTGTTCAAGTTAAATGTTTGTTCATATAAAACATTTTTTCAAATAAAGTACTTGTTCAACTGGAATATTCGTTCAAATTGAATATTTGTTTAAATTAAATATTTGTTCAAATTAAATATTTGTTCAAATTGAATATTTGTTCCAATTGAACATTTGTTCAAATCAAACATTTGTTCGGATGAAATATTTGTTCGAATTAAATATTTATTCAAATCAAATATTCGTTCAAATTAAATATGTGTTCGAATTAAATATTTGTTCAAATTAAATATTTAATTGTATTGCAACGATTACAAATGTCGAGTTAACTTAAACAAACGTTATTACTATCAAACATACGGTTTTTTTCATGGTGTCAGTTGTAATTAGTTGAAACTCTTCGTTGAAGTAAATATATAATTTTCTCAAATATCAAACCAAACTCTAATAGGCGATTACAACGAAATGTAATTGGATTAAAAAAAGAAAACCTCGGTGAAAATGTCTAACTTACCCAACGATATCGTGAAGACGAGACTGAAGGGCCTGCTTCTCGAAAGGCACTTCGGGTATGAGGCTGCACAACAATTGGATCGTGGCGCTCGTCACGGCTGCATTGACAGTCACGTTTGTCGATGCTTCCATCGCTTGAGAATGATCGTCGAGCGCGGTAACGGACTGAAGGATTGAGAAAAAAAAATCAAGTGAAGATTGCAAAATGTCTCGGGTGAAAAGTTTAATTTTTTAACGTTTCGCTGCATCACTTCCGGGCTATGACAAATCCACGTGATTCAAATACGTGGGAAGGCAATAATCGCGTGAGGATGCATGGGAGATGCAAATGCAGACAAGAGTACCCAAAATGTGGCACCCTCGAATATATTGCCTAGATGTAAAAATCCGTAGTAGGTCGCACAATAAGTAGGACAAGCCTCAAATTTTCACTTGGCACTTTTAATTTTTATATTTTTTGAAATATTTTTTTATCGCACGACCTGTATTTGTTAATATTTAACTTTATTGGCGCAGAACTCTACATGGTGATCATGCCACATCCCACGCATACAGTTCGGTAAGAATGTATGGGCGAGCAGAATGAGACTATAAGCAGAATTACACAACGTTACAATGAATGATATTACAATTATGTAGCGAATTAAGACCTTACACCAAGTTGGAAATTTTTTTAATTTCGATTTTGTTCCCCCGGATTCTTCAAATATAACATTGCAAAATTATTCTCTGAACACTTCGAGTCGATCCGTTAAAAATTAACGGAGTTATGGGCGTTTATAGGTAGGTTCCGAAAACCTGCGAACTTTACGCGTGTTTTTCTCAAAATGACTTTTTCAAAATCGGTGACCGCGATATCTCAAAAATCACTGCACCGATTAACTTCAAATTTTACAGGCTTCTTTTACATATCAAAAAGAAGTGCTGAAACGAAGGAATATTTTTTCGATCTTTTTTGTCAACGAAAATGGAGCGTTTTCTCACCGAAAATCAATAATTTCGCTTTGGACTGCAGTCGTTATGGCAAAAATTAATATTTTATTAAAGCCTTCGTCCAAGCACTATAGAATTTCATGCTGAATGCGTTTAATTTTTTTTATTTCGGATGATTTGTTTCCGAGCAGCAGTGGTCACCACGAATGACGTTTTTCAATGAGCGGTCTGCACAAACCGCTGTTCGAGAAACGTATTTACCACATTTATAAATATTACCACATTTATAAAAAGATATTTACCACATTTATAAATATTTTTCAATGTAATAATTGTGAAAATATACTCAAAACTATACTTTTCAATCCTTCCTTGACACACTTATATTTGGCCACGATTTTGACACAGGGTCAATTTGAGCCGGATAGTACTGCATTCACCTGCCTTTAAGGGGAGATATACACCTAGATGGTCGAAAAAATCGGTTTAGAAGCTATAAACATTCCATCGACCGTAGAAGACCTACACTATGGGCCTGGTATCGATGATTCCATGTAAGTTGACAAATTTCATGATTTTTTCATGCCCAAATTTTAAAACGCGTTTTTCTCAAAACCACGTTTTTCAAACCGGCACCGAAAATGTCTCGAAAATCTATGAACCGATTGCCTTGAGATTTTTTGTGATTATTTTATACACCATTATCTAGTACTTGTCACAGGAATTTTTTTTCCGTAACTTAGTTTTTGTTTTATAGGCAACATGATAACTAATTTGCGGCCCAAAAATCACTATTTATGTCGAAACGTCCGCCATTTTGTCATTAATCGATATTTTCAAAATCGGCTATGACAAGTACTAGATTAAAGTATCTAATTTAATAATCTTTTTTTTCAGATGATTTATGAAGAAACGCCAGTGCGTACCGTATACGCAGATTTTTTTACGACGCTCCAAGGATCATACAATATCCTTGTGTATTTTTGATATTTTTAAATAAAGAAAATTAAACATATTTTTGAATGTATATACTTTTAGATAATTAAAACCCCAATCCGAAATTTCAAATAGTTTTCCTTGAAAAAATTCACAAAAATGACCTTTTTTCCGGCACCTAGGTGTATATCTCCCCTTAAAAACCCTTCGGTCGGTTTTTATACAAAAAAAAATCGAGGATACACTATAACCATTTCTCAATACGTCTGCATAAGTAAAATTCGGTATATATAAAAGTAAGTTGTCGTAAATAATTATTGAAAACTTTATTTTTTGGAAAGTGAGCATTTTATTTCAAATTCGTCCGGGTCAAAATGACCCAGTGTGTCACCGTAGAGTTAATGTAAAAAAAATGAAAACCAGCACACGTTTTCCCAGAAAAAAATTCACAAAAATTCCTCTTTTTGCCGGCCACGAGCTAGGTGTAACCCGCTAATGTGAAGTCTTTTAAGGGGTTACCCCCACTTGCGATTTTGAAAAAGTCGATTTTTTTTATTGCATTTTTTTGGAGTATAAGTATTTTTGAAGTATAAGTATAAGTAGCCCGGAATAAATGACTCTATGTAAGTTTACAAAAAAAAATATTTTCTTCGTGTAAACTGAAATTGAAACTTTAAACGCGTTTTTCTCAAAATGGCATTTCTGAAGTCGGTGGCCAAGATTACTCGAACACTAATGAACCGATCTTCTTGAAATTTTGCAGGCTTATTTAATACATAAAAATGTAGTCTTCAATCGTTCAATTTTTTTTCGAAAAAAAAATGGCCGTTTTATAGCCAAAAAACGGCCGTTTTTTTTCGTCAAAATCGAACCATTAACTTTGACTGTCCGCCATTTTGTGAAAAATGAATATTTTTTAAAATCCTTCGATTAAAGACTAGTTTATACTTATATTTGACTAAATCCATCCGCTTTTTTTTTTCAGATGATCCACTTCGCCGCAATGTTGGTCACCGCAAACCGTGTATATAAAAACATTATTTCATTGACGGCCATTTGCCACTAAACAATGTAATATTTTTCAATAAAAAAATTACTGAAAGTTCTTCAAGATGTGTTCTTTAAGATGGTATATTGATCGATTAAAAAAGTTTTGTAGTTTTCTTTTAAAAAATTCATGAAAAAGGCCTTTTTTTGCGCTACAAGTGGGGGTAACGCCTTAAAAAGTTTCTTTCAGACATAAATTACCACACAACAAAACAACGACATCTGTACTTTTTTTCCACGATGCCTTTTGTTGTCATATCCCAGAGTAAAAAAACACACCATGAAACAGCATGCAAAATGACTGCAAATCAAAAGTCTCATAATTGTTCAAAGGGTTAATCGATCCTAAATTCTGCATACAGGTTTAGAACAAACGAGATAATAATGCAAAAAATTTTCATCACCATGGTAGTCATCACATTTCTGTAAAACTTCCATATGTCCCGAATGATTTCGGAAAAATAATTCTCTTTCATAGAAAGAAAATGGATTTCCTCTCCTTCGTATTCTCGTGTATTCAAATTTACTTTATCTCCGATGTTCAAAACAAAAACTATTTCCGATGAGCTTTCATTTTAACTGCGACCATCAAAGTGCACGAGACCGTGCATGGACTTCGTGGACTTGGAGGCTGTCCCGGACAACCGATGTATTTTTTCTCTCTACAAATTGCCTCTATTTACAATTTTTTTTCCCTCCCCAACCCATTGGGGGCAAGTAAATTGCATACGCATGCGAATATTCATCGTTCCGAAGGGTTCACCGGGGCAAAAAGAGAGTCATCATTTTCATCTCCTTTCCAATTTCCGTTTATATACCGTAATAATGATAATCATAATAACGTCGTTTACGAAAATTTGAAAAATCTCGCAAACTCAACCCTGTTCCGAAACCTATAAGTCTATTTGCTCAATGGTCCATACATCATTGCACCAGCCTCGTTCCATTTGATAATAAATTTGTGTATCGCTACCCGTGCTGTCAAAGCACAGGGAAGAGCATGTCCTATGCGAGAATCTCTTCTTACACAGCCCGAAGACTGTGCTGAGAAATCGTGGAAACATTTCCCCGGGAGGTTAAGGGGCTATACCAGTGTGAACGCCGGAAATTTGGGTGATTTTCAGAAATTTTTTGGAAGAAAAGTACTCAATTAAATGTTTCGGAAAATTAAGAATAAATTTTGCTATATTTGACCTATATTACGTAATTTTTTCATAGAAAAATATTGAGATCCAAGCGACTTATGCGCTGCCTTCAGAGGCGCCAAAAAAAAGTTGCTCCACTGCTGACATGATTCCGGCCGATTGAGTAGCTGAAACCGAAAAAGGAAAAAAAGTCGTTAAACTGGAAGGTATTTCCTGTACAATGACGTAGGATTTTCGAAAAATATCAAAATCTAAAAAAACGGCGTAGTTATGAAAAAAGTCTGTTTTCTTGCCTATAAAATGGTCGTTTTTTCAATGCCAAATCGTCAATTTTCATCCAATCAAAAATATCCTACGTTATTGTAGAGTAAATATATTTACGAGTACTCAGTCGAAATTTCAAGTCAATCGGATAATGTCAGAAAATTTGAAAAATGTCATTTCATATTCTGGAAAGTATAAATCTTGAAAGAATAAAAATCTCATCTCATATTCTTGAAAGTATAAACTGTCGAAAAAGGCAAAAAAAATGATTTTTTTTAAGTGTCACACTGGTATAGCCCCTTAAGGAGTTTCAATCGCCATTTCTCAGCTGCAAGAGTGGGGATGAAAGCACAATGAGTTTTCGGCAGGCTGCCAACTTCTTGTGAATAAAATTTCATGTAAAAATAGACGATTATTGGGCAATTTCCAACTCATAATGTTGTTAAAAAATATTTCTAGACCGAGAAATGATATTAATAGTTACCATTGTCGCAATTGAACCTAAATGAGGAGTTGGCGAACAAAACCGGATTCGTCCACACTGTATCAAATTATTATTCTCCTTCTCGTCTTCTTCAAGCGCACCCTTATTAGGTCCCGAAATATTTTGCATCAAATCCAGTTCTCAACACCTTAAAATTCGCATTCGTCGAAATCAAACGATTTTTCGAATTTGCGTCCGCCATACTGGATGCGCCGTTTTGAATTTTAGAAATTGGATTTCAGATTCTGATTCAGCGACCTCGAAAACCATCACATACTCACTTTCGTCGGAATCAAACTATTTTTCGAATTTGCGTCCGCCATTTTGGATGGAAATTGGATCTGCCATTTTGAATTTTAGAAATCCGATTTCAGATTCGGATTCAGCAACCTCGAAAACCATAAGGTTCTGTTCTTTCGTCGGAATCAAACTATTTTTATAATTTGCATCCGCCAAATTGGATCCGCCATTTCGAATTTTAGAAATCCAATTTCAGATTCGGATTCAGCGACCTCAGAAACGATGATTTATCAAATTACAGTCAAATCGATGTAGTAAAAACATGTTTTTTTCAAATGCCCACATATATGTCATGACACAACAGTAGCACGACTTTTTTCTGCCCATGTGTGTGTCACTGACAGTCAAGGGGTTAACCTACAAATTTCGTTAATGTCCGAAAACAAACCGGGCTCAAAAATCACATCTTTTTTCGAATATTATTAATGAACGAAGTATAGGTATAGGAATAGATAGGAAGGATAGGTATAATATAGTATAGGAACCGCGTAATGTTTCGACACGACATTCCCAACACTATAATCACAGTGTGCTCAGTTTTTCATTTCAATCGAAGTGTTATTTTAGCCCCTACAGCCCTAAAACTAGCGTTTACGAGGTGACATGTATCACCAAATGGATAAAAGTTGAACGTGAACATTAAAAATCTCCGAAACTATGTTGCGAAACGAATTAATTTTTGCACAGTTACCGCATCCTGGATTAAGGTAATCCTATCGCTTCACACTAGTTATACCACTAATCATACTTGAGACTTGTACAATTTATATTTTTAATATATGCAACAAAATCATTTGTTATAACTAAAAATTTACATGTGTAAACTGTTTAATGAATGTTCACATTTAATTAGAAAAATGAAAAAATAGTTTTTCCAACGATTCGCGCAGTATTATTAGGTTTGATATTTGGCAACATTGGTTCTATCTCCGTCCCTTTTTACTGAACCAGGCGAGTTTAACCTCCATGCTTTTCAACGTCGATCTGTCAAAACAATGTCAGATGCGGGAAATATAAAGCATTGTATTCGGGCCACAACTGGCAAAAAGTGTGGAAAATTTGTTTCGGCGAAATATGTCGGTTAAAAATGAAATATGTGTGGAAATTCGAATGAGTGAGATGAGGTTAGGACTACAGTCAGCTGTTGCCTTGCTGTCACGTCTCTTTATCGTAGCAAGTGGTAATAAATCCAATACCGGAAGTTCAAATTAAACTTGTTATTACACAAAAAATAGGTCAATAAGCGTAATTTTTTCTTAGAGAATTGGATTACTACAAGCGTTAAGTATATAAATCTGATTATTTTTAAGAATCTGACGGATTCCCACTATTATATACACTTTTTTAGCGACCGGAAATTGGGTTTCTGTATGTCGTCTCGGAATTCCTTCACAAAAATACGCTATTTTAATATTTTTTCTCTGTATTTAGGTCGATAACCGACCCAGAAATTTTACAGAGACGATTATTAATATATTTAGTGAAGCTCAAAAAAAAATGAAAATCCTACGGATTGAAGTCTGGCAATAGGATTACCTTAATGTGAATTTCAATTGTCTACAAGCATTTCGATTTTGGTGTCGAAACTCGCGGAGAAGTGAAGAACCTTTTCGCGATTCGCCATTCGGTGCACCGACGCCACCGGGAGAGGGCGCTCTCCACGTTTTCCAAATTGCAGATTTCTTATCGCGTAATCACTTTACTCACTCCTTTTTCTCTACGCTATTCGCCAACTTCACCGCGTAACACCAGGCGAAAAAAATTACATGCGTTCCCGATTACTTGGTGACAAAAAGGACGATGCGATAAAAAGTAACTTTGCGAGCTTTTGCAAGTTTGCGGGCTTTGAGGAAGAAAAGAGGAGAGAGGAGAGAGGAGAGAGGAGAGAGAGAGAGAGAGAGAGAGAGAGAGAGAGAGAGAGAGAGAGAGAGAGAGAGAGAGAGAGAGAGAGGGAGAGAGAGAGACTGCGTAACATAGAAATATAAACCACAGTACGAGTATATACTGTAGTCATTGAAATAGAGGGGTGAGCTCTTTCGGTTGAGTACGTGACAAAAGATCAGGTCGATTCTATCTCGGCGCGCCGAGGCTGGCGAAACCTCGAGAGTAACAAAAAGGGGATGCCAATGGAAAGAGTAAAGAGGAAGGCCTAACCAGCGGTAGTTTTGCGTTATCGTAGTTATATTAATGCTGCGATATACGCGCGCAAGAGCAATTCTACCACGTATCAAGTGAAAAAGTGTTCGGCCCGCGGAGCCTCGACAATTCTTCTTTCCTTCCCCTCCGCTCTACACATTCGCCACACAAAACTTGCCCGATGTTTCTAGTGCGCGTGCATGACGTCACTAAAAGCTCTTTCTCCCCCTTCCCCCCTCTCGGTCGTTAATGCATTTGCGGAGAAAGGATGGGAAAAGAGCCAGGGCGCAAAATATCGGCGTTACGCGCGAAACCGCGAGGTGGTGCGCGTATCGCGTGAGGAAAAGACAGTGCCGTACACATGGGAGCGTGAATAATTGTCGTCCTGTTAAAACAATGACGAGGTACCGATTTACGAATCGCCGAATGGAACAATGACCCTTGAGAAAATTACGACAACGCCGGGGAATTGATATACTGCTGAATATGGGAAAAGGCAATTTTGAAGAGATCCAATTTCAGGAACCGTCCTTTGACTGATAACCTTTCATAAAGATATCGATAGGACAATGAAGAGAATTTTTTTCGTTGTCAAATCTAGGCATATATCTAGGTTAATTTTCAAGATTTTGTCATAAAAATTGGGATAAAACTAGATGAATATATACTTCATAAAATGAGTATAAACCCGATCCTATGATAATTAGTTATGTCTCTGAAAAAAATCGCAATTATTGACGACAAAGCACCCGTTACGTAACGGAATGGGGGGGGGGGGGGGGTTCTGGCCAAGCATTACGGTCCCGTTACGTGAGGGGAGGGGGGGGGGGGTAAAAATTGGGAAATGTTGCGTTACGTAATTTGTGTACGCCCCCCAATCGAAAGATCCTGACATGGAGACTAGATACAGGAGTCGAAGCCAATGCGATACAAAGCTTACTACGATACCAAGCTTACAAAAAAAGAATCTAAAAAGAATAGTTTGTATTGAATTCGTATTGCTGTCAACGGACTTTAAAGTTCTTTCGCACCCATATCTATTTCACATAGCCTTAACCAGATGTGAAGCTTCGATTCACACCTATGGCATTGAAGTTGACACCATTGGAAACAAACGACAATTCTTGTCGTTTTTTATTGGGATGTTGAATCAGTTTTCACTGTTTTTTTTCGTGAAAATTAATGGTTTGTTTGGATAAATTATTCCTAGTGCTTTCAAAGGTTTCGAAACTGTTGTGTGATCAATTCCTAATGATTCTGCAAGTTCAGCTAGCGTCTGACATGAATCTTCATGAAGTAATGCCTCCAATCAACACATCAAAATTATTATTTTTGAAGCGTCTAAACCAACCTCTGCATGCTGTTTCCGACAGAGCATGGTCGACGTAAGTCTTAACAAGAATTCTGTGTGCTTCAGCTGTAGATTAAAAAAAAAAGTCGTGCAGTAAAAATCTCCGAAAATACTCTTTTTTGGAACGAAATTTGACACGCTTAACACTATGAAAAAAAAACTGTTTACACTTCGGCAAAATTATATACACTGAATATAAAGCTTGTTTATTAAGGGTGTGTCAAAATGACATGACATTTTAAATTGCGCGCCATTATTTTTGTGGCGAACATAGCCACCAAGATCGTGCGATTTGACGCTATTAGACTTTTTTCTTTGGGATTTTCTGAAAGGAAATGTGTATGCCAATGATCCACAGACCATTCCAGAGCTCAAGGAAGCAATTGGACGGACTAATAATAAAATTAGTCCGCAAAATGTTATTGCAAATTTCGTCAAAATAGTGAACGTTTGCAGAGGGACAAGGCGGCCATTTATCTGATATTGTGTTCCATACATAACCTCCATGTTTGTACCTCATATTAAAATAAAAAATATTCGTACTTTTCAAATAAATAATACGTTTTATTAATAAATTAAAATGTCAGGACATTTTGAGACACCCTATAGTACTGCAGTTCTGGTAACGCCATCTGTCGGAAAACAGCGAGAACTTATTTATTTATTTTCTATTGTTATGTGAAATCATTTTTCGCATGTTCTGGTTGGCGATCTCACAGCCTAAAACTTCCAAACAAATTTGAGCAATTACAACAAAACATCTTCAACGTTCCAACAATACGAACTTCAACATCATTTGCGTTTTACCGTTTCTGCAAATCTTAAAACCAGATGTTTTCAGAGATGGATGCATTTTGCGGGATAAAGAGACTCTTAAGGCCTACAAATTCGAAGGACGCAGACTTTAGAACTTAGCCCTGTCTCCAAAACTCAAGCCCCTTTCAAAACAGTCGCTTACAGATTTGGTTACCGACTGAGCGAGGGTCGCGTCACCTTAGGGTGAAACAGACATGGGTGCGAGAGAGACAGCATGAGCGACGCTGACGGCAAAGCTGAAGAATGTTTTTCTCGTCACGTTGAATATCCGTAAATCAGTTGTATCTCATGAAAATTGTTGGTGGCGACAGTGTCAATGACGCTATCAAATGACCACCAACTGTACTACGTAAACATTTTGCGAGAATCAAGTACCGACCGAGGAATCAAAGACTCACCTCGAAACGCTGGAGAAGGAGATCCAGGATACCAACGATTTTGTTACTCAACAAAATCGACTCGATGTTGTTCGTGTGAACAGTCACAGCGGCCTTGTAGACTCGACAAACCGACACGATGCTCCTTAAAATAAAGATGACACATGGATTGGGTGAAAAATACGAAAAAATACGCTCTGTACAGATTGTCATGCAACTCCAAAAATATACCTCGAAGCAAATTACCGACCGAGGTCCTTTTTGCTTCTTTCTCATTTTACTCGAACTTAGAAATGATTACACTGTGCATGTTTGTGTATACCGGGTGAGAGAACAATTATTAGCAGGCGAAATATTTTCTAGCCTATCAGACTTAGGAGAAAAATTCTATAAAAGTTGCATCGTTAGAAGATTCATCCAGGTGGAGACGGTTAGGAGATTTCAAGGTTACCTCCATTTTCTAAACGGGACCACTATTTTCTTATTCAGAATTTCATCAAGGAACCAAAAATAAATATAAACAGACAAATTTAAGATGATCGATGAAAATTTAGTATAAAAAACCGATAAAAAGGATATTTGAACGTTTTTAGCTTAGAACTGATTAAAAAAAAAACGTTTAGACGTATCATTCAAACTGTTTCATTAACCATTTTTTCACCAAGTGTTAACAAGCTTGTAGATCAAGCGAGTCACCATTGTTTCTCACCAGTCGGTATTTCTCAACAATTGCGACAATGTATTATTAAGTGTAAATATTGCTCCCTTACGGACTCGACAAGTATCGAGGCAACCATCCCCAAGACAAGGGATGAAATTCCACCGGAAAATCAGCAGAAAAGATTCGGTCTCGATATTGTACAAGATACGTACTTGTTTGGCAGGCTGTGAGTGGTATTTTGAACGTTCAGTCCGAGGTTCATGAGGCTCGTCAACGTCTCGAAGCCGTTCAACATTCTGAATACTTCCTGATCCATTGAGACCTGGAATTAAGAAGAAAGAACGTTCACATCACGCCAGAAAGTCGTGCGGAAAATAGGGTATTTGACTGCTGTACGGAAATCATCTTAAATGGTTCTTTACTTTATATCATGTTCACAGTATTTTTTTATCTGTATCTGAATGTCAGTATTTGGGATATAAATCGGCAATAAAATTTAAATATTCAACGGAACCGCCAAAACGCTCCCGTTGTCAGATATGTAGTCACGTGACGCCTGCGACGTCACATGCCAGTAAACAAGGTAAAGGACATATATCGCCGCTGAGTTGTCGCACAGCAAACTTTTCTCTCCATTCTTTTTTACGGGGCCAGTCCACTTTGAAAATTTCAAAAAATCGAAAGCAAGCAAGACTTGAATAAATCGACGATGATGAGCAATCAGAAGGAATTTTGTACGGTGCAGGAATTGCCGATTGAGTTTAGGTAACAGTTTTTCATAGTATAAACTTCAAACGCGTTTTTCTCGAAACAACGTATTCAAAATCTAGCTCCATCGTATATCTAAAACTAACATACCGTTTCTCTTGAAATTTGAACCACATATTGTAAACATGATTCGCAACAAGATGACCCTCGATGGTTTAAAAATTTTGATTTTTACTCTTTTTTTGCGGAAAACTGCGAAAAAACGCGTTTTTTAAATACTTTTTTCGTTTTTCATCTGCCATTTTTTTATTTTTTGATAAAATTTTATATCCGATGATCATTTTGTAGCTGGTGTCATACTGAATCTAATGGACCTTGATTTTTTTGTTTCAGACAAGCCGTTGCCGAGTTGTGATGGAGCTAACTTGCCCACCTATTTTTGAGGCGTTACGTTAAACTATAGTTTTTGTACTTAAAAATGAATAAAAATTAATTAAACATTTTTTTATGTATTTCAAGACTTTATTTATCAAGCCCAACAACTTTTATATTCATATCTTTTATAAAATCCTCGAAAAAAAATCGCGAAAATGGTGTTTTTTCATGGCTCCAAATCATGGCTCCAAATCATGGCTCCAAAGTGGACTGGCCCCTTAAAAATTAATAATATGGTAACTATCACTACAAATAACTATGAATGAACAGAAAAAGCACGAAAATATACTGAAATAAACTACAAAAATCGCTCATTACTCGTCAGAGGACTCGTAATGACAATCTGTTTACTGGGAAATGACGTCACTCGAGATCTAACCAGGGTTGCAAATAATGCATTAGCGTTTTCATTACTTTTCATTTTGTAATAAAAGAAAATTCATTACCCATCACATTACATTCAGTAATGTTAAAAAATTTCATTACGCGTTACATCACATTTGTAATGCAAACAATTGCCATTACTCATTACATTGAATTTTGTAATGTAAAAATGTCCATTCCTCATTACATTACATTTTGTATTGTAAAATATTTTCATTACCCATTACAATGTAATGGGTAATGAATTACATTACAAAGTCCAATGTAATGAGTAATGGAAATATTTTACATTACAAAATGTAATGTAATGAGTAATGGATTTTCTTTACATTGCAAAATGTAATGTAATGAGCAATGGAATTTTTTCACATTACTAATGGAATGCAATGTAAAAAATCTCCATTACTCATTACAATGTGGACATTAGTAATATGGACAAATTCCATTACTCACAACCTTATATTTTGTAATGGAAAAAAATCCATTACTCATTACATTAAACTTTGTAATGTAAAAAAATTCCATTACCCATTACATTGCATTTTGTAATGAAAATGTTTCACATTACAAAATGTAATGTAATGAGTAATGGAATTTTTTTACATTACTGAATATAATGTAATGGATAATGAAATATTTTTTCATTACCCATTAAAAGAGTAATAAATAATGCATTACTTTTTCATTAAAAATTTCGCAACCCTGGATCCAACCAATCCTGGAGCGTTTTCGTTCACGTGACCGAACGTTTAAATGTATGTAATTGAAAAAATGAAACCAACGAAAATAATGCGTACTGTTTTCGATAAAATGATAGAAGATACTTTTTAAACACTAAGTATATTCTTTTAGAAAGAGAATGAACGATATTTTTAAGGGGAGGGTAGGGGTTTGCACTTTTGAATAATCGACTTTTTTGTCTTTTCTTATAGTTAAACATTTCGAGAATATAATCCCAAAATTTCAAGTCAATCAGAGCAAAACTCTCGAAGTTATTGACTATTTAGTCCCGCCCCTCTAACACTAGCTCCGACTTCTCTAAACTTCAAACGCGTTTTTCTCGAAACCACTTTTTCAAAGTCCGTGTTCACTGCCATTTGAAAACTACATGACCGATTTATTTCAAACTTGGTACACACTTTCTACATATAAAATACCTCCCCCCCCAACGGTTAGTTTGAGATTTTTTTACATTGAGGGGGTTTTCCGCCTCCAAAATGGCGGAATTTTTCGTGGAAAATAGCACTTTTCACTTTACATGACCACCAAAAATTTAGAAATGAAAAAAAAAACTTATCGAAGACCGTTGGAGGGAGGATTTGATGATACTTTGACTAAATTTTAATGGCACTTGATTTCGGATAATTTCTAGCTGAGATACAGTGAACACCGCAAATCGTGTTTTTCCAAAGTCGTTCTTGGAAAAGCTTTGTCACCGGCTTGTTTGTGGATACTTTCGCGTACAAATTTCACGGAATGTTCTTGAAATGACACTTAACAATGTACAAAAGGTTTCAATAAATTTACTCTATCCATATAGATGAAAAAAATTCACAAAAAGGGTTTTTTCACGCTGGAATCCCTACCCTCCCCTTAATAGAGTCAAATACCCTACTAACATGATTACCGACCGACGGTAGCGAAACGATGCGCGGCTTCGGCAATCTCCCGTGACAAGCAGCGTTAGCCTGGGTCACTGCTTGGCTCGGTAACTGATAAGCCGCACACCGTTCTGTGCGCTGGTCTTGCTTACCGCCTTGAGGAAGGTTCTCGCTATTTCGCCCAAGCAACGCTCCAGCCTCGCAACAGCGACGCTCGGCCAAACCGTTTTCGTATGATTCGACATCAGTTTCTCGAGCTCCTTCAGATATTGTCGCAATTTTGCTTTGTTCGGCGACTCGATCGAAGCCACTTGATTCGTCGTTGCATTTTGCGTTTCCCACTCTTGACCCCTCGCCGAGATGCGTTGTTTCAACTTTCTGCTTCGTCTTTTCAACGCTTTTTGCTTCTCCTTGGCGGCTTTCGTCTCGTCGCTCGTACCCACGCCGTTTGTCACGGTCACATTTTGCGGTGGAGTGATGTCACGTATTTGAGCTATGTTGAATCTCTGAAGATCGTCGCGCGACGGCTCGCGACCGTCGTGCATCTTCTTGACAGCCTCGAGATGAGTCTTTCGCTTCAGATGACTCAGCAAACAAACCTCGTTCGGGATCTGTGCAGAAATGTTTGTCTTTATTTCCCGAAATTCATTCTTTTTTTCGATTTACAATTGATATGCTTGTATGTATAGTGATCCATTAAGGGCTTGCACTTAGTTGCCAGTTTTGAAGATATCGATTCTTTGCTTTCGACGAAAATGTCGAGTCCACCCGAAATTTAAACACGTTTTTTTTCTTCAAAATTACTTTTTCAAAATGGGTGACTATGATATCTCCAAAATCACTGCACCGATCAACTTCGAATTGTACAAACTTCTTTTACATGTCAAAAAACCGTGCTAGAACGAAGGATTTTTTTTCGATCCATGATATTTTTTTTACCAACAAAAGTAGAACTTTTTCACCGAAAATTAATACTTTCGCATTAGACTGCAGCCATTTTTGCAAAAATCAATAGATTGTTAAATCCTTTGTCGAAGCGCTAGATAATTTCATGCAAAAACTAAATGCGTTTGATTTTTTCATTTTGGATGATTTGTTTCACAAACCATTGTATCTACCATTTATCAATATACAATACAAAAACTGTGAGATACTTAAAACCGTACTCTTAAGGTAGTCCTATCGCTTCACACTAGTCATACCACTGTTCATACTTGAGACTTGTACAATTTATATTTTTTAAATATGAAAAAAAATAATTTGTAATAAATAACATTTTCGATATGTAAACTGTTTAATGAATGTTCACATTTAGTTAGAAAAATGAAAAAATAAGTATTCCAATGATTCGCGCAGTATTTCTAAGTTTGATATTCGGCAACATTGGTTCTATCTCCGTCTCTTTTTACTCAACCAGACGAGTTCAACCTCCGTGCTTTTCAACGTCGATCTGTCAAAACAATGTCAGGTGCGGGAAATATGAAGCATTGTATTCGGGCCACGACTGGTAAAAAGCGTGGAAAATTTGTGTCGGCGAAATATGTCGGTTAAAAATGAAATATGTGTGGAAATTCGAATGAGTGGGATGAGGTTAGGACTACAGTCAGCTGTTGCCTTGCTGTCACGTTTCTTTATCGTAGCAAGTGGTAATAAATCCAATACCGGAAGTTCAAATTAAACTTGATATTACATAAAAATTGGGTCAATAAGCGTAATTTTTTCTGAGAGCATTGGTTTACTACAAGTGTTAAGTATGTAAATCTGATTATTTTTAACAGTCTGACGGATTCCCACTGTTATATACACTTTTGTAGCCACCGGAAATTGGGTTTTTGTATGTCGTCTCGGAATTCCTTCACAAAAACACGCAATTTTAACATTTTTTTCCCTGTAATTAGGTCGATAACCAACCCTGAAATTTTACATAGACGATTATTAATATATTTAGTGAAACTCAAAAAAAAATTGTGAGTATCCTATGGATTGAAGCCTGGCGATGGGGACTACCTTAAATATAAAAACCAAAAAAAATTAAACCGCACACATTTTCCCAGAAAAAAATTCACGAAAATTCCTCCTTTTTCCGGTCACAAGCTAGGTGTAACCCGTTCAAAATCTTGCAGGCTGAGCTCTCAGAAAGTCCTCATTGCAAAAGAAAATGTTTAAAAAAAATTGATTTCCTTCTGAAGGGGAAAAGATATAGGATTGTGAATCCGACCTTCGGAGTAATTTCCATGGTTGTATGGAGACCAACGTCAAAATAAAAAATCAGAACCCATATTTTTACTGTATATTCTTGTAGCTGACGGCGAGAACTTTTCAAAATACTGTTTATCGGTATTCTTCCATCGAAATATTAAGTGAACGTTTTTTCTAAACACATTTCTTACTGACTATTGTTAAAGCCTACCTCGACTACTTCCGAGCTATAGACTTGAAAATTGCAATAGCACAGACATTATTATTTTTTGAGGCCCATTCCGTACAACTTCCAAGTGTAATTGTTCAAATTGTACGTGACGAATAAAAAATACTTATAGTGTGTTGGGACGTTCTCGCGGTAAGCTACAAGAAAATTCAGTGAAAAATCTGAGTTCTTGTTGAAGAATTTGACGTTGGTTCTCACTTGACCTCGGAACTTATACCCGGGGGTCAAACCCAACGACCTGTCATCGAAAATATTTTTCATTGCTGGAGCGGCTGACCGGCCACCTAGCTGACTATTGGCCCAGACTAACGCTGCTCGACGTGAGCCATCACCGAATTTTTATCCTCCTCGTGGATTTGCGAGAGCTCCGGTTTTCGGGAACTTAAAAATTCGACGATCTTTTTTTCTGTTGTTCTTCATAGGGCAAAAAATGTCTTACCTGAGTACCACAGAGTGTACACTGTTTCTGTGCTGGATAGGATTTTAGCGTGGGTGGAACTTCTTCGGATCGTAATATCGACGATTCGACGGCCCGCTGACGTATGTGCTCGATATTTTCACCGTGACGACGCGCCGATTCCTGCTGCTTCTGCGCTATTTTCTTCTGCAATTCTTCCTGGTTCGCGAGCTGCGCCGCGTGCAAAGCGGATAAACGTTCCTCTCGATCTCGAGCTTTTTCGCGCGCCAGTTCCTACAATGTGGTGGTTGCGTCTTTTGTTATTTTTTATCGTAAGCGTACAACGACGAAACACACTTGGGACATTTTTTCGTAATCTGTAAGATTTCCTTACCAGACGTTCTTTTTCTCTCTCCAATTGCATTTTGCCGACGCGTTCCTCGCGTTCTCGTCTCGCCTGTCGCATTTTTTGTATTCTCAGTTGTCTGTCGGCCTCGATGGCGCGACGACGCTCCTCGGCGGCTGCTTCCTTCGCGGCTTTCTCCTCCTGCCTTCTCTGACGTTCTTCCTGAATTCCCTGAGGGCAGATGTAACGATGAACGGAAAATTGCAGAAAGCGAATTTTTAAATAAATTTTGTGATGCATTTTTATCACATTTGTCGAATATTGCGACCAGGCGTCCATTAAAATCTCGAAAAATGAATTTTTCACGAAAGCAGGAAAAAAGAAGAATTATACCTGAAGGCGTTCCTCCTGTTCTTGGCAAAGCGCCATGAAATCGTGCCTCTTATTTTGCGCCTCGAGCTCATTTATAAAAGCGATTTCCTTCAGCTTCGAATCCTCGTCATGGGCCTTTCGCACGATCTCCAACAAGTGTTGGGTGCGATTTTCCTCGGCTCTCTTCAGCTTCAATTCCATTCGTACGCGCTTGTTCTCGATCAGCTGATTCTTCGCGCTCTTCACGTCCTCAACTTTGTTCAAAAGTTCGCGAAGACGCTGCGACTTTTTCGTCAGTAGAGTTTCACGCTTGTGCTGGGCGCACGCCTGTTTCGCCTGGTATCGACGCAGCGTCTCGGCGAGCGATCGCTTGCGTGACGGTGACGACAGCTTTTGGTGAAGCTCCAGTGCGCGACCCGGATGACGAGCCACCAGTGCCTGCAGTTGAGCAAGTGTATCCATTCTCTCCGCCCACGACATGCCTTCGAGCATGTTCTCGTAGCTGTGAATCGACGAGAAAACGAGGATGAATGCATTATTGGGAAAAAAAGTAACGCGATACCGTCGATGGTACAGTCTTGATCGGTTCTTTTTTCGATTTGCAATTAGCTCAAGCGAAAATTTATTTCTAACCTCTTTTCGTCAAGTTACGATTGGTAAGTTGAACGATATTTTTTTTGTTTTTTGACAGACACGATTATTGTGGAGTCGTAGGTTCTTTATTTCATTTTTTAGAATTAGCTTATAAAACAGAGTGTAAAGAAGTGTCGATTTTTACTAAAAACTGTTTTTGTCCTCGTTATTATGAGAGTTTTCTAAAAATAATGAATTGCCCCGTTAATGTTTAGGTAAAAAAGCGTTTATATATTGCGTCTATATGAGGCATTCTTCATGGACTGGGCTACTTTTTTTCAACCTCTCCAATTTTTTTCAAAATCTGCCAGTTTGAAATATTAGTCAAAAGGAACGTCTGTGATTTTTTTAGGCGTCCGTTCAGGATTTTCAATTTTTCATCACGAACACTGGATCCAAAAAAATATTCATCAAACAAAAAAAACATAAGAATAAAAACTTTTTATTTTTTCGATAAAGCGGGAAAAAATAAAAAGTTTTTATTCTTTTGTTTTTTTTGTTTGATGAATATTTTTTCGGATACAGTGTCCTTTATGAAAAATTGAAAATCCTGAACGGACGCCTAAAAAAATTGAAAAAAATCACAGACGTTTCTTTTGACTAATATTTCAAACTGGCAGATTTTGGAAAAAAAATGGTGACGTTGAAAAAAGAGTGGCCCAGTTGATAAAGAATGCCTCATATTGGGTTTGTTTGTGCTTGTTTGGAAACAACCATTTTCGGAAAAGTCACGTATCTAAAGGGGCCAACTTACCTAGGGGCCTAAATTATCAAAAGGGCCAACAGCTCGGTGTAAAAATGCTTTCTTTTGTAAATATAATGAATGGGTTAGGCTACTGTGAAAATGACTAACACTCGTTCGTCGCTTGAGGCGACTCAAACTGAAGTGGAAGGTCCAACGTGTGGTGCAGGAATCGCAGATTGAAGGTAAAGTCATGATTACAACGATATAACGGCTAGTAAAAATTTGAAGGCGTTTTTCTCGATTGTTTGTTTTTCACTATGTTTTTGAAAACGGTGTACATGATTTTTCGACATCTAATGAACGGATTGACTTGAAATTTGGTACACGTATTCAGTACAATAGTAGTTTAGTCTTGACCGATTTTTTTCTTCTGCACATTATTTTTATTAGTTATTAACAATAATGATGTTATTTTTCCCGAAAAATTGAAGAAAAAATATCAAAAATTTGTTTTGATGATTGGAACACGATGACAAAAAAAAAGCTCGGTCAAGTCTTAGCCAATATTATCTTTTTGAAGAAAAATAATTGCTTTTTTGTTTAAAATCAATCGGGTCGCCAAATTTAAGTAGGCTTTAGTTTAAATTAATTATCAAATTAATACTAAACAGTGTTGAGCCCCTCACCTTCAAAGGTCCTTCACGAGATTGTTTATAACTTTTTAAATTATGAATACTTTAAATAAAATTTCGTACACAACTTTGTTAAGGTGTGAGATGCTGTCAGAATTTTCAAAAATCGATTTTTTAAAATCATTCTCTTGAAGTATGATGTTTCGAAAATATTCCCTGAAAATTTCAAGTCAATCCGATGAATAGTTTCCGGGATATCCCACAATTAGTGAAGGGTAGTGAAGTCTATTCTCAACGTATTGACGTGGCTGACAAACGCGCAAACGATAATACCCGGAAAGGCAGAATGCTTCAAAGACAACAACAAATTGATATTTTGGAAGCTTCCACATCGGCAGTAGCCCTATTGTATGGGCCAGGAATTAATGATTCGATGTAAGTAATTTTTTAATTAGTATTTCTATACATAAATCAAGTGCATAATTGGAAAACTCTTTCAGAAATTTTCAAAAATATATTACTCACAAACTATGAACTTTAGCAAAATTTTATAAAGAATACTTTCGTTTTTAAATTGCCCAAAATTTTTAAAAAAATAATTCATCCTGAAAAACTTCAATTTTTTGAAAAATTGTTTTAACAATTGGCTATAAAAAATTGAATGCTCGACTTTTCGGCACAAAAATTGTGATATTCGGATTCAGCGGATCAAAATACGTAAAAAAATGTTTAGCTTCATCCATCGAGCTCAAAATTTTACGAACATATAATACCGTATCCACATCGAAAAACTTTAAACGTGTTTTTTCTCGAAACTATGTTTTTCAAGTCGGTGGCCACTATAATTCAAAAACCACTCGATGGATTTTGATGAAACTTGGTGTGCTTATTGCTATTGAAAATTTCTATTTTTTTAACAATAAACGGGGGATTTTTTTGTCGAAAATCGAAAGTTATCTGTCGGAAGCCGCCATTTCGTTAATTTTTGAAAAAAAAAGCTTCGATTAAGGACTAGATTTATTATTAAACTAATGATTTTTTTTTGTTTTTTTTTTTTTAATTTCAGATAATCCAGTAAAATTTTATGATGGTCACCGCAAAGCACTACATGCCGAAGGGGGTCCGACAAAGATGGCGATATTTTTATAAATAATCAATATTTTTCTTCGAAAGTTTGTACAAGTCAAGTTGAAATATAACAAAAGTCTGTCTAACCACTTTTGTAAAACAAACTTAATTAATACAAAACAAAATTATTGAAAATGCTCGTTTTTTCACGCCTCTGACTGCATCTCACCCCTTAAAATTGATTTTTTTTATATAAACCAGATTTTCGGGTCGTCACAGTAGCCTAATTTCTCAAATATCGTGCAAACTAGCAAATCGATCGGATGTTCAGTTTTTCTACAAACCGCATAGAAAAATGAGAGTACCTAAATAATCCGGATAACTAAAAGCCCTCAACGTGAAAATCCACGAATGCTCTCACCGATCTTCGAGGCTGATGTCGTCGTTATCGGTGAGTTGTCGCACAGTATCAGCGTCATCGATTTCGAGAACGGTTTCGCCGTCGGTCTCATCGGTCTCGGTATCAACGTCAATTTCCGTCGATTCCAATTCCATTATTTGTCTCTGCAAAAAGGCTTCCTCGTCCGACAACTGTTGTGATCTCTGTGAGTCGGCTTCCTCGGTTTTCCTCTCCTCTTCCAAAATGATTCTCTCCCTCTCGGCCTGCGCGGCCATGAATTGTTGTATTCTCTTCTCCAGTAATTCGGCCTCGGTCTTGAAAACCGCGGCTATGACGGACGTCGAGTTTGTATCGTCGAGTGGGTTTGGCACGGAATTCCTCGACTTCCGCGTAGCTTCCTTCTTCTTCGGTGATTTGCTCGTTTGGGCCTCGTTCTGCGCCATCGTCATCTCGTTACGAAGATTCTTCCTGACCTTTTGAGCCGCGTTTTGCGCGCCCGTTCGATCCGGAAGTTCCGGCGTGAAACAGGAGTGTTTGTTCTTTTCGCTCGGAGTCTCGATCGACAGTGTTGGCAATGAGGTGGCGGTGCTGGGTTTGTTGAAACGGGTCGCCATGTTTAAATTGTGCGTACTACCGCGTCTCCAACGACTGCGCACCGTTTGCCAGCCGTCCTCGGAGGCGCCATTTTTCACCGGCGCTTTTTTTTCAACCGTTTCCGAAGCGATTTTCTCGCCGTTGGTTGGATTTTTTACACTCGTCGCGCAAGGTTCGAGACGACGTCTCATGCTCGCAGTCGATCGCGCTGGATTACTCGTTGAAATTGTTTCTCGAAGGCCGAGGGTGGTTTTGCTTCTGAAGATTTTCGGCGTTTCCTGCGCGAGCGATCCGGTCGAGCTGCGTACTCTCGAGACGGCGGAATAAGCCGGACGACCGGGCTTCGTACGCGATTTGTTGTCCGCGCAATTGTTGGTGATATTTTTTTTGGTCGATAGCCTGCTGCTCGGCAGCCCCGAAGTACAATTATCGATGAGACGTTTCTCGGCGAGTACGCGATTGTTCGTCTCCCTTACGATGTATTCCTTGTCGTTTATTTTGTTTCGAAGCTTTTCCAGGTCGGACGAGGAGATCGGCGGCGATCTCGCGACTGTGGTTCGCGCCACACTGTCGTCCGGATGTTGCTCCTTGGTAGGGTCGAGGTCCCGCGAGTCGTCGGACGCCTCGACGACGATTCCGCAAGGAACGTTCGTCTTTGGTGATTTGTATCGCGGAAGCGTTGGATTTTTCGTCTTGGCGTGGTCTTGGCTGAATGACCGGGCGGTAGATTTTTGTTGGACGGACCATTGCTCGTTGCTCTTGTCCGTTTCCTTGCTGTTTTCGCGCTTTTCCTGGAGACTCGTGGTCGTCGCGTTGCTCGCGTCCGGGCTCGCTTCTTCGGGAGGCCTCTCCTCCACCGGACTGCTCGAATTCGTCTCGGGGTGGCATTGTGGATCTTCGATTATTATCGACGAGTCCAGCGGACTCGAGGCCAACATACCCGTTGGACTCGAACGTTGCAGGGGACTCGTACACTTCGGTATTACCGATGAATTCCATGCTCTGCACGGCGACGTTTTCCGAACTTCCCAGGCGAGAGGAGTACGCCTCAAGGGCGGCGGTGAACTCTCGTACGCCCATTTGACCTTGAACCACTCGATCAGATTGTGAAAGTCGCGCGTGTAATTCTCCAGGACCAATATGACCTCCTTGCATTCCGATATGTTCTCGTCCTCCTCGCATGTCTGGTATATGCCGTCCACCGCGCGCTCCAAGTTCCCGAACAGGAAAGCCCAATAACGAGCTTGAAGTTCTGTCGGTTAAAAAAAATCTAGACTATTTGATACTGGGATTGCACTTGCACCATTCCGGTGGTGACGTATTTTGCCGTTAATAAAAATAGAAACGTTCAGTTGGTTCGTCTTATGGGTATCAAGTTGAAACTGAGTAACAAATGAGGTTTTTCCAGGATCTGGTGAAGGGACAATCCTAGGAGTATGGTTAAATATAACGTACCAGATTTTTTGTCACGTCCCGTCGACGCTGATCTCACTCTCGACGAGCTTTTCATAGACCTTTTCATAGCAGCCATTCTCGCCACTCTAGGTACGCTAGGAGGCTTGCGCGTAATTTTTTCGACATTGTTCGTACCCACTGGGACATTGAAAACCACCAGATTACGGGCCGCTCGACCCTCCTCCTGAATCAAGAGTCTGACGTCGCTCATTTTGGTAAATCTGGAAAACGTCAGATTTTTAGCGGCGAAAGGAAATAGCATCTTGACGAATTCTGTACCAGCAGCTTTCACCCCGTGGAAAAAAATATAATTCTTGCACGAATGGAATGGTCCATGGTGCAATTATTCGTAAAACAGTGGCATTGTGCTCGTCCAGAATTATACTATGTAGAAAATTTGAACAATTGTGCAAATTGTGCTTTGGTTTGAATTCGGTCTTTAAATTTCTGATTTTTTGTAGAAGACTTGTTTTCTTAGAGAGGCAGTTTAGGGATGTGGAGTGGAGAAAATGGTGGGAAATGTAATAAGAGGAAATACCCCGTACATGGAAGCTACAATAAGCGAAGCGTTCGCTGTAACAGAGACAATAGAAAAAATAGAGAGGCAGTTGGGGAAATATAATTTGAAGATTACCCTACAATTTTTATTGTTATACATATCAATGAGATATTAAGGGGGTTCCATAAGCTTAAAAGGTTAAAAATATTTTTTTTTATTACATCGTTTTATATCCTTGGGTCTTAACTTCAATTGACAACACTGATTTCGTAAAAATATTGAAAATTGACCGAGCGATGACAATTTTTGGGAAGGGTTTGAACATGCACTGCTCTACGGTGAACCACCCTGTTATGATTTCATCTTATTTCTTTTGTATTTTATTCAAAGCTGTTTTATAAAATCGTGTGAGACGTATCTCTAAATCTATTCATCCGACCTACACTAAATTCGGACAGAGTCAAAGTCTATACCATTTTAATCGTACAACTAAGGGATTTAAAAAAATCGTTATCCATTTATTAACAACAAATGATTAACAACAAGTTGCAACAATGAATTAACAACAATGAACAAACAACAATTGCCTTTTTCGTCGAAAAACGAACTATTTTTCAGCAGCTTGCCGTGTTCGATATTTTCAAAATTTCAAATAAGTATCTGGTCATACGAGTTTTCTTATTGGAAAAAAAGTACATTTTGTTATTTTTCATTTCAGACTACCCCAGGTGTCATAATCACCTACAACTATTGGCCGTGCAGGAAAGATGGTACTCTGTTGGAATAACGTCATGTTTTTCGATATTGTTCAATGAACATAAAAAACTCAAACTTGGCGACTCTATATATTCATTGCGTGTAAAATCCCAACCTAGGTATCCCAATACTTTTATCAGAAAAATATATTGAAAATCGACCTGTTTTTTGGGCCATTCAGGGAGATCGAAAGTTTCACGAATGTACTGATGTAAATACATCCAATGCAACTTCAACATCAACGTATTCATAAGCTTATCTAAACTATTGATGTGGAAAAAAGATATTAAATTCTCAATAATTTATCCTACTTTTTTGTCGTACTTTATGAATTAAACAGAACTCGAATCTCTTGCTGTCATATTAAGGAATATCACCTAGCTTGTGGCTGGAAAAAAGATGAATTCTCGTAATTTTTCTCTGGGAAAACATGTGCAAGCTAAGAAATTCTTTTTTTTTTAATTCAAGAGTATGGTGTTAAGTACCTTTTGGAATTTTTATATTGAAAAATATTTATAAATGTGGGAGATACAATGATTTGTGCAGACCGCTTTCTTAAAAACGTCCTTCGCGGTAACCACTGCTACTCGTAAACAAATCATCCAAAATTAAAAAATCAAACGCATTTAATTTATGCACGACAATCATCTAGTACTTGGGCAACGGATTCAATAAAATTATGATTTCTGAAAAATGACCGCAGTCCAAAGTGAAAAAAATAGATTTTTGGTGAAAATCTCTTTATTTTTATTGATAAAAAAAAACTATGCATCGATAAGAAAATTCCTCTGTTCTAGCACTGCTTTTTGACAGATAAAAGAAGCTTGTCAAATCTGAGGTCGATCGGTGCAGTACTTTTTAAAATACGGTCACCGATTTTGGAAAAATCATTTTGAGAAAAACGTGCTTGATGTTCGCTGTCTCACCGTTCCACGGAACCCACCTCTAGACGCCAAAACTCCCTCAATTTTGACCAGATCGACTAGAAATTTCCACAAAATATTTTTGAAATGTTAAATTTTGAGAACCCGCCGAAAACCAAAAATTAATAGTTTCAAAATTTCAACTAGGTGTAAGCCCTTAACTGTGCTCATCGACGATCGCATTCGAGCTGAATTTTAACTTTATACAAGGTGTCATTAAATTCTCTAGACCATAATTTTTTTTAACTCTTATAGCGAACCTATGAAACCGTTAAAGTTGATCTGCTACGGACTTATCCATGTCGAAAAAGAAAAAAATGAGTATCCATCAAAATTCAACCGTAAAACGCTCGATCCGCCCTAAAAAAAGTTCGCACGGGATCAAATGAGAAGAATAAATTCACATATCGGTGACGGCAACAGAATACTAATTCAACTTGCTATGTGATACGTGTATGCGTGTGTTTGTTTATCTCTGTAGCGTATCGTAAACATGAGGCGAGCTTCGTATAGAAAAAGGACTTCTAACTTCGATGCAAAAATATTAATGTTCCGTACAGTGACTGCCATTTTCATGACGTTCTCATGACAGAAATCAGATGGCATACGAACGGATACGAATAAAAGAAAGAATGAAAAAAATAAAACTGCGCGATGCGTCTCAACAATCATAACTTTTAGCAAGTTGCTGCGTAACTCACCCGAATTGTGAATAAATTTAATACGACACTCGTGAATTGACACTAGTTCATAAATCACGTGGCGATCCGTGATAAATACCAAATACAACAGAGGTATCAATTTTTTCGCCGGTAGTCGATCGATCGAGTGACATTTTTGCAACTACGCGACTGGACAGATGACATTTGTGCATCGTATCGTCACAATAACACGCACACACGGAAAACAGAAGTGTGCGCGTGCGTGCTCGTCGCCATATAAGTTACTAGATACTGGATAGCCTGAGAAAGAGTCGGAAGATGTCGGATGACAACACTGAGATATTAGTAACACTGGAATCCACACCAACCGTGAAAACTGGTAGCCAATTCATCCTCGTACAGTCAGGGTCAAAATGTTTTCGATGTGGGCGAGTTAACCTCAAAACGTGGTTGCAAACGATAAGCTGATTCGAACTACGATGCTCGAAGAAAAATAATCTGTGGCTGAATGAAAGATACAATCTAGCACCGTTGCACTTCAAATCACTCAGCGTTCTATAAATTTCAGTGCGACGAAAAAAATGAGGAATAAACAAGCGGAACTATTTTTTGAATACAATAGGGGAGATGCGCGCGCAAGAGTTAGTGGATAGGTGTACTCTAACCTCCATGACCTCCATATCCATATTTGGACTCGAGTCAGAGTTCACTAGGGGCAAGCCACGTTCTTACACGCAGGTCTAGAAACTTGTGGGGTGGACTCGGATAATGAGGCAGAGTAGTAGTTCTCGCTTCTGCCACCTGAGGCGCTGCTACCTAGGGGTGACCCAATCAAACTCAGGTCCGAACAGCTGGGGCAGATTTTTCGGAATAAACATTATTTTTAACTCTTCGTCTGCAGACTAGGTCGTTTTGACGCTATTTTCTTTTTCGTGCAAGTACGTGTTTTTCAACGCATCATTGACTACAAAAAACGTCTCTGCAAAAAAAATGCATGTCTACCGAAATACGACGATTTGAAAAAGGCCTGGGGTCCGATGGACCCACATGCAGTCAGAGATTCGTGGCGGAAGTGTGCAGTCAAAGGGTTAAGAGCTATACGAATGGAGAAAGATTCAGTTTTTTTACTGATGCTATGGTGAGAATGACAAATATTTTTTGAGTAGACTGCATTCCTCTTGTGTTCGACCTTCTTTTAGTTTTTAATTTGGTATTTGCCCATTGGAGTGGATGGGATACGGGGTAGATGGGGTATGAACAAATTCATACTGCCTTAATTCTTTCCCTTTTTTCTTTATAATTGACAAGTTTTTTCTCAGTAGATTGCATTTCTTGTTTGTTTGTACAACTTTGATTTTTATTTTTACTTTCTTTATAATGTTAATGACAATCTGGAAATAAATATAAGAGGCATAACAATAGCATAACATAAGAAGAGGCGTAACAAAAATAAGCCCATTGTGTATGTTTAAAAGGCACCGTTTATCTTGTTGAGCGAGTTTAATTTTTTACAGCGAACTACTTGTGCTGTTTTTCCATTTTCTTCATCCTCGGGAATTCTTTATCCTCCGGAACTTTAAACACTGAACATTTTCTAGTGTCGTCCTTAAAACTTTTCCAACAGTTCGGTACGATGCACGTTTTAGTCATTTTCCGAGTTCAACAGACCGTGAGAAAGGTAAAAATTGGAAAGATCCAACAGCAAGAATAATTCATTTATGAAAGTAATCGTGAAAAACATTTTCGTAACGCAATTGCTGTAATACCGGAAACAGGAGGGTGAAAAGCACATGTATTTGAAAAGGAAAGAAAATAATCAACGGACGTTTTTTTACAATTTTGCGGACGCTTCAAAGTACGAAGGTTGGATTCCTGGTACTTTGACGGTGCCCGCAGACTGCACGCGATTTGCGACGAGCGATATCCAATGAGAGCTAAGGTTTTCCGGAAATCCCCTAAGAGAGTGAAGCTCCCATTGGATTTCGCTCGTCGTTCATCGCAAATCGCGTGCAGATGCAGTCTCTACACCCATACGCGATAGGCGATGAGCGATGGGTGACACCCAATAGGAGCTTCGCGCCTAGGCATTTTCTGCAATACCTCAGCTCCTGTTGGCTATCACTCATTGCTCGTCGCGAATCGCGTGCATTACGCGCACTCTTACTAGCGTTGGGCCAATAGCATTCCGCATTACCAACCCGATTCAACAGAAACTCACCAACGTCTGCCGTGTTTTGCAGCTCATAAAATACTAGCCCATAAGTGATCAAACTCCATGGCGAACGTTCCAGTCTGACATCCACCCACGCAGAAATCTAATTTACATAAATAACGCTCTATTTACCTCTGCGTAACGTCTTCCGTGACAATCGGGTGCTAGTGTTTCCCCCGAAAATACCAGTGTTTTCACATCCGCATATGTCAAAAAGCACACAATTGGATAAAGGCCGTCACTCATGTTACAATTTCGTGAACACCTTGCCTCTTATCGCTATCAGTTTGCGCGCGTAACCTAAAAATCCGTGCGCGAGAAAAAAAGAGGATAAAAGATAAGAAAATGGGTGACCAGCAAGTCAACAGTTTGATCAAGTGGCTGGACACGTTCGACCTGGAGGCTCATCACACGACGATCGAGGACATAAGCGACGGTGCGGCCATCGCCGAGGCATTGGCGCAAATAGCGCCCGAATGGTTCACAGCGGCGTGGCGTTCCAAGATCAAGCTCGACGTCGGCACCAACTGGCGTCTCAAGATGAGCAATTTGAAGAAAATCATCGAAGCGGTCGTAGAGTATTACGTCGAGTGTCTCAATCAGCCGCTCTCCGGCTACGCCAAACCCGACGCCGCCAAGATCGGCGAAAACTGCGACGCCGACGAGTTGCGCCGTTTGTTGCAGCTGGTTCTCGGCTGCGCTATCAACTGCGACAGGAAGCAACATTACATAACGATGATAATGAGCATGGAGGAATCCGTTCAACAGGCCATAATGCAGAGTATCCAAGAATTGGAGGACAGCATGCCAGGTCCGAAGATGAGTCTGGGTGGCAGTTTGAACTTGGAGGCGGCGGATACCACCGACGGGGCCCAGCAGAGACTACTCGCCGAGTTGCAGGGCGCCGTCGATCTCAAGGATCAACTGGGCCAGAGGTGTCACGAGTTGGATCAACAATTGTCTCTTTTGCAGGAGGAGAAAGCCGCCCTCAGCGCAGAGAACAAGAAGCTACAGCAGCGTCTGGACGAGCTGGACTGCAACGAGGAGAGCGGCTCGAGCGTCGTTTATTCAGCTCTGAGGAAACAAGTGGAGGATCTCAAAGACGAGATCTTCAAGATCGAAACTTCGCGAGACGATTACAGGCTCAAGATAGAACTGATGGAAAAAGAAATTCTGGAGCTGCAGTCCAAGCACGAAGAACTGCAGAGAGCCGCCGACGAAGCGAACAATCTCAAAGACGAGATGGACGCGCTGCGCGAAACTGCTGACAGAGCCGCCAAGTACGAGGCCACCATAGAGTCGTACAAGAAGAAGATGGAAGACTTGAGCGATCTCAGGCGCCAGGTGAAGATACTCGAGGACAAGAATATGGAGTATATGGAGTCGCGCATAACGCTGGAGGAGGAATCGAAGAGGGCGGCTCTCGTGAGAAATCATTTGGAAGCGTGCAAGCAACAATTGGCGGAGTGTCATCGCAGGCTCGACGAGTCGACCAACAAGTGCGACAAGCTGGCATCCGAGGCGAAGAAAACCGAGGCCAGGCTCAGCTCGCTGCAGCGCGAGAGAGACAGACTCGTGATGGAGAGAGACGCTTTGCGCGAAACTAACGAGGAACTGAGATGCATGCAGGGACGAAATATGGAGAAGTCCGGTATACCTGGTAGTTCCGATGATCCGAGCGCCGTCGATTTCATTCCCCACGAATGGAAGGAAAAGATGTTGCTGCTTCAGCACGAAGTGAAAATGTTGAAACTCCATCAGGCTACTAGCGACGATAAGTTGCCCGCTGCACAGGCGATTCACGACGATTCCTCGGACGAACGCACCAACAGCACGCGCAGAGAACAGAATCCACCCGTCCCGGATCATCGCGTCGTCGAACTTGACGATAAATTGGAAGATACCAACGAGAAAAATGCGTTCGAGAAACACTCCGATTGGTCGGCGTGTCTCGAAAACACGATCGCGAATCTTCAAGACGAACTGAAGAAATCGAACACTGAGCGTAAACAGCTCGTTGCGCAAATCGAAGAGCGCGAGAACGCCCTACAGGGACACAAACAAAAAGTTTTCAACTTACAGGAGAGTCTGAGCCGCAAGGAACTCGAGTGCAACGCACTGGACGAACGCTACAGAAAATACATCGAAAAAGCAAAGAGCGTCATCAGAAGCTTGGATCCGAAACAGAGCAGTTCATCGACCTCCGAAGTCATACAGTTGCGCAATCAATTGATGGAAAAGAGAAAAATCATCGAGGACATGGAACGTTCGCTCAAAGAGGCGAAACTTTTGCGCGAAATGGAAGAACAAATGATGACGAGCGCTTTCTATCATCTGGGATTCACTTGCCAGAGGGAAGCTGTCGATCGACATCTTTCCGCTCTCAGCTCCGGCCAGGGACATTCCTTTTTAGCCAGACAACGACAACCAGCTGCTAGACGAGCGATTAATCCGTCGTGCAATCTCGAATATGTACAATGACGTTGAAATGACGAGGAACTAGTTTTCAACTGAAGGACTTGACAATTTGAAGAGGGTCGAACGTTTCACTGATACATGTTAAACGATACTGATCTTTTCAACGTAGACACGTCTGAAGAAAGCTCAGATTTGGCGTTTCCACAAATTCCAGTACATTATGTTCGGGAAAGAAATATTACGAGGTGGCAGCGAAAAGTTGGCGGGTTGTAGAACTAGTCGCGAAACTTTTTGTTACCACTTTGTAATGTCTAGCAATTTAGCACAGTTTCTTATGAGAAATCGCGAATTTCGGCGCAGTTAACATTTCCTACTGACATTTTCACCGTGCGCGTTGACAATAAAAATTCCAACCGAGATCGCGATTCTTCATAGGAAAGTGCGTTGAATTGTTTAGGTATTTATTTAGTTTCTTCGAAAGTGACGAATGTAAAAACTAACCCACTGTCCTTTAACATTCGTGGGTGAAACGCTCGACCGTTGTAAAAGAAAAACATCTTTGTTAGATATTTTATTTATCAATAATCGAGCGAGAAAAAAGTTCCAGAACAATTACAAAAACTGTATTATCGTACGTTTTTAGGAGCGATGTTGGTCATCTCCATAAAGCTAATAATCAATACATTACAAAGCATGCTCTTGTCGGTTAGAGCTTTTACACTTGCCTAGTGTCGAAATGATGATTTTCACGCGATTATCATGAATCGAGAGTAAAGCATATTGCGTTAGTGAATCTCTACCTTCACTAATGCAATGTGCTTATCAACGTCAGAAAACGATTTTTTCTGACTATCTTACTAAATATGAGACGATATAAAAAAAAAGCGAAATATCCGAACTAATATATATATATCGATATATTTATTAGAAAAGTATATTGTAAATACATTGTTTATCAGATGGAGATAGATTGGGCTATGAAAGTATATTACGTAGTTGTAATATAAATACAAACGTGCCTGAAAAGATAACACAGGTGAAAAGTTTTTTAGTCGTAAGAAAGTGCATATTGCAACTATTCAGAAATGTATTCTGTCGCGAATAAAAATAAATACAAAGGCACACAATAGTGCAATTGGTTCGATGCACTTTGACGAAAAATTATTGAACACGTGCGGTCGCAATATCGATTAGTTTTAAGTGACGTCTTTGGAAAAGGGTTTTTTTCTTCAGTAAATGCGACTGTACTTACTTCCGAAAACGTCCGTGAAATCGTGTTAATTAGCTGGAAGAAATGTTGAAATAAAGAGCAGATCGAGTTTAAGATAAAAACATACTTTTATTGCATAAATGTATGGATTTCTCGTAGCGCCTTTTTTGTTATCGATTTCACGAATTATAAATACATATATATTCTTCCGGAACAATAAATAAATCGTCTAAAAGGTTAAGCTGCAAATAATTTGTACACACATATACAACCGACCTACAAAATTCGTTGCTCCATGATTTTTAAAATTGGCGTTTCGTACTTCGTGATCAATTTTTTCGGCCCCACGATCGGTTCAATTCAATCGGAAGATAATGGTGGAAGAATATGAGAAATTCGCGTACAGCTCTCGGAGAATGTCGAAGAGGATCATAAGTTTCTCCGACGAATGCTACAGGATTCTGATTTTTTAGACGCTGATACGCCCAATCAAAGTCTAACTTCGAAACTTTCGAAAGGGTCATTGCAACTTTTTTTCAGAGAAAAAAAAATTTATGCACGCAACTGCGCATCGTTTTTTGCGGAAAATCGTGAATTCGGACACGGTCAGTAATATCTCTTGCTGACGTATCAACTCTGATAATAAAATCCCAGCAAAATTCTCGATTTTTCCACACAAAAAAACGTGTAATTGTTTAAAAAAATGTAAATCAATGTAGTGGAGCTTGGTAAAATTTTAAAGATGGACTTTTATTGCACGTATCTACGTCGACAAAGGATCAGTATCCTTCAACATTTGTCGGCCAACCTCAAGGAATGTACATTGCTTGTGTATCGAACGTCGTTAAATTTTCATTTTTTGTCCTTTTCCATTCGTTATTACATAACGCGTATACCTTACGATTGTACCCGTGCGGAACGTATACTGCCCAGCATGTCTTGCCTCTCTCTGTGTAATCTATTTACGTAAGAAGCTGCGCGATTGTTGTACAAGGGGCGTTTCGAGTGATTCTCTTTGGCGATCGTTTGCAGACTCGTACAATTCCTTTGGTAGTAAAATATCGCCCCTAACAAATCCCATATAGTAAATTCCGGCCACAAAGCATCCGCGAAGTATACACAAGAGTAGCTTATCTGGAATTTGCATAAAAATTCGAGTGAGCATCGTCTATAACTTAAGGGGTTGGGCTACTGTGAATATGACGAACGCTCGTTTGTCGCTTGAGGCAACTCACGTTGGAGAGGAAGGTCCAACATATGGTGCAAGAATCGCAGATTAAAGGTAAATTTATTATTACAACGTTAGAACTACTAGTGAAACTGAACACATTTTTCTCGAATCTATGTTTTTCCAAACGGTGTACACGATTTCTCGACATCTAATGAACCGATTGACTTGAAATTTGGTACACTTATTCAGTGTAATAGTAGTTTAGTCTTGACCGACGTTTTTCTTCGCAGCATTTATTTTAATTAGTTATTAACAACAATGATGCCATTTTTCCTTGAAAAATAAAAAAAAGATTCAAAATTTTTTTATGATTGAAACACCATAACAACGAAAGCTGGGTCAAATCTTAGCCAATATTATCTATTTTCGGAAAAAAACACGGTTCTTTTGTTTCGGATCAACCGGGTGGCCAAAATCAAGTACACCGTTGAGAATTTATTTTCATTAGTTATTGACAACAATAATGCCATTTTTTCTCGAAAAATCCAAAAAAGATTGAAACCTTTTTTTTATGATCGAAACACGATAACAAAAAAAGCTCGGTCAAATCTTAACCAATATTATCTAGTTTTGGAGAAAAAAAACTCGGTTTTTTTTGTTTCAGATTAACCGGGTGGCCAAAATGTGTACACCGTTGAGCCCCTCACGTCCCAAGGTCCTTCACGAGATTGTTTATAACTTCTTTAGTTATTAATATTTTTTAATGAAACTTCGCACACAACGTTGTTAAGGCCTTAGGCCACAGTAACGCGTATAAAATCATGTGCGAATTTAAGAATTTTTTTTCGTATGAAAAAGTGATTCACTCACAAAATGAATTACACATCTATTTAGTATGAATATCAAGCTGTTAAAAAAAATATATATTTTTTTTCGATGTACAAAATGGCCGACTACTCGAAACTTCTCAAAACAGCTTTTTTCCAATTGGCGTGACAAATAACTTCAACAATTTTCACTCGATTTACTTCAAATTTAAAAGTTATGTTTCTAATTGCATTTCGCAGATAAGTACGTACGGAATTTCTGATTGATCGAAAACTTTTCATTTTATGAGCAGTTTATGAGCAGTTATAACGAAATTTTTCACTGAAAATTCATTTCTTAAGTTCAAATACCTACAACTTTTGAATAAAACAATATTTTTTAAATTCCGTACGTACTTCTCTAGGTATTCTAATGTAGATTGACGAGAATTTTGGTTTTTTGTTCTAGGTCAAAAATTGTGGATGCTAAATGTTACGCTGCGGAGCGCCTAAAAAAAGATAACAAAAGAAAATATTAGTAGTCGGCCATTTTGTACATCGAAAAAAATATATATATATATTTTCCAACAGCTTGATATTCATACTAAATAGATGTGTAATTAATTTTATGAGTGAATCACTTTTTCATACGAAGAAAAATTGTTGAATACGCACATGATTTTATACCTGTTAGTGTGGCCTAAGGCATTAAGGCCTTAACGCCACTGTGAAATTTTCGAAAAATTGATTTGTTCAGAATTGGTTCAAAAGATGCTTTAAACCATGTAGAATAAGGGGAAAAAAGTTTGGTACCTGTAAAACAAGGTCCGGTGGCAGTGGCTGGCCCGAGACGTAGACCGTTTTTCGCGGAACACAATTTTTCAAAACGGCACGCAAGCATAACTCCCACAATTTTCATTCCATTCCCTCCAAATTTTCTTTAGAATAACATTTCGAAAAGAAATACGTGCGGGATTTTCCATGAGTTAATTATAACCTTATTTATTAACAAACGATTGATCTTTTTTCTGTCGAAAATTAAGTTTTTACTTTAAATGCTTGCCAATTACACCAAAATTAATATTTTCACAATCCCCTGCGTATTTCTCCAGCTATGCTCATGTAAATTAATAGAATTGAATAGAAATTCGACATGCCTTGCGAGAATGGCCCCAGCGTGACCATTTTTTTATAATTCCCCAATGTAAATTTTGTTTGCTCACTTGAATATACGACTATTAACATCCTTGAATAATATTATCCTCTTACTTTTCCTTCGACCAAAAAAAATCGCTTAATTTTAAACGTTTACCGTCGTGTTATCCCTTAATGTACATACAAATAAATGTCGAAATGATTTTTAAATCATCTTATTCCTTCAAAGTTAGTTTTTTAAAGGCCGTATTCGAGTACGAATATCTATTTTCAATGTGATTTTTTGGGAATTAAATTTAGAGAAACGGTTAAATCTTCAGCGTTGGTATGTCGTAGTTATCTTTATACATGTTTGAAGTGACATCTTAGATTTTTTCAAAGCATTTTGTTCGAAATTGTACATGACATTTAAGGTTGCGCACGTCATGTCGCGACTTTTTCTAAATCGGGCGTGTATTTTCCTCAAAAACTACCGGGCCGATCGACTTGCAGTTTTGCACACATGTATAGTGCACGTCGGGCTATCGTTTGGCCCTCCGTTATTTTGACTGCTTTATAATTACTATTTTTCCGAATCGTGGGCCAGAGAGTACTCGGATTTTATACAAAAAAATGTTCACTACTCTCTTCAGTTCTCTAAATTTGATAATTCTTTGGACAAGTGAACTTTCCCTAAAATGAGCCCAACATTTTTATTGCTATTTTCTTATTTATTGGGTTATAAATTATGATATTCAGCCGGGGCAAGCTGCCATTTTTTTCACAAATTTTTGACGAGCAAAAAATCGTTAAAAATAATTTCGAATTTTTCAAAAACCCAAACAAACCGAATATAGAGGTCGAAATGTTAAAAAATGCCCTCTTTTATCACGTATTTCCGCGAACTTCAAAACCTTATTACTTTTTATGGAGGGGGTGAATTTCGCGGAAACACGTGATAAAATAGGACATTTTTTTAACATTTCGACGCCTATATTGGGTTTGTTTGGATATGTTTTTATTGAGGGGGGAGGGGGGTGAATTTCAGCTTCCCCCGACTGAGAGAAAAAATAATAATTTTAGGCTAATTTTTCGGAAAAGTCACTTATCTAAAGAATTGCCCTAAATTTAATTCCCAAAATTAGCTTGCAAATGGATGTTCACACTAGAATGCGGCCTTAAATGACCCTGATTATTAGTTCGTCACAGTAGCCTATCCCTTAATTATCAAAGTAATTCAAAGAAATTTGTTCGCTTCATCCACTCACTTGCCAAAGTAGAAAATCGCTAAATCTGACCTCGCCCGAGCTACGGATAAGAAGTTCGGGCTCCGGTGAATCATGCGTGTAGAGGCATTTCGAGATCAGATTTTCGTTAACGTCGTCCAGTGTAATATCGTTATTTCTAACCCCCTTCACGACCGCCTTTATCGCCTCGGTAACTTCGTCTCTAGCTGTGTGAATTGGGCAAAGAAATAAAAATGTAAAAACCCGAGAGATCGAAATATAACGCTCGTTTCGTGACGTTTACGAAGGGAAATTGTATCTCACAAGTGTAAGCGAATGCTATGTTGAGCAGTGCTTTGTCGTTGTCCTTTGTTATGATCATCGCTTCGGCCATAAGTTTTCTGATGGCTTCGGGAATCAGCGATAAATTTCCTATAACGCGTATACGAACACCCTGCTGCATGAGCTTCTCCCTAAAAAGCCACAAAAGGAACGTCCATATTAACACTGATAGTATCGAAGAAAAAATCTTTTTAAAAACAAGCTTTCATTTAAAGACTATTGATCTAACAAGTAAAACATAATATTTAGCGTATGAAGTTAAATAGTAAAGCGACAGGAACCCCATCCTTCGTCACTGATCAAAGGCGCTGGCAGCACATACTTAAGGCAGTCCTCTAGTTTCTCGGGTCGAAAAAATCGATTTTTTTGTTCATAAATCACATCTACAACATGTGTAGAAAATGTGTGCCAAAGGATTTTTCGATATTCGAAGTGGTTCACAAGTTACGGCCCTGGAACGGAACAGGTATACGGAGCAGGTATACTTTCAAACGCGTTTTTCTCGAAACACAATTTTTCACAACGGTGACCACGATATTTCAGAAACTACTGCACCGATCTTGTTCAAATTTATACAGCATCTTTAATATGTTATAAGCCAGCGATTGAACTAGGTTTATCATGATTGCTTCGATAGTTTTTTTTTGTACGAGCGAAAAACTTTTTAAAAAATGAGTAAAAAATCGAATGTAATTTTCCAAAGTGTATAAAAAAGTAAATTTTTGTAATTTAGAATTCACTCTAGTTCAATCGCTAGTCTTAAATTTGAAGATTAAAATGCCGTTTGGTTTTTTGATTTCAGATAAACAGAACAGCCGCAATCTTGGTCACTGTCAAGCACCTCTTTTACTTGATGTCTTCCTGTCGGCCACTATAACGTTTATTCTATTATATATTTTGACTTCAAAAAAATTTGTAAAGCTTATTTAAATGTTAATAAAGATTATGCAAAAACAATGAGATTGATTATTTCGATGCTTTGCCCGTAAAAAATTATTGAAAAAGCCGTAAAAAAACAGCCGAGAAACTAGAGGACCGCGTTAATAAAACTTGCATAAACATAGGACTTTAATTTTTTTAAATATTTTCTTAAATGCTTGAGGCTTTATTTCAAGTCTAATGATGCTTCCCGCCTCAAGGTTTTAAGAAAATATTTTTAAAATGTTAAGTCCTATGTTTATGTAAGTTTTATTATGTACTGCTTGCACCTTTCATCAGTGACCAAGGATGGGATTAATCCGTAGCTTTACTATTTAACTTCACACACTAAATATTATTTTTTACTTTTCAGTTCAATAGTTTATAAATAAAAGCTTGTTTTTTAAAAAATTGTGTACGTTTATTTGATTTTATACTTTTTAGTATTAGAATTTGTTTAATTATTTGCCATGCCAGACCCCCATGCCATTCAGACATCGGCGTAATCAAAAACCTTGCCTTAGGTTATACAGGTTTCGCGAGAAACTTTATAATAGTGTAATTATAAATAGAACTCAAGTCAATGAAATGAATGTGCTAAAAGTCGATTGTCCTACCATTTGCCATTAGGAACTTTCTGTTTCCACCTCCCGCCACCATTATCAGACGCTCGTTATCATGTGTTATGAATTGTGCTCGTAATAACAAAACAAACGAACACAAACTCGACCGTCCTAGTATATGCTATTAAGGAGTTGCATTGCCCACCACCCACCTCCATTATCAAACCAGCTCCATGGTACCATATTATTGCATTGTCACCGAAGTTACATAGGTTTGCCGAATTTCACCTCAATCGGATGCCAGCAAGTGCTTGAAAAATGGATTACAAATTTTGAACAGAAGACATACGAACGAAGCAAGTTAAATAAAAGCATCTTTCCTTCGACCGAATTTTTCTCCCTTTACCTCTCTATATGTTTGTGGTAAACCCATCGCTCAACAAATGTACACAAATTACTAAATTATTATCAAAGATATTCTCCCATCGGGCGTTGGAAAAATATCGATTTAAGAGAAAAAAATCAGTTTACGAGAATGCTGGGTCTAAATTTGAAGTCGAAATACCAAATAGTTTACGTTTTCTAGACAAGCAGCTTTGGGTGAATCATCAACGCGAAGTTATAAAAAAAGTTTAACGCGTTTTTCTCCGAGCTACTTTATTCCGAAACGGCAGGTACGATGGTGGCTGCAATTATTGACGGATTGAAAAATCCTTTCTCCATTCCCTTTCTAGTCGTAGTCACTGGCGCGCCTACTATGTGCCGTTATCAATGTACAGCCACCGGCTGTTCTTTTTCAAACAAAGATACGCGCCGGAAATGGCCTTATTTTGAAATTTCAAGTGGCAGGGAACTTCACCGATTCGTTGGCTTTTCGGCTTTTCGGCTTAACGGGCTACATCTACGTAGTGGGTTAAAAAAATTGCATTAAAAAAAAAAAAATTATGAAATGAATGTTTCATTGAAATATTCCAAAAATTCGGTCGAGGGAGCGGTAGCAGCACCATATTTCAAACTTTAAACGCGTTTTTCTCAAAACACCGTTATGGAAGTCAGTAGGCATGATATCTCGAGAACCACTTGATGGATTGTTTCCAAATTTACAAGAGATACGACGAGAAACAATTAAAGGTCGTTGACGATCTCACTTTATTAAAATCGACCTTCGTTTTTTAATAGTTACGTAAAAATGGAACTTTTTTCATCTTTTTTCTGTATTTTTTTTCAAGTCTCTCGATCTATGTACCTTTGCGTTCAAAAAAATGCGTTTTTTTCACCAACCGTTTCCCAGAAGACAAATTCGGAATTTGGCGACTTTTTCGGACCACTAGGTGGATGTAGCCCCTTAAATGCAACAAATGTGGTAAAGGCGCTCGTATATTTTAAAAATCCTTCGGATTTTCCCAATCTGATGTCTCTGCGGGGCGTTACGATGTTAATAGTGCACACGTTCATTTCGCGCAACGCTGCAAACCGGCCAATTCTTCACCACAAAAGCTCAATGCAAAAAAATGAACAAAATCATTTTTGACAATCAAAATATATGTGAATGATGTCGAAAAGTTTATCCCTCCGATGTTTAGCGTATATTTGGAGGAAAAAAATCCGAATAAAAAGCAAACTTTCGGCCGTTTCGATGGGACTATATTCTTAAGGGGAGGGTGGGGGTTTGCACTTTTGAAAAATCGATTTTGTGTCTTTTCTTATAGTTAAACATTTCAAGAATATAATCCCAACATTTCAAGTCAATCAGAGCAAAACTCTCGAAGTTATTGGCTATTTAGTCCCGCTACTCTAACACTGTAGCTCCGACTTCTGTAAACTTCAAACGCGTTTTTCTCGAAATCACTTTTTCAAAGTCCGTGTTCACTGCCATTTGAAAACTACATGACCGATTTATTTCAAACTTGGTGCACACTTTCTACATATAAAGTACCTCCCCCCATCGGTTAGTTTGAGATGTTTTTTTACATTGGGGGGGTTTTCCACCCCCAAAATGGCGGAATTTTTCGTGAAAAATAGCACTTTTCACTTTACATGACCACCAAAAATTTAGAAACGAACAAAAAAAATTATCAAAGACCGTTGGGGGGAGGATTTGATGATACTTTGACTAAATTTTAATCGTACTTGATTTCAGATAATTTCTAGCTGAGATACAGTGAACACCGCAAATCGTCGTTTTTCAAAGGCGTTCTTGGAAAAGCTTTGTCACTGGCTTGTTTGTGGATATTTTCGCGTACAAATTTCACGGAATGTTCTTGAAATGACACTTGACAATGTACAAAAGGTTTCAATAAATTTACTCTATCCATATAGATGAAAAAAATTCGCAAAAGAGTGTTTTTTTCACGCTGAAACCCCTACTCTCCCCTTAAGCAGCGACTACCTCTCGTCCAGAAGCCTCTGAAACTTTTCTCGCGCCAATTCCATAAGTCCGTCCACTTCTTCCTTGGTGCGTTTGAAGTTTTCTATACTAAACGCGTACACGGTGACTTCTCGTATACCAAGATCCAAACACCAATGCAACGTCTCTGCGAGTTTGTCGAAACTGGAAAGAGCAAATGATGTAACAAGTGAATTTGTACACCATTTACGATCTTTGTAACGGACCTCTCTGTCGACCTTGCGATTTATTAATGCTCAATACAAAATGTTTACCCTTTGCTATGACCTTGCAAGCCTTGAACGTGCAACTTGCTCGCGTATCGTCGATTTCCATCCATGATGAAAGCTACATGTTTCGGTACTGTACCGCTCTTTATTATTTTTACAGCCAATTGTTGAAGGACATTCAGCGTATTGTCCCTTATCCACGACATGCTGTATTTCCTGTTTCGAAGAATACAAAAGACTGATTATTTTAACAATTCAACACTGACAGACGCGATGAAATTATTTCGAGTTTGTCAAATGAATTTGAAGAATTCAACAATTGAGAGTATTTCAAGAATTTGAAGAATTTTTAAAAGAATTATTTACAGAATTCAACAATTAAAAAAGAAGATTCTATTTCGGCGCTAATCATTTTATCATCAGGAACAAACGCTATAAAATTATTTCGAGTTTGTCAAATGAATTTAAAGAATTCAACAATTGAAAGCGTTTAGAGGATTTGAAGAATTTTTTAAAGAATTATTTAAAGAATTCAACAATAGAAAGAGATAATTCTATTTTGGCGCTACCCAAAAAGGTTGCCCGGCATATTGTGAATTAATTCAGAGAGGATCAAGCATTTTTCCCGTTAATGTTAGAGGATAGTGATTCTTTGTGGAACATTGCTAGGTCTAAAAAAAGGCCAATCAATGTCAATGTGTAGCCTGATGTGGTCCCAACCATCTACATCATTTAGCACAGTTTCTTATAAAAAGTTGTAAATGAAGGTGGAATTTAACAGTCACTCTAAAATTATTCCTAGTTTGTCAAAGAATTAAAGTTATTCGTATTTGGAAAATTCAACAATTGAAAAGAAAATGCAAAAAACTTGCAGCGGCATATCGTAAATTAATTAAAGAAGAATTCAAGAAGTCTAATAAAAGATCTATCAATGTCCATTTGTAGCCTGATGTGAACCTAATGATAAATTGCATATCAAGGTAGAATATAACAGTCCCTCTTTACAATTTAGCAGTCACTATGAAATTATTCCATGAGGAATTTTTGTGGAACACCTAATAATCTACACGATTTAACACAGCTTCTTATGAAAAATTGCAAATCAAGGTGGAATTTAACAGTCCCTATTTAGAATTTAACAGTCACTATAAAATGCCGTTGAAGTTTGTATCGTTGCAATGCAACGAAAATGATTTTCTTCTTTAATTGTCCAAATTTCTTGTGGCAGATTCGAGGTACGAAAATCACGCAAACATTTTTTCGAATTCTCATTTAGACAGAAATAAATAAATAAATCTACAACCTAAATTTGCAAAATATCATTTTGGTGAATAATGGAGATCAGAAATCGGAAAAAAAATTTGTTGCATTCCAACGATACAAATTCAACCCCATCAGTATGAAGTTATTTCCAGTTTGTCGAAAGCTTGAAATGTATTCGCGTTTAGAGAATTCAACAATTGAAAGGGAGAATTCTATTTTGGGGCTACGCAAAAAGCTTGCAACGGCATGTCGTAAATTAATTCAAAGAGGATCAAGAATTTTTCCGGTTAATGTCAGACAGAGATTTTTGTGGAACATTGCTAAGTCTAATAAAAGACCTATCAATGTCCAAGTGTAGCTTGATGTGGTCCTAATGATCTACACAACTTATCAGTTTCTGATGAAAATTTGCAAATGAAGGTGGCATATAGCTGCCGATGAGCACAGTTGATTTCAGCGTAACATATTGACTGCTGCTGAATCCACCTTTTTCCATAAGTAACTGTGATAAAATTCCTAAACAAACCAAACCACCTCAATAAGCTGAAATATAATTCTGGCTAATTAAATTTCTTATCCAAATCTCGTCTACTCGTCAAAATTCACTGGAATTTTAATTCACCTACATTAATGTTAATATTAATTCATTAAATTTTGATTCAATTTTAATGGTGCCTAAAACACCAAATATTCTTTTTCTAAAAAATAACGCACTTAAAGTCCAGAAACATTAAAGTACACCTTTTATCGGACTTGTCTGTGTGTGAAAACAAAAGCAATGTCCTTCAGCGTTCATCGTCGAAAAGCTTAGACTACCGTGCGAGTTAGAAACAAAAATGCTAAGCGAAAAGATTACCCGGCGCGTAGCGCTTTAATTCTCCCGATGCAAATATACGCTTATAATAAAAAGTGTGGATTATTTATGAAAATGGTGAATTATTATATTGCATCTGAATTATTTGTGAAAATTGTGAGCCTACAACTTTGGTTCGCTCTTCCTTATTGCCATGCATGCTCCGATGCCCGACAATCTTGTCACCAAAGTGTAAAAAGCTCGATAAAAAATAGTAAAAAGCATTAAAAGTGTATGCCTTGTCAATTCTCGTGTACCCAAGTCTGCGGACTTAATACGAACGATTGGAAAATTCGAATTGAAAAATCAAAATACTAAATCGTTACTACCAGATTTTTAATGAAATTGCGAATCACCAAACGCGTTTGCATTCAAGAAACACGACACGCAAAAATAAAACTTCGAGATTTGTTCAACGATTCGATGCATATTTGTGGAAAACCAGCCACCTTGGAATTATACTGGATTCGAAAAAACCATTTATACAGTGTACGCATTTCATTGGGTGTTATTGGCGAGGAGAGAGACAGAGAGAGAGAGAGCGAGAGAAACAGACGCACAAGTTTGTCCGTTAGAATTTTTCATCGTACTGCTGCATTGTTTACAAGCAAAGAAAACCTATGCAAGTGAATACAACGCAGAATTTTGTATTATTCAGCGTGTAATATAGATATACAAAATGTCCGGTGCAAAAAAAAAAACTCGAGTGATTAGCTACCTGTGTGTCTCGTGGCAAAGCGGCGCCTAAGGAAACGGAGGAATACAATCGTCGATTGCCGATACTAAAAAAATACTTTGTCTGCCCCTCTAGGCTCGTCAAATGCGAACCTGTACACGCACATACGTCTGTAGTTACGTTCCGTAAGGTCAAATTTCAACGCAACGTGTACTCCGTCATAATCATAACGAAGTAAGAACGTTGCGGAAGTTTCTCAAGCGCGTAAAAATCATTGCGGCTCGCGAAAAAACGCGATCGTTTCGCGAATGTATTTGTAAAAAAACACGGGAGTGAAGAGAATCGAGATAATTTCGTTCGGGATGTAAAAAAATGGATGTAATGGGGAGACGAACAGTGAGGGGTACGTCAGTGGTTTACAGAATGAGGCAAATCGAAATATAGTAACACTGGATAAGTCAGCCGACAGAGGTAGAAAGCTCGTGTATTTCTGTCATTCCCGAGCAGACTTAGTCAATGGTGCGAGAAAGAGAGATAGTTGAGTATCTCCATCACTTTTGCTAGCAGTGAAGAAAGTATTTATATATTTATTTAGACGATGCGCGCGCATCGCTTGTATCGTGTTCAAAAGATAGTCCTTGTTTCTTATCTTTTTCGTTGCACTGAAGTATATAGAAGTCTGATTCGAAGTGCGATTATGTCTTTCATTGAAGCGCAGATTTATTTCCTTCGAGCGACGCAGCTCGAGCCAATCTACGGTTTTCGTGCTTTTGAGGTTAAGGCTATGGATTATGGTGATTATGGTGTAAAATTTCGACGCGGTCACGACGGTATTGCAGAATTCGTAGTTTGTGGGCGAGCCGCCGGAAACTACCGCCAGATGTCGCGGCAATCATCTGTTATGTAGAGATTCGGTCGGTGACTCTCTACTCCTGTAGTTATATCCCCGCTGCTTGTCCAGGTTCTGTAAGGTCGGTAAGATAGGAGGAGGCAGGAAAAGAAGGTTTTTGCGTTTCGTCTCGGGTACAGTGACAGACTCATCAGTAGGGCTGTGTCACTGTACCCTGCCCTAGACGCGCTGGGTGTTGGGATCTAGGGGAGAGACGGTGTATATATTCTAACGCATGCCCCTGCGACCGCTTGTGAGAAACGCTGGAACGATGTAGCCGCGTAGCGGTGGGATGGTGGAACTAGCAGGACCGCCACAGTTACTACATGCAAGGGCAGAGGCCCAATAGGAGAGGGTTGCTGCTAGGCCGTGGGTGATGCGTGACACGTGGGAAAACTGATGTACTAGGTGTTCAGGATCGTCGATAATGTTTTGAGCTTTGGTACAATTTTTCAAGTTTTATGCAAAAAATCTCTAAACTCCAGTTTCTCCGTCATTTTTTCATAAGATCAGTCGAAATAACGCTCAAAATGTGTTTTGTCACTGTCGAAGGCGTAACAGTCTTGAAATGGGAATGGATTAGGTGCATCAGTTAGTAATTCACAATTCATCCTATGGTAACTACAGTCTGTGAAGTTTTGTCCAAAATTTGGAAAAATGTCGACCGTCAGGCTCTTTCTGCAACAGTATCGCATGTACACAATAAATTTAATCTCAATAGATTGTATGGTTTGGTCGAAATTCGGGTTTAAAATTTCGAGGCGGTCGAAGGGTGTTATACGTAGCCTTCAGTTATTACCGGATGGCTATTATAAAATCGCCAAAATTCTTGAAAATCTAAGGAATGGTAGTTCTTGATAGAATAATAATACATGAATTATCTCAGAATTTTTCACTAAATAATTTAGTAGTTATGAATGTCTGAATTTAACACGGTCGTTTATGGGAAAACAGCTTCTGCAGATATTAATGGTTGCAAAACGAATACAACTAAATCGCCGTATATTCTGAAAATATTATATCGTCAAGATTTAGGATCAAGCGATTGTTTATGCTAAGTTTTAAATAAATCGACCGAGTTATTGTCGAGAAATTAATTAAAGTAATGAGGAGTATCGCCTATTGATGAATTGCGCTGTGTAGACGTGGCAACGTTGTAGAGTAGTATGACGATTATTCTGTCAGTATAGTAGAAACGCTTTGCTATGCCGTGGTGTAAATTCATGCGAATGGCCGGTTTCGTCACCTCTGGATAAAGTTATCCGCAAGATTTCCTATATCTTTAACATTGTTTATCTACCGGATAACTTTATCCGTAACCTCTTTCTTCTCTTATTATTTTTAATAAATAAGATTGCTGATTAATTTATGACGTCAATAGTTTTTTTTCGGAGAAAATCATAAACAGTAAAGTTTTATTCCATTCAATTTTTTAAAACAGAATTAGGATAAAACGCACTGAAGCCACGCTTGCCCACGCTATTTTGAGGTTAGATTTACTCACTGCTATTCCCGAACCAGAGTCACCGCGGTGACCAAGCACAACGCATGCGTAAACAGGTCGAGCAGTGCTACCACCGATGAAAAAAATATTGAGACTGCTGCGTTGTCGCGTTCAGCAGTCAATTTATAAAATAGTAAAAGAATTATCCTAACGATGAACTAATCAGCAATCGTTGGCAAACTCAATGTATATTGAGTTTTTGGGTAATTATTGATAATAATAAGATGACCTGAATGTATTAATTAAATTTAAAAGATAAGGATTTCTTTTGTTGGGCCGTTGAAATAGATGTACGGTCGCTGACAAAACCTCAATCAAGCACACGCTAATATAGTCGAGTTTGATTTTAATGATTATTAAAGGTGGGAAATTAACATTTATAAGTGCTAATTTATTATTAAATTAGCTATTTGTAAGGCTAAACATGTACGACATTATCTTCGTCCATTCGTCCATTTTGGACAAACTTTTTGCCCGACGGCCCATCCGGTAACACCTTAAGGTTGTTACTAAAAATGTTAGGGTAAATAGATATTAATGAAAACTTTACTAATCGTTATGTTATATTTTATGAATATACTGGCAAAAGGAGAACAAAGGAGGAGAACATTTCCGCACCCGTTTATTAAATATTACATTTAAAAGCGTACATCAATCTCCACTTGATCGCATTGGTTGTACGGGGCAACGTCGTTACCATTTCAGTTTCTCGCGTATACTTTCCGCATTTATGAAGAAAGTGACCCAAAAAACGAATATTGTGGGCAGGATAGTGTACAGAACAATATTACCGAAAAAAATAGACAGGTTACCGATCTAATTAATGAGAATGTATGAAAAATATGCGACCAGGTTTCCCAAAAGTGACGCTTGTTGAGGAGTATGTATTAAAATGTGGCAACTTCGGAACTGTGGGAATAGCATAACCAATCCAAAACCGAGCGCGCCAATTTTAAATACGTTAAAATGAAATGCGACTAAAGGGAACTTATTCATGTATTTATTATGATGTATTCCCTTTTTTCTAGCTTCGGTGAGCACAGTACGATGCTTGTAGGCACGAGCACTGACAAATAGTCTTCTCTATCGGAAATTTTGCGGCGCACTAATTTTTTTTTCTGAATCATTTGTCGCCTCCTTTTGCTCTGACATAACCTCTGAAAACGCCGACCGGCACGAAACGCGTGTAACACAGCTGCGACCTGAGACAGTCACTGCAGTCAACACAGCCTCGAATTACGACAGAACCGTGCGACGTTGTTAAAGCTAGTGTCCGTTTCAATAGGATTTTTGAACATCAACATTTAATTTCCTAATAATCCTAACTCCTTCAAATTACCATATATGTAAATAATTACGATTATCTACCATACATTTGAACATTTTCGTGATATTCAGTCGTACACATGTTTCATATTTTGCTACAATCAGTTGGCACTGGTGACGTCACACAATGTATTGGCATAGGAACTCCGTTTCTCCCCCCGACCCTCCGGAAATGATTTAGCAACAACCTTAACTCGCAACTAGATAAAACATTCTGACACCGACTGTACAAGACTGGGTGGTGGCTTCTTCAATGCCAGCTCGACTCGCGACCGGTTTGCCCTGTGGTGCGCGTTCCAGTGTTACTCATATTTCATCGATGAGGAGGGAAATCCCGTAACGCGGCGAGTCGCCACATGGCGTTCGCGTCGCGCCCAGCGGTGGCCGAGGGCAGCCGTTAGGGGGAGAATCAGTCGAAGCGATGGTTCGCGTCGAAGGGGAGGAGTGGGAGAGAGCAGGACTACTTTCGTTCGCGTAGTCGAGCATGCGTGTGCGCAACACGGCTCGAGCTGCCCTCCCCGAGTGAGAAACTGCAAAATCCCCCGTGAAATGTTAATGCCCCGCGCGCTATGGATCCGAAGAAAGTAGAAAAAGCATATATATATATGCACCTCGTTAACACGTGAGTAAGTGATAGAAAAAAAATTGCTCACGGATTACGAAATAAAAATAATGGAGGCCGGCACGTCGCGGACCGAGATCGCCATAGAGCCAGGTGAGCGACGAAATTTTGTGTATAAATTGCGACGCGGGGGTTTTCTTCCCCCGTATTTCGAAGTGCCGCGACCGTACATGTATAGATAGGAAATCGACGGAACCTTCACGCTCGGCCAACAGACGAGCGTCTGACAAATATGTAAGCCAACCGTTGGTTTTGAACCTCTTTTTTTCTTTCTTCTTTTCTCGGCAGAACTGTACTTTCTCATAGCGAAGTTTCTCGAGGCGGGACCGTGTCACGAAGTTGCCGATGTGAGTTATCCTCCGTAACGTTGTTTTTTCTTTTCACGCGAATTTTCGTACATTTTTACGTTCAAATGGAGAAAAATAGAACCGCGCTTGTATTTTCAGGCGCTGAAGCGGGAATTGGAACGAGCCAAGGTAAGAACGATATGTATATGTATACGCGGATACGCGTATGAATACGAGCGGGTAGGTAGAAATGTATGTGGGTTACTTGACGTTTTGCCGGGGCTCGAACTCCGTACTACATAACTGGTGGCTCCACATGGCTTGCACGTGGTTTCTGCTTGTCAAAACATTAGATTTACAAAGGTCGTCGAACCTCAAACGATATTTTTCATTCGTTGATCGGATTTTTTTTTCATCTAAATTTTGTGTTTTCTTTTTTTTCACGCAGATTTTGCCGCAGAGACTCGATTGGGAGGGAAATTCGCATAATCAGAGTTTCGAAGAATTGGTGAGTAAATGCGATCGTATTTTTTGTTGTTTGTATTTGCCGAATGGCTGTTTCCGGTTTGCGGAATTCCCAAATCGTAGAGCTCTGGAAAGTGAAGCATTTCTTTTTGTTCGTGTAAACGACGTTGCATCGTGAAATTGTTCCATGCATGGGATGCGACGTCGAAACCTATAACCCCTTCCGATAGTACTGTATCGTAAACCTCCCCTCTCACGTCCGTTCTACGTATATACATATCGCGCGCTCTCGTATATTGCACAAGAGAAGACTCACGGCCCAAGCTTCAGCCTTCTCTCTCCCCTCTTGCTGTCGCGGAAACTGACCCCCCTCTCTTACCTTCCATCGTCACTTGTGTGACACTTCCGACCAATAAGCGCTCATCCCCGGCCATTTTCCACGAGCTGATCAATGACATATATACTCACGGCGTATTTATAGAATCGCGCATTCTGCGCGACGAGTGGTGCCCCCTCATTGGTGGAAAGTATTCTCGCGTCCACGCCGTTGGTCCCTCGAGGGGGAACTACTTTCGCGAGCGTTTGAATTGTGGCGGCAAGCGTTTTTATTCCCGTTTTAATGTTGAATGAACGGGTCCACCATTGTGCGGAGAGACAAAGGGCTTTTTGAATGCACTTTTAAGGCCATGTACGAGGTCAGCATAACCTTAGAAATTTTCGAAACGTAATTTCTCATAGATGGTCAAGTTGAACAAAAAAAATCAAAGTATCAGAGTCTAGCATTCTCTGATGCAAAGCTTGACGATTTTTTTTGCCCTAAATATTAGTTGTTCTGAGAAAATTCAGCTGTCTGGACTCATATGTTATATGGCAGTGTCTACTTTGCCTTAAGGGCTTACACCTAGCTGAAATTTTTCTAAAATATCGATCTTTGGTTTTTGCTGGATTATCAAAATATAACAGTTAAAAAATATTCTTTGATTATTTCTATTCCATCTGTTCAAAATTGAGGGATTTACGGGCGTTTATAAATAGGTTCGAAGAAGCAGCGAACTTTAAGTGCGTTTTTCTCAAAATTACGATTTCAAAATTGACGACTACAGTATCACAAAAACCACTCCACTAACCAACTTCAAATTTTACATGCTTCTTTTACATATCAAAAAGCAATCTTCAAACAAAGGAATTTTTTTTCCAATGTTCTTTTTTTTGGCAACGAAAATAGAGCGTTTTTTTTTTTTCATTGAAAATCGATACTTTCACTGGACTGCGGCCATTTTTTCAAAAATCAATATTTTATTAAATCCTTCACCCAAGAATTAGATTATTTCAATCAAATACTGCGTTGAATTTTTAGTTCCTGATTTGTTTTCGAGCAGCAGTGGTCAATGTGAAGGACGTTTTTTAAACAGCAGTCTGCACGAACCATTGTATATGCCACATTTAGAAATTATTTTTCAACACAAAAACTGTAAAAGATACTCAAAACCATACTTTTTAATGTGAGAGAAAATATTTGAAAACCTGCATACGCTTAGCCAGAAAACATTCACGAATATTACTCTTTTTTTCTTGCCACGAGCTAGCACTAACTTGTTAACTGAATAAAATATATCGAGAGCAAAAATATTTTATTCTACTCATTGCCCTTTAGTTTTTCATTGCAGTATAAAATAGACTAGCTCCATCAAAACACAGACGTTGGAAATCATTGCTTAAAACTAATCCGTGTGTGTACACTGCCACCAAAAGAATTTCCTTCTTTATGTGACATTTTAGTATGTGAAAAAACAACTAAAGGGTGTATTTTATTTCTCATATTCCTTTGCATGGTTTTGCAGGCATTTGCAAACCCATTCCTTCAACTCTTATTCCCCACCCGACACTTCACTTTTCCCTTAGCGATGCCTACACTATTGTTGGATTAGAGGATATATTGGACCACATAAGAAACGAATAAATAAATAACAAAACGAATAAATAAATAATAAAACGAATAAATAACAAATAAAACGAATAAGTAAAAAATAAAATTATTCGGGCTTTTTTTGTCAGGAAAAAAAGTATCCTCACATCGGCGCAAAGCATTTGCTGCAAATATGCTCAAGGATTGGTCCGGTGCTGGAGAAAGAAGTGCCGCCATGCATACCAGGAGCGGTATCTCTCTTGGGTGCCGGCAAACAGTCGATGCTTCGTACAAGAGAAGGTGCACCAAATAAACTATTTCTAAACACAGCGAATAAAAAATCATTTTGTTCGTTTTGATTACAAGACTTTTTTATTTTAGATGTCCTTCGACAAGTTCGAAGTGTTGTGGCTTATTCGGGAAGGCTAGGAGGAATGCCGTTTCTCGAACAATCCCTGAGCTTAGTGACCCACAATGTTGGTAAGTTATTATTCGAATACTCAATTTCGTATATGCGAAATCTGGGAATGTTTTTACGAGCGCCGCAAGTAAATTCGCGAAAAAATTTGCTGGATTTGTATGGATGACGTATTGTGAGCTCGAAGTAGTTCCAGGAGTAGCAGAGGGAGTTGACACGTCTGCATAAGCTTGGGGACAAAAAAAAGAGGTCTATATTCAATATTTTCTTCTAATGAGAATATTGGGATGACAAGCTTGGGATTTTACACAACATTAATCTTGCCAAGTTGGAGTTATCTTCTTTTGTTGAAAAATACTGATCAACAATCAGATTATTATTTAAACAAACTGCGGTTGTTGCTTCATGGCCAATCGGTGTAGGTGGTTCCGGCAATTAAGGTGATCTGAAATGAAAAATAAAAAAGTGTACTGTCTGTGTAATAATAAAACGTTTGCATTACCGGGTATTTTTTAAAAATGCTTAACATGACAAAAATGGAGAGCTGAAGAACAAAAAACGATTTTCGACAAAAAAACCAACTTTAATCATTTCTTGTTAACAATTAGATAAAATATAAAGAAAACCAATCGGTCATACGATAGAAAATATACACTCTGCTCTGCCCGAATGTAAAGTGAATCGGACATATAGTTTTTGTGATTTTGAGGTACGACTAAAACCGTTTCATAAAACGTAGTTCCGAGAAAAACGCAAAAAATAGAAGCGTTAATCACAGCGTTTCGCCGTAGCGCGGTGGGCAATCTGACCTCTCACAAAAATTGTCATAAGTCAGTCAATTTTTGGAATTTTTACAAATTTTTTTTTTTTGTAACTTGAATTTAAGAGCCCAGGCTCTAAAATTATACAATAAAAAAATCACGATTCAGAAATGTCAAGCTTATACAGAACCCTTAAGGGTACGCCTAAAAACGGTCGGAAAATGCCTGCTCAATCAGAATTTTGTTCGTAAATTATGCTAGATATTGAAATGAAACCTTATATGCTCGATTCATACATACTTAAACTACACAAAGTGGTTAATTTTTCGATTTCTTTATCGAGCCCTTTGATATCAGAAATGGGAATGGTTAGAGCACTGCACGAAGTACACAGATACACTATTCACATATTGAGGGGGGAAATATCTTTAGGTGAGGAAAAATAGCTGATTTTCCTGATTTTTTTTTAAGTACGTTTTCTTCCCATGTTTGAGACTTAGGGTATGTTTTACTACTACTTTTTGGTTATACGCGGTATTAAAAAAAAGCGAAAGATTTTTTATTATTGACATTCATACGCAGAATATGAACCAAGAAAAAGTGAGAAATGGTATGCTTTGAAACGAAAAAATCTAATTTTTCGGAAAAAATGGCTACATTTTGCAATAAAAGAAATATTAAAAAAAATTATATCCAGGGTCATATTTTAGACAATAAGGTTAGAAAGATTTATACCAAATTTCATCAAAATCGGTGGATTAGTTTTTAGCTATAGGTCACGCCAGTTTTGAAAATGCAGGTTAGGAGACCTCGCATTTCTTAAGTCTAATAAAGAAAGTGAAAAATATCGAATAACAACCAAAAGTGATAATAAAACATACCCTAAGTTTAAAAAATGGAGAGTAAATCATTCCTTTAAAAAAAATCATGAGAATTAGCAAATTGTATCTCCCCCTCACCTCGTCATAGAATTGTCCGATTCACAAAATCCAAGCAGATTACAAAAATATATGAGTGTGTTGATCGCCTGTACTACAATCAAGTCGGAAAACCAATTCGGTAAATGTTCCCAGGATTGTTGAACGTATAGTTATAGAAATAAGTCTTTTCCGGCGGGTATATTTGTTAACAAAAAATGGAAGGCTCTAAATTGATAATTGCAATAGACGTGACAGCGACTTGAATGAGGAACGAAATGAAGGAAGCATTTTCCGAATCTGCCAATAACTGCAGCAAAACGTGTTAAAAGTTTTCGACATTATTCACTACTTGCTCGCTACTTGCTCGTAAAATCAATCAAAAAATCAAAGTTATTCACAATTTCCACTCGAAAATTTAATTGCGATAATTCTTGCGATGTAGAGTGACAAGATAATCGAGAGCATAAATGTGTTTTTGAAACTTTTCACGAGCTTTAGATATAACCATCTTCATGTCGATTTAATTATTTCATTGCAGTCCGTGCCATTCAAGGCCGAGAAAATGCGGGTCCGCTCTGCCGTCGTCAGGTCGTACCGACGACGTTTTATTCAAAGCTACAATTGTATCGCCACACTCTCGGCCATCTGTCGGCGGTCTATTGCGTTCTGTACGATCGCACGGGCCGGTACGTTATAACGGGGGCTGACGATTTACTCGTCAAAGTATGGAGCGTACTGGACGGTCGTTTATTGGCCACGTTTCGCGGCGCATCGGCCGAAATAATGGATATAACAGTGAATTTCGACAACACCCTACTGGCAGCTGGAAGCTTGGATCGTATATTGAGAGTCTGGTGTTTTCAGACTATGTCGCCGGTGAGTTTGAATGTTCGGCTTGACAAAGTGGAGGTGATTGGTAGACTAAGCATTCCAATTCAACATTCGCTACGTTGCTCCTCTCTCGTCATACAATTCAATATTTCCTACAAGATGTTTCTCGTGAGAGAAGCTCCACATTCTTCCTACTCTTCATTTTCGTCACAGACTTCGAAATCTCCACAGCTTCTTCATTTTCTTCGAAGAATTTCTTAAATACGAACTAAAAATATCGAAATTCGCTTTTTCCGCAGATTGCCGTATTGTCCGGACACTCCGGCATGATAACGTCCGTAAATTTTTGTCCGATTCTATGCAACGGAGTTAATTACTTGGTGTCAACGAGTACCGACGGATCAGTTGCATTCTGGTCGCACACAAAGGAGTACAACGCCCGCGCAGTGTTCCAGTAAGTTCGGACCCCACCTTAAGGGGCTACATTTACCTAGAGGCTCGAAAAAAATGGTCGAATTCCGAATTTTTTTTCTGGGAAACGGTTGGTGAAATGGAAACGCCTTTTTCTTAACGTATATTGAGAGCCTTTTAAAAAATCAACAGAAAATGCAGAAAAACATGGCCGCCGGGAAATGATGAATTTTTTTAACGGTTCATAGGAAATCTAAAAACCAAACGGGTTATTCAAGTTAACAGTAAATACGAGTCGGTGACGATTGTCGAGTTTTTAAATCATTTTTTTGACAACGTGGCGACGCATTGAAACTCGAGCATATGAAATCGATCAATAAAAGGCGTCATTTTTACGTAACTATTTAAAAATGATGGATTTTTTGAAAATGAGATCGTCAACGACCCTTAAGGGATCATCACAGTGTAACGGGTCAAAAGACAGCTGATTTTCGCGATTTTTTTTCGATGGTTAAAATACGCTAATCAGTCTGATTTTTTATGTTAAATTGAAGCACTCACGAAGAACGGAAAATACATTTTTAAACCTTTTTTTTAAACTGTTGAAAATGTCTTAGAAAAAAAGGAATACCGACGCTGCACACAGTTGTGGCCGTAAATATATGAAACAAAATTTGTAAAAAGATTGAGAAGAGGTTACAGTCTGCATCATCAGGGCTGATGCAGACTGTAACGTTTGCGAAACGTCGGCACAACGCTGATCCTCAACACGGCCTCCATCCGGAAGCCACAAACTCTTCTCATTACATAAAGAGCCGTGAAAGCCTTAAAACTAAAATTTGTAAAAAGATTATTAAACAGTATAAAAGCCGTAATGTTGCTGTGAGGTTTTTTAAAAATTGAAAATACGGCGGTGGTTGAAGAAAAACTATCGAATTTAGCTTATTTTTCGAAAGTTTTTGGTTAAAAAATTATGAAGATTAAAAAAAAGTTTCCATAGCAAGATAAAGAATGGCGTGAAGAATGTTGTGTCGAAATTTGACGGATAGCTTGAAAACTCTTCCTTTGAGAGTGTACACCGTTTTGAAAAACAACATTTCGAGAAAACCGCGTCCGGCCGCGCTAGCAAGGAACACCACTTTGGTGTCCTCCGATTTTGTTGAAACTTTTTTATGTGGAAGAGTATTAAAAACTGACATATTTTTTTTTTATCGGCGGAAAAACGGTTTTATGGGGTGAAACGCACCCTCAAAAATGGAAATGTTTTTCGTTTTTCGTCGATAACGTTTTAACGCTACGAGATATAAAAAATTTCAATTGCAACAATGTTTATTTTTTTGTGTATTACACATTGGAGATGAGAACGATAACGTTATCGACGAAAAACGAAAAACACCCCTATTTGCGAGAGTGCGTTGCACCCGTTAAAACCGTTTTTCCGCTGATAAAAAAATACGTGTCTCTTAGTTTTTGATACTCTTCCACATAAAAAAGTTTCAACAAAATCGGAGGAGGACACCAAAGTGATGTTCCTTGTAGGTCTCACGCAGCTGGTCGAATCCCTTTCTTTTTAGAAAGATGTAGCAACCGGCATAAGTCGAATTTCGCCCCAAAAATTGAACAGGATGTTTATAACCGTCTATACCAACGGAAAAGGCAAAAAAATCGATTTTTTGAAAATTTTACACTGATCCTTTAAATGTTTCTCATCGTATCTCCTGTAAATTTGGAAACAATCCATCAAGTGGTTCTCGTGATATGTCCACCGACTTTGAAAATAGTGTTTCGAGAAAAACGCGTTCAAAGGTTGAAGTATGGTGCTGCTGCCGCTCGCCCGATTGTTAGAAGCTGTAGCTTATTGAATTTTAGGAATATGTCAATGAAATTTTCAGGGAATATAGCCGAAAGGTAAAGCTATATAGCTATCAAAGAAAAATATTTATATATAGCTATCGAAGAACAATATTTTTGCAAAATGCCATTTTTTGACCCGCCTGCGTAGATGTAGCCCGTTAATTACTCTCGCTTTACTTCAGCGCATCTCCCTTTTTTCTCTCACGCTCGTTATAATCGATCTTATAATCGTGCTTAAATCCGTGTCAATCCAGAACGAAACCGATACAGTATCACGAAAAAATGCGTCCCGGACAAGCACAGATGATCTGTGCATCGTTCAGTCCGGGTGGAGCGTTCATGGCAGCCGGCTCGGCCGATCATCACGTCCGCGTTTACGCGATGCTCGGCGACGAAGGTCCCCGGAGGGTTCTCGAGGTCGAGGCCCATTCCGACACCGTCGACAGCATTCAATGGGCCCACAGCGGCTTGAAATTTATCTCGGGCTCCAAAGATGGCACCGCAAACGTTTGGCACTTCGAGCAACAACAGTGGATGCACAAACGACTCACGATGACGACGAAACTCCCCGGGTATGTTTATCCATCTTGCGTTACACTTGTATCCATTGAGGCTGTTTAATTTTTTTTTATTTTATACTATTACCCACAACGAATACTCTCATGGTATTCAAAAAGATTGATTTTTTTTGTCTTATTGAGGGGTTAGGCTACTGTGACGACCTGAAAATCGGAGTTGTTAAAAAAAATATTGCAGGTTAAGTAAGATGATTCGAAAAACATTTGGACATTTACTTTGTACGTACATTAGAATTAACAAAGGTGTGTACCAAATTTCATAAAAAGAATATTAATAATTGAAGAAGTTATAGACAATGTCTTGAAGGACCTTTCAACGTGGGGGGCTCAACGGTGTACTCGATTTTCGTCACCCGGTTGATCTACATTATAAAGAACGAGTTTTTTTTTCTCAAAATAAATAATATTGGCTAAGACGACCGGGATTTTTTTGTTTCGGTGTTTCAATCATTAAAAAAAAATGAGTTCTCTTCGATGGTTAATATACGTTAATCAGTCTGATTTTTTTATGCCAAATCAAAGCACTCGTGAAGAACATAAATTAAATTTTTAAACTTTTATTTTATTTTATTTTTTCTTTTTTTTCAACGGTTGAAAATGTCTTAAAAAAAAAGAGTCCTCACGGTCGTGTGCACGGCTGTGGCCGTAAATATTATCTGAAACAAAATTTGTAAAAAGATTATTAATCAGTATGAAAGCCGCTATCTTGGCATGGCGGTTTTTCAAAAATAAAAATTGAAAAAATCGCGGTGGTTTGAAAAAAGAGGAATCGAATTTAGCATATTTTTTCGACAGTTTTTCGTTAGAAAAAATATGAAGATTAAAAAACAGTTTCCATAGCAAGATAAAGGAAGGCCTGAAGAATGTGGTGTTAAAATTTGCGACGGATAGCTTGAAAACTCTCCCTTTGAGAATGTACACCGTTTTGGAAAACGACATTTCGAGAAAAACGCGTTTAAAGTTTCGAGTGCGGAATTTTCATATAAATTGTCTACTTACGATACGACGGTTATAAACGTCCACGTTTATAACCGTCTATACTATCGGATAATGCAAAAAAACATCGATTTTTTGAAAATTTTACACTGTGATGATCCCTTAAAATTTAAATTGCAGCTTTATCGTTGTAATTATAAGTTTGCCTTCATTCTGCGACTCCTGCACCATATGTTGGACCTTCCTCTTCAATTTGAGTTGCCTCAAGCGGCTATCGATTTTTTGAAACGTTCACAGTTGCCTGACCCCTTAATCGGTTACGTAGAACACATTGGGTGTCTTTCCGTCTAATCTGACGCTAGAGCATCTCCAATTCCATCCCTTTCTCATCCCCCTGAGACGTGCAGGTGCTTCAGAAATATTCATACTTTACCGCGTAATATATCATTCCAGATCACAATTAATTCCTAAAATTGGTGATCATTAAATGAACCGCCGCAGTATACGTGCATTTCGGTAATCACAATCGAAAAAAAAACAATAATGTTTCCAGAGAGCCGGAGCCCGACGACGACTCGAGCAAAAAGACGAAAGTAACGATGGTCAGTTGGGACGTGAGTGACGAGTGGGTTATAACGGCAGTAAGTGACAGTTCGTTAAAAGTGTGGAACGCGAGAACCGGGGAATTGACGAAAGTCCTCCGGGGCCACAAGGACGAAGTCTTCGTGCTCGAATCACATCCTATCGATCCACGAGTTATACTCAGCGCCGGACACGATGGCCAATTGATAATATGGGACGTGTTGAACACCGAGCCGATTGTTTCCTTTCAAAATTTCATCGAGGGCCAGGGTAAAGGAGCGGTTTTCGATGCCAAATGGTCACCCGACGGAACTATGCTCGCAGCCACGGACTCGCACGGACATCTCTTGATGTACGGCTTCGGTACTGGGCCTGAAAAACTCAAAATCGTGAGTCACTCGATACTCTACGGATTGAAATAAAATTAACAAAAAAATCGTCGTTACGTTGGGCACAATAAGGTGCACGCGGGAAGCATCAATGGATTTTTCCAAAAGGTTATTCTCCGAGTTCTGAATCGAAGACCCATCTCATAAATTGTCGGGTTTTTTCAATACATTTGGTCGCCTTTGAAGAAATTGCGAAAAAAAGAAATTAAGGGGGAGCCTCCTCCAGAAAATTGGTTGTTCAATAATTTTTTACAAAACAATGAGAGCATTTATTGCAATGAATTAAATTACATAATAATATTGACGTTCAAATGAATATAATTTTTTTTTCACGAGTGAAAAAGAAACAAAATGGCGGGACTAGAGATGCTCGGACTTGGCTCCTAGAGTTTGCGCCGTGGAACGCCCAGGTCATTGTAGTTCGATAAAATCAACGAAACAATTTTTTTAATGAAAATAAATCATTCCGCTTTGCATAAACCTAAATTTAGCAAAAAAATGAAAATTTGAGGACAAAAAGAGAAAAAAAAACACTTTTTAAATAAACAATATTTCTTATAAGAATTTATACGAAATTTTTGGTTTGTGCAAAGGCCGATAAGTTAAAGAATATCTGTACCAAATTTCGAGTTGATTGGTTCATTAATTTTTTAGTTACATTCCACGGCACGGAAAAAAGCACGTTTCGAGAAAAACTCGATTCAAGTTTTCGTTCTTGAAAAGTAGAGTTTAGAGTGATTTATAATTACCCAAGCTTAATCTGCAATGCCAGGGCCATAAAGCAAGCCTTCTTCTAGGAAATCACTAATCTGGGCTGCATTTTTCTCTTTATGTGTAAATTGTGTTAAAACGAAAAACTACGGTTACACAGGCCGAATGTTTCTTTACAACCGTCGGAAGTACCCTCTATTATTCAAAAAGTAAACTAGCAAACTTGTTTGGCTAAGAAATTAAATGGTGGAGGTCGCAAAGGGCGCGCGCTCGTTTATCTACTCTCGGTATTTTGGAGTGCACCACTTCCGTGACTTACTAGGGACCTTTAGGACTTTCTGTTGGGCTTCAAACTTTGGAAATATATTCTTCAGATACTAAATAAATTTTTAAAGCAATAACACAAATTGGGTTATTGCTTTGAAATAACCCTCTGCGTGACCCGGGTCTACGTGAGCTTGGGTCCGAAAAATAGACCGGTTTCATTTTTTTTTCTGATGGGCGTATTTGGACGCCGAGGGCGGGATTTTACACAATATACATACTCTTGCCAAGTTCGAGTTTTTTTTTATTGACAAATATTGATAATAAATAAAGTCATTATTATTTAAATATAGTGCCGCCGAATTGAGTAAACAAAAAATAATTACCCGGCCATGGGATAGAAAATGTTATAAACTATGCCTGTCCGAATTTGAAGTGAATCGGACGAATAGATTTTGGGACGACTATCCTGGGAACTTGGGAACTTGGGACTTGGGAAATTTTTTTCAAATTAAAGTTAAGACCCTGACTATGAAACTTTACGGTAAGAAAAACAAAACGTATTTTTGAAATTTCAAGACGTCTTGTGCAGACCCCTTGAGGGCCGTATTAGGTTTGGCAGGCGGAAAATTACCGATTATTTTCCAATTACAATGAAATGTTTCGCCGATTTCGGTATCTGATTATTGATATTTTGCGTTGAATTATTATTATTTTTTTTTCGTATTCAATCAACTATTCATGGGCCATGTCTCTTATTCTCCGGGACTGCTGGCATATAAGGAATTTTCACGACTCCTTCGCCCGAATTTCTGGAAACCCGATTCATATGCTCTGTTCTTTAAGTCTAAACAAGTATCCCAATTTATCGAATTTCACCAAAAATCTTGGCACACATTATCCAATGTTTCTACTCTAATCTACTCTGCTACTTCAATGCTTCGAAAAATGAAGAGTATTATCTTGATTTTTGAAAATGTACAAACCTAGATGCGCCCTCCACATTAATCCTACGGGACACTCAAGACTCAACATTATCCACACACTTTTCTCGATCTTACAATATCGGCAATCAAACTCCACTTCGAAAAGCGTTTTAAACGATTTTTATTCCATATAGTAAGGCGGGATATTCATTTGAACGGTAAAAAATTAAAACTGAGAAATAATTAATTTATATTTATCAAAGTGTAGGTATACTTTAACAGTATATTTAAGTATACAAAACAATTTTTTTCAATTTATTTATCAAAATGGCGGAGCTATGACCGAGTGTTACAGCAAGGTTGCCGCGGAAGTTGTGAATCGGCGTACAGTCTAGCTTGCGTAGACTTTAATTTGCAAAAAAAAAATATTTTTTTTTTTCAATTAGAACATGTATATTGTCTATTTCACAGTAATTAAAATGAAGAAAATGCAAATTTAAGAGAATGGCACGCGTTTACAAAAAAATCGAAGTTTCCGTAAAATTTGGATTAAAAAAGTTGTTTTTGTTCTAATGTTTCAGAAACAATTTTCGTCAAGTAGATGGTAGCAATATTATCAATATTTCTACCAAGTTTCAACTCAATCGGCTTAATAGTTTTGAGTAATCCTGCACGCCAATTTCGAAAATTCAGTTTTGAGAAAAACGAAACGAAAGGCACAGCGTTGACGAGCTGTAACGTCCGATTTTTTTCGAATTTCGTTTTGAAACTTTGAAAAAATATTCTACATACACAGTTCTATCATTTAAAGCAGAAAAAGAGAAATCGACTTTTTTTATTGTTGTAAATGTATAATCCCGCCATAATGGTTCAAATCGTAAAAAAAGGAGAACTGATACATAGGCGTATGATACACCGATGTTTCACCATTTCCGTGTAACATATATTTTCTCAAAACCCCTTGCTCGCAAATCGTTCGCAGGTACCAAAAGAATTGTTCTTCCACACGGACTACAGGCCGCTGATTCGCGACGCGAACAATTACGTCCTGGACGAGCAAACTCAAACGGCGCCACATCTCATGCCACCGCCGTTCCTCGTGGACGTCGACGGTAATCCTTATCCCCCGGCGTTGCAACGTTTGGTGCCTGGCCGTGAAAATTGCCGTGGGGAGCAGCTCGTACCGAATATCGCGGTTGGCGCGAGTGGTAAGCCGTGATACGAAAAACTGGCTTTTCGTTATTTTGAGCCTTTCAGAAGGATTCATTCGTGCTTCGGTATGTTTGAAGTTGAAAACAAAAAAATCATATTTCACAGGTATGCAAGAAGTGATAGAAGGTCTGCCGAACAACGAGCCCCGATCCAACATCGACAGGCTGATAGAGGCCTTGGCGCAGCGTCAAAATATACTGGGCGCGGACGGAGAAGTGGTGGATGAGCGTGATGAGAATGGCGGCGAGCTTCAAGTTCGTCAGATTGCCAGTCCACGTGGGCACAGACCGGGCTTGCGACGAGCCGGCGATGTCGAAGGAATACGTCAGAGTAGCGGCAATTGGCAGAGGGACAATACGACACCCTGGAACAAACCGATTCTCGCTAAGCCTGTCAATCCTGCCATTCGCGAAACGCAATCGAAATTGTTGTTAGTATATTATTCATCTACTTATCTTCACAGTCAACGTTTTTTGGCAATTGTAAATTTTCCATAAACGATAACAAACGCTCGTAATAAAAAAAAAGATAATATTTACGATCATTCTGCTTCACAGCTCCCTATGGATCATATTCCAAAGTTTGGGTTCGTTTTGCTTAGGGGAGTTCCTTCCAAATGAAGTAATACTGGATCAAAATAATCGACGTTACTAGTCCATGGTTATTTCGTCGAGATCAATTTATTCAACCCTCCAGACCTAAATTGCATATGAAAACAAATCCTCACATCCGTTTCCAAGTCAAAATTCATGACCACTTGTTAAAGTTTGCGTAGTTGGAACACAATCAAAATAAATGTTTTCAGTTGATCATTTTTTTTCGCAGATTTACGCTGCGAATGTACTCATATCCGCGGCCTAAACGTGCAATACAAACATTTGGGTAATGATAGTGAAAAAAGAAAAACGAACGAATAAAAATGGATTTTCATTGCATTCCAACGATGAGACTTCACGGCCATGATGATCGATGTGTTAACCGATAAAAAAACGATATTTTTGCAGAAACGTTATGGCGGAGATGGAATTGGAAAATTGGCGACGCGAGATGAAACGTAGGCCTCAACCGATAGCGGCGATGCTCGCGACCCAGGGAAATCTTGGCAATAGGGTAGCCAACCGCAAGCGCAACCGCGGTATACGACACGGTTACAGAACCCGAGCTGCGCGAGGAGAGGAGCAAGACGAGGATGATATCGACGTAAGCTATGAATTTCCTCATCGGTTTTTCGAACTTTTCGAACTTTCGCGTGTTAAATATTTTCGTATCCATTGAAGAACATCGACGTTGTCGGATCCGGAAGTTCCATTAGTGAAAATACCAACGAGTCGTCGGCTGAGGAATTGAGTTCCGATACGACGACTTCGGACTCGAGCAGCGAATATTCCGACTGGATTGCCGACCACGGTCTCAATCTCGAGCCCCCAAAACGTAGCAAACGAAAACGCGTCAACAAGGTGTCCCCGACGCCCTCCGGTGACACTGATCGGAAACGAAACGAACCTCGGAAAAAGAAGGTAAGGGCAAACTTTTTTTTCCTTCAGATTTATAATATTACATACACCGAACGGGGGAATAAACCCGCAAGGGATAAATTCGAAAACGATGTACTTCATTCAGTTTGCCAATATGTTCGTTCAAACAGGCGAAGCCAAAATATTGCGGTTTTTTTTTTACATTTGTAAGTCGAGTAAGGCTTTTTGAAATATTCTCTTTTATAATTTTTGTCATTGGTACGGAAAAGTTATGGTATTATTTCCATTGTTGCTTTCGTTTTTCATCATGCTATCCCTTTAAGGCAACCCTATCGTCAGGCTTCAATCCACAGGATTTTCATTTTTTTTTGAGCTTCGCTAAATATATTAATAATCGTCTCTGTAAAATTTCAGGGTCGGTTATCGACCTAATTACAGAAAAAAATATAATAAAATTGCGTGTTTTTGTGAAGGAAAACCCAAACAAACAAACCCAATTTCCGGTCGCTACAAAAGCGTATATAATAGTGGGAATCCGTCAGGTTCTTAAAAATAATCAGATTTACATACTTAACACTTGTAGTACCTATACTCTGGGAAAAAATAACGCTTATTGACCTAATTTTTATGTAATATCAAGTTTAATTTGAACTTCCGCTATTGGATTTACTACCACTTGCTACGATAAAGAGACGTGGCAGCAAGGCAACAGCTGACTGTAGTCCTAACCTCATCTCACTCATTCGAATTTCCACACAAATTTCATTTTTAACCGACATATTTCGCCGACACGAATTTTCCACGCGTTTTACCAGTCGTGGCCCGAATACAATACTTTATATTTCCCGCACTTGACATTGTTTTGACAGATCGACGTTGAAAAGCACGGAGGTTGAACTCGCCTGGTTGAGTAAAAAGAGACGGAGATAGAACCAATGTTGCCAAATATCAAACCTAGAAATACTGCGCGAATCGTTGGAATAACTATTTTTTCATTTTTCTAATTAAATGTGAACATTCATTAAACAGTTTACACATGGAACATTTTAGTTATTACAAATTATTTTTTTTTGCATATGTTAAAAATATGAATTGTACAAGTCTCAAGTATGATTAGTGGTATGACTAGTGTGAAGCGATAGGATTACCTTAACTTTAACACAGCGAAACTGTGAAAAAGGAATTTGTTCGTTCGTGTTCGCCTTGCCATCGAAAGATCAGTAAAATGGCCTACCGTTCAGTAATCGATGCGCAAGCCCGTGCCCGACTAAGCGGTCACCCAACCAAGTATCGACCCGGGCTGCTGATTAAGGGGTAGGCTACTGGGACGAATCGGAAATCAGGGTTTAAAAAAATAAGTTTGGAGGAATAAGTACGATGGCTGAAAAATGGCTTTAATTTGCATGTACATTAACAAACTTGTGTACCAAATGTCATGTAAAAATCATAATTAACGAAGTTATAAACAATCTCCTGATTTTGGACAGCCGTTTGATCTAAAACAAAATAAAACGAGTTTTTTTTTGTCTTAAAATAAATAATATTGGCTAGGACTTGACCGAGCTTTTTTGTTGACGTGTTTCAATGCTCAAAAAAGAATTTTTTCGGCAAAATAAGATCATTATTGTTACTAACTAGTGAAAAAATGTTGAGAAGAAAAACGTCGGGCAAGACTAAACTGCTATTACTCTGAACAAGTTACCAAATTTCAAGTCAATCCGTTAATTAGATGTCTAGAAATAGTGTACACCGTTTTTAAAAACATAGTTTCGAAAAAATCGTGTTTGAAGATTTACTAGCAGTTCTATCGTTGTAATCATGAGTTTACCTTTAATTTGCAATTCCTACTCCATATGTTGGATCTTCCTCTAGGTTTGAGTTGCCTCAGGGGACGAACGATTTTTTTGAATTTTCACAGTAGCCTAACCCTTTAACGTGGGCGACCGATGCCGAAATCGCAAGCCGACCACGTGTCCACTACTTTCGGTTATTCTTATTTATATTCATTTGATGCCATACTAACATTTTTTCATATTTGGGTCTCAAACCATTTTACTCAATTTCCGTGCCCTTTCGGTTTATTGATGCTCCGTTAGGATTCGAGATACACATTTTCTGAAACAAAGTTTTTAAAAAACTGTAAGGTCTTACGTATGTTGTATTCGTTGTTAAAGTTACCAGTCGCAGCCACTGAGGTGACGGAAGTTCCCGATATTTTCCGACCATCCGAATGGCTCACCGAAGTCGTTCCACACAAAACGCCTTATTATCCGCAAATGGGCGACGAAGTAGTCTACTTTCGTCAGGGCCATCAAGCGTACATCGATGCTATTCGAAAAAAGAAAGTTTACGACCTTGGACCCCGTTGCGAGCCGTGGGCGAAAATCAATTTGAGGGTGAGTCATGTCCGATTTATCAATCAAATTATGAAATATTGGAATTGCGTTAAAAAAACAAAACGCCACTGGAAAAACCTTGAAATTCTGAATTTTGGTTTAGCTCAAATTCACGCCCAGGGAAATGGTTTGTTTGAATGAAACAAGGTTTTGTTTGTTGAACAAAAAACGTTTATTTGGATCTGATACAATTTTATTTGAGTTACATAGACTTTTTTGATTCGCTACAATGAAATTATATATTTAACTTGAATAAATATTTGATTTCATCATAAAATCATACTGTCTAGAGTAGAAAACATCAAGTTTGACTATTTGTACACGAAATTTCGAACCTTGTCTTTTACAAAGAGCGGTTTCGAAGTCTAGAGTCCTTCTTTTGAGATGATTTTTAGGATGGAAGAAAAAAAAACTATTATCATGTACTTTTGTACGTTTGTTTACAACTGCCTTGTTTATAATGCCTTAAGAAGTTTCGGTGCAAAAGTCAAAATGTAAAGAAATTGATAAAATTTGGTGATAATGTTCTTCAACATTAAGTGCGAAAACACACATTCTTTCAAAATTTTCTTCTACTTAGTTATCGAGAAATTAAGCATTAAAGCAGATTTCTTATGCCCGGAATGTATGTAGGTACATACATGGAAACGCTATGCTTATACACGTGAACTTTAGTGTTAACTTACTCGATAACTGTACAGAAGAAAAATCTGAAAAAATTTGTATTGTCAAATTTGGCACTAAAGAATATGTTCACCAAATTTTATAAAATTCTGAACTTTTTGATATTTTTAATGTTTTTAACAGGGTTTAGCATTGGCAACATTGTATCGCCTGTACTGAACATCCTTAAATCAGTAACGCGATTTCCATAAAAACATCACGAAGCTTAATATGAGAGCTTATTCATAATACAATAACTACACAATATTAAATTTACCACTCGGGATGTGACGCTCAGCGTGTTCTTGTTCCGCCTCCTAAACATCAATTTGAATCCGATAAATCCTTCATAAATAAATCCTCTACGAAAGCATTCATTTGATTTCAATTAACGTTTTTTTCGGAGTTAACATTGAATGAATAGTTTCCTCGGAACACCGGTATGCTTTGAATATTCAATTGCTTTAAATCTTATAAATATTTAAGTAACAGCAAGTTGGAAAGAAAGCGTTTTATCGCCAAAAATAAAATAAAAAAGTACTCTTGAAACGATTGATTAATTTTATTTTTGGTTTTAAAACGCAAAGACTTGCTTGCCAACCTAATAATAATCTATTATTTTAGAAAAAGACATACGTCATATGAATCGCGTTTAGAGTCAAGCAGACAAATAATTTCTCTCGGCGCCCAAGTGTAGCTACTTGATAACTTAAAATTTGAGTTCTCTCGTTAAATGTCATTAATTTTAATCCGACAGGCGCACGAATTCGTAAAAGTGGTGGGTATCAAGTACGAGATTCGCCCGCCCCGTTTGTGCTGCCTGAAATTGGCACTGATGGACGAGGACGGCCATCTAACGGGTGAAAATTTTACGATCAAATATCACGATATGCAAGACGTCGTTGACTTCTTGGTACTGCGGCAAACTTTCGACAGCGCCCTCGGTCGCAACTGGTCCGAGGGTGATCGTTTCCGTTGCATAATCGACGACAGCTGGTGGATGGGAACGATCGAGACGATCGGCCCATACGACGAGGCTTTTCCCGAATCTTATTTCTTGTGTTTCGGCGTTCGCTGGGACAACGGCGAGGACGAAAAAGTCAGCGCGTGGGATCTCGAGGCGGTCGATAACGACAGTACGTATCTTTTTGTAAATAGTATTTCCAATAGCGACTGCGATTAGGAAGAGAATGAAGCAAAGATTCCTCCAAACCGTTTATAATTGTAGCATTTATTGCGCCAACCGTTTTAAGCGGTTAGGCTACTATGACGTCCCGAAAATCAGGGTTATTAAAAAGTTTACAATAATAACGTTGCGCACCAAATTTAATTAAAAAACGTTGATAGTTTAATTAATAAACAATCTCGTGGAGGATCTTCGAACTGGAGGGGCTCAACGGTGTAATTCATTTTGGCCACCCGGTTGATTTGAATTAAACAAACGAGTTTTTTTTTTTTCTCAAAATGGATAATATTGGCTATGACTTGACCGAGCTTTTTTTATTAGCGTGTTTTAATAATAAAAAAATGTTTGAATTTTTTTTATCCCATCTTTCGAGGAAACATGACATCATTATTGTTATTAACTAATTTAAAAATGTTAAGAAGAAAAACGTCGGTCAAGACTAAACTACTATTGCACTGAATAAAAGTACCAAATTTTAAAACAATCCGTTCATTAGATGTCGATAAATCGTGTACACCGTTTCGAAAAACCTAGTCACGAGGAAAACGCGTTTGAAGTTTCACTAGTAGTTATATCTTTATAATCATAAGTTCACCGTCAATCTTCGATTTCTGCACCATATGTTGGACCTCCGTCTTCGATTTGAGTTGCCTCAAGCGACGAATGAGAGTTCGTCATTTTCACAGTAGCCTAACCCCTCAAAAACAGTCGTTTTGAAGAAAATGCCTTTAATTCAGAGCTACGTGGGTGTCACATCTAAATTATTCAAAATTCCAACTTGGAATTTCGACGCAACATTCGTGATATTTTGTAGAATGAAAATTGGCAAAATAATCATCGGTTTTTCTGAAAATTTTTTATGGGAAAGGACTTTCAACAAAGTTCAAATCGCTCATGCTATAATTCGGAGCAATCCAAATTTTATGAATTTTCCATTTGGATCAATGAACTTAAGGTAGTACCTCCACAGAAGAGTTGAATTAAGAAATGGTTGAAATTTGACATATATGTTATTCAATACATTATCCAAACATCTGTGCAATTTGAATAAGTTTGACCACCCCAAACCTGAGATATTAACACTTAAAGTTGGCTTGGTTTACACGCAACAAATGCGTTATGATTGGCAAACAGAGCATCATTAATTTTACCGTCAAAACTAAAATTAAGAAATTGATAAAAAACGGGGATAAGCTAGAGTAAGATATCACGAATAATGTGAAAAAAAATGAGAATGATTCACCATCTAGTTTCCAACATATAACCATGAAAAGCCCTCACAATTTTGGTGCAAAGCCTGGCAAAGCCTGGAAAAAAAACAATTGGGGCAAAGCCTGGACAGTCCCGGCAAAAAGTTTACTGGCAATGGTAGATCAAAAACACAATATAAAATATATTTTACGGCAATAAATGATATCCATCGTATTATCTACTAGTACCGAGTCAATATTGCGTAGTTTTTAATTTTATTTATTACTATTTAAACCAATTATCAATCTTTTAAACATGAACATGGTATGTAAACTTTTGGTTGAGATTTTCGCAGAGGAACTACCTTAATAATGTTGTGATGCCTTTGACAGGGCTACCTGCGGTGATTGGCGGTGCAGTTCCCGTTTTACCAGAGGAACTGCTAACGATTCTGTATCAGCCGCAGCCCGAGGAGTGGCCGATGGGCGATCGCGAGGCGGCCTGTCGGAGAATATCGCGCGGCTTGGACCAAGTGATGGGTTTGGCCATCGCTGAACCCTTCACGGCACCGGTCGATCTTAACCTGTATCCTATATATTCCTATATCGTCGAATATCCTATGGATCTTTCGACCATTAAAGCGAGACTGGAAAATCATTTCTATCGGCGCATCACATCGGCACAATTTGACGTGCGATATCTCGCAACTAATGCCGAACAATTCAACGAGCCGCACAGTCAGATAGTCAAACGTGCCAGAATAATCACCGACTTGTGCCTGAAAATTATCAAGTGAGAACACCATGTTTGTTTATGAATACATGTATCTTAACATGTTTGTTGGTTCGTGGGTGGATATATGCGCGTGTGTACATAACTTGGTGATTGTATCTTCATGAATTTTGCAATTGATTGCTCGCATGGGCCGCATACAGATACATATATATAAATTTATATATACAGGGTGTCCCAAAATTCACGCAAGAAGAAAACACAGGTTTTTAATTAAAAATTGCAATTTATTTATTGATTCATCAAGTATACAGTATAAGGTTATGTCCTGAATAACATATCGCGTAAAAGGTCTCAACGGCCATTATTTGCATGAAGATGCAAATCTTTCGTGAGAGTACGCTGTAGAAATGTCCAAATGGCTTCTCGAAATGTCCAATTCTTGACCACGGTGCCGAATGGATGTTCCTGGACTCTCAGCAATACTCTCGCGAACTGCTTCGATTTTTTGTGTTGAACGACTTGGTGAAGGACGGCCAGGGTCTATACGATCACTAATTGATCCAGTCTCCCTGAATTTTTAATTTAATCTCTTCACAGTTGATGACGTTGATCACCGACCATATTTTGTACGAAAATTGCGAACCGCAGCTGCCAAATCTTCATTATTTTAAAAATATTGCTCAGCAATGAAGACGCGTCGTTCTCTCGTGTAGCGCTCCATTTTTAATAACCCTGAACTTTCAGCTGTCACGCTGTCTTTTTTTCTTTGGCAAAACTTTACCACACAAATTGCGCAAAATTAAAATCTTGCGTGAATTTTGAAAGACGCTTTATGTATATATATATTGTAACGTTGTTAAGTCGAGACTATCCGAGAAATTTTGGTAAGCGGGCTGGCGTAGCTCAGTAATCACAGCATTGGCTATCGGTCGGATGGTCGAATTGTAGAAATATATACAGGGTGTCCCTCTTATCTCTGCCACCCGAAAGAACTCGGTAATTATCGACGTCAAAAAAAAATGTTCCAGACAAAAGTTGTACGCTGTGAAGCGGGCCATCAAATGCGACCAATTTTTGTTTATTTCGGTGGACGCTCTGACGCACAGTGAAGGTCACCTCCACTTTTTAAAATGGAATGGAACATTTTTTTAACCATCTTGTGGAGCACTTCAAGCCGTATAAAAAACATTAGGGGGTCAAAGTCGGTCAAGGTCATTCAAGGTCAGTATCGATGATACAAATCTAAATATCTCGACCTACCAAATATTTGGTAGTGATCCGAGATATTTAGATTTGTATTTCATTTTAATAGCTGTCCTTGAATGACCTTGAACGACTTCGACCTTCTAATGTTTTTTATGCGGCTTGAGGTGCTCCACAAGATGGTTGAAAAAAAGTAACGTTCCATTTAAAAAAGTGGAGGTGGTGACCTTCACTGTGCGTCAGCGCCTCCACCGAAATGAAAAAATTTGGTCGCATTTGATGGTCGCAGACTTTGGTCTGGAACATTTTTTTGTGACGTCGATAATTACCGAGTCATTTCGGGTGGCAGACATAAGAGGGACACCCTATATATATAACTTATCTGCGGCGAATATAAGCGCACTTAAGGCAATGGACCTAGTGCGTGGCCCGGAAAAGACAAATTTTCGTTGTTTTTTTCTTGGAAAAATGTGTGCAGATTTATAATTTTCTTTTTTACATCGAAGAATATGGTTCCAAGTACCTTTCACAATTTTTGTTATGAAACATATTTATAAACGTGGTAAAGACAATGGTTTTTGCAGACTGCTGTTTGATAAATGTCCTTCGCGGTCACCACTGCTGCTCAGAAACAAATCATCCTCGAAATAAAAAAATCGCACGCATTTAGTTAGTGCATGAGATGATCTAGTGCTTGGACGAAGGATTTAATAGACTATCGATTTTTTAAAAAGTGTCCACAGTCCAAAGTGATAGTATCGATTTTCGGTGAAGAAAACGCTCTATTTTCGTTGCTAAAAATAATTGTGTACCGAAAAAAATACCTTCGTTCAAGCACTGCTTTTTAATATGAAGAAGAAGCTTGTAAAATTTGTAGTCGATCGGTGCAGTGATTTTTAAAATGCCACGGTCACCGATTTTGAAAAAGGCATTGTGAGAAAAACGCGTTTAAAGTTCGGCGGTTCGCGCGACCTACCTATAAACGCCCATAACTTACTCAATTTTGAACGGATCGACTTGAAATTCTCAGGGAATATTTTTGAAATGTTAGATTTTGGGAATCCGACTAAAACCAAAAATCGATTTTTTCAAAGATTTATGGTGTTAACGAATTTTTAATCGGGACGGAACTTACACAGCACGCCAAAAAAGGCACAAAGGAATGTTTGAGGTACTATGTGAATGATTAAGAAAAAAAAACAAGGTCCATTGTGCTATATATCTTATTCTCTATTACATGTTTACTTACTAGATGACCTTGGACAAGGTTGTTTTGGTAATTCGTTTTTCCTAAGTTCATAAGCTTGCGTGTTATTTTTTTGGAAATTGCAACAAAAATTTCCGAACTACGTGAGCAAGTAGCTACAAAAACTGAAGATAAAATCACTATGTCATCGCGGTTCTGAAATATTTGAATTGTGTGAAAACGTTTTTTTTCTCGAATACGAGAATAACGAGACTCGTTGATAATGATAATGGCCTACGGCCCGCTATTTTTTTTCCTCAACGTTTCGATTTTCTTTTGAAACTTTACACTTATTATTTTATCGACAGAGAGAACGACGAGTTAGACATTCCGGCGGTTTATCACCAGCTGGTTGACACCTATCATTCGTCGGATTCCGAAATGGAGGTCGAACAACAGAGGGACAGGCCCTCGACGAGTCGTCAGAGACCAAGCGCAGTTCGAAATTTGCGTTCTCAAGAAGCTTCCAAGGATTGGAGAATAGCCTGTCGACAATTGTTGGAGACGCTCTGGGCATGCGAGGATTCTATACCCTTTAGGTTCGTCCAGACGTTTTCTCAAATTTTACCCGACATGAATCGTTTCGTGAAAAACGAGGCGTTATCATCGTCGTTGAAGTCGCACTGGAGAACGTAAAAATTGCCGTTGAATTGATCAATTGAGCGGCTAATACGTTTCTTTCACTCGCAGGGAACCGGTGGATCGATTGGAGAATCCGGATTACCATCACATAGTCGATACACCGATGGACCTGAGAACCGTTAAGGAAGACTTGATAGGTGGAAACTACGAGAACCCCGCCGAATTTGCCAAAGACATGAAACTGATATTTACAAATAGCAAAAATTACAATACGAATAAACGATCGCAGGTTTGTCAATGCTTTAAGTCAAATACGCATATACAGGGTGTTCCGTTAGCAGTACAAGCTCTTGAAAAGACGCATTGTTATGAAAAATATTTTGCACTAAGTGATTGAAAAATCGGCTACTGAGATGACCCGAAAATCGGGTTACTTAAAAAATTATTGAAGGGATACGTAAAGTGATTGAAAAATCGTTTACTCGTCTATTTGTGTGTATTGACTGTAAGAACTTGTGAACGTCAGGGGCACAACGGTGTACTTGATTGTGGCCGCTCTGTTGATCTGAAACAAAAAACGCCATTTTTTTTTTACTACAATATATATAATTGGCTAAAAAAATGGTAATTCTCTAGATAAGTGACTTTTCCGAAAAGAGAGCCTTAAATTATTTTTATTCTATTTTCTTATTTATTGGGTTAGAAATGATATTCAGTTGGGGGGAAGCTGAAATTCACCCCCCCCCCCCCCCCCCCCTATAAAAAGTTGTGGGGTTTTGAAGTTCGCGAAAACACGTGACAAAATAGGGCATTTTTCAACATTTCGATGCCTATACTGAGTTTGTTTGGGTTTTTGAAAAAATTGAAATTATTTTTAACGATTTTTCGCTCGTGAAAAAATCGTTAATGAAAAATTGCAGCTTCCCCCGACGAAATATCATCACTTATAACCCAATAAATGATATTTCATCGGAGAAATTGGATAATATTTTTTGGAAAAGTCACTTATCTAAAGAATTTCCCAAAAAATTCGAATCTTCGATTTTTAAAGGAAAAATGACATCATTAATGTTAATAACTAGTCAAAAAAATGTTTGGAAGGAAAACGTTTGTCAAGTCGAAATTACTATTACACAGAATAAGTGTACCAAATGTCAAGTAAATCCGTTGATTAGATGTCGAGAAATCGTGTACACCGTTTTGAAAAACATAGATTCGAGAAAAACGCGTTTAAAGTTTGACTTCGTCATCAAAGTTGGTCATTTTCACAGTAGCCTAACCCCTTAAAGTAGTTTGGCTCTGAGAGGGAGGGTTCTCAGTTTGACCTTGGGTGTACCGGTCAAGGTCATGCGAAAGTCACCTTCGAAAATGAGAAACCACATATTTTTATCGTGCGTTCCCATTCTCAAGTAGATCTTTACGTGACTGGCGGTTTTACGCAAGGTCGAAGGAAGAGATCCCCCCCCCCCTCAAGATCAAACAACTTTTGTTGCGGTGCGTACTATCCTTCGTAGCAGCTCGCAATACTTCAAATGGGACACTTTGCAGATGTGTAAATAATGTCATGTCGAGTGTTCAAATTGTCTTTAAAAAAACGTATGTTTCTCTTTTCGTTGCCGATCGACAGATATACTTGATGACGATAAGACTGTCAGCTATGTTTGAGGAACATATGCGGAGGATACTGTCGACTTGGAAAACGGCAAGACGACGAACCGAAAACGCCAAGGCAAAGGCAAAAGCGAAGATTCAAAGAAAAAAAGCCCAAACACGACTAACGAACGGAGCTGGTGAGTTTTTGGCAAATTTCATCGATTTGCTTTGCTTCGTAACTTTAGGCCTGCGACGTGCAGGGCGAGACCGGAATTTAAGGCGGGATATACATTTAGACAGGAAAAATAAGCAATATTGAGGGATTTTTGAAACTAAGAAATAATTATTCTACAATTATCAAACTTTCGGTATACTTTAATAGTATATTTAAGTATACAAAACAATTTTTTTAAATCAATTCATCATCAAAATGACGGATCTGTGGCAGAGTGTTACAGCAAGGTCGCCGCGGGAGTTGCGAATCGGCGTGCAGACTAGCTTCCCGTAGACTTTGATTTGCAAAAAAGTTCAAACATTTTTTTCAGTTAGAACATGTATAGTTTCTACGTGACGGTAATTAAAATGAAGAAAATGCAAATTTGAGAAAATGGCACGCATTTACGAAAAAAAAATCAACATTTCACGCAACATTTCTGTAAAATGTGGATTAAAAAAGTAGTTTTTTTTTACAATTTTTCTAAAACAATTCTCGTCAAGTAGAAGGTACCAATATTATCAATATTTCTACCAAGTTTCAACTCAATCGGCTTAATAGTTTTTGAGTAGTCCTGCACGCCAATTTCGATAATGCTGTTTTGAGAAAAACGCGTTTGAAGTTCACACCCGCTCCGAATCCGAGCGGTGAGGCACAGCGTTAACGGGCTGTAACGTTTTAAGTTTTTCGAATTTTGCTTTGAAACTTTAGGAAAATATTCTACATATATAGGTCTGTCGTTAAAAGAGAAAAAAACAAAAATAAATCGATTTTCTGATCGTTGTAAATGTATATACCGCCTTAAACTCATCCTTGCGAGACGTCAACGGACGTATGTCAACATAATAAGAATTATTATTTCAAAATAATTGCAGTATCGAGGCCTTTTATGCTCGTTTCACTGCCACTTCCGGTGTAGCTCTAAACGCTTAAATCCCCGACACTTTGTGTGAATTGTAATCGACTTTAACTTTCGTATTCTAAATTCGGGCTGATACTCACATTCGCTCGGATGTCTTCAACATGAAAGTGAATGTTTCGTTCGTTGGCAATTTCAAAAATAAATTCTGTTTCTTCTTCGTCTGCGCGCATCGCTGAAATATGTTGTACGCTCTGTCGGGACCTTAGGACCATCGAGAGCGAAAAGTGCAGATTCGTCGGACGAAGATGACAACATTGACTGTGAAAACGACGACGACGATGACGACGACGAAGCCGAAGTACCGGGCAAGGACGAAACGGAGCCGACGAGGCAGAGGAGAAGGCCCCAAAATTTCGATACACCGGGTAAGCATCGAGAGACCGTTTGATCGATTTTTTTTTTCAATTCAGGCTCACAAATATTTGATTTTGCCAATACGTGAGAAGATCCTATCTATCTTTTACTCCCGACAATTAACCCTAGGACTCTACACTATCAGTACGAAACAATGAACCTATATAGGGGTTACGCGCACCCCAGCACTTCAAATCAACATTGCTAACGAACTGTTTGTTGTAGAAAGATTTTTTTTTCATTCGAACGCTGAAAGACTGAAGAATGGAATAGTATATGCGAGAAAAATCTAATATAAATTTTACATCGTGAAAAGTGCGATTGAATGAAGCAAGAAAAATGACGTTAGCATTTCTTACTAATAATGTGGGTTTGCGGTACCCTCCTAGGACCCTCCTAGGGTTGAGTCGAAATACCACGAACTGAGGGATTTTGACGCCGTGCGCTTTTTCGAGTATAGTTATCTTTCACTGAGTTCCTGTGTCACAATGCGTGTCGATTTGCGACTCGCTCACGTACGTTTCATCTCCTGACTGTTTTCGGTTCCGGCCTCTCGGTCCCAAATGGAACTGCAATTTCTCTTTCCTTCACAGTATTAAGGGGTTAAGCTACTGTGACGACCCGAGAATCAGGGTTATTTAAAACAATTCATTTTGAAGGAATAAGTAAGACGATTGAGGAATCGTTTGAACATTTATTTGTATGGACATTAACAAAGTTGTGTACCAAATTTTATAAAGTATTAATAATTAAAGAAGTTACGAATAATCTCGCAAAGTGCCGTCAAACGCGAGAAGCTCAACGGTGTACTTGATTTTGGCTACCCGGATGATCTGAAACAAAACAAAAAACAAGTTTTTTAAAAATAGATAATATCGACTGACTTGACTGAGCTGTTTTTTGCTATCGTGCTTCAATAACAAATACATAAAATATGATTTTTTTTTTCGTTTTTTCCAGAAAACATGACATTATTGTTAATAACTACGAAAAAAAGTCGGTCAAGACTAAATTACTATTACACTAAATAAGTGTACTAAATTTCAAGCCAATCCGTTCGTTGGATGTCGAGAAACCGTGTACACCGTTTTGAAAAGCATCGTTTCGAGAAAAACGCGTTTAAATTTTTACTAGCAATTCTCTCGTAATAATAAGTTTAGCTTCAATCTGCGATTCCCTCACCATCTGTTGGATCTTCCTCTTCGATTTGAGTTGCCTCAAGTGACAAACGAGGATTCTGAAATATTCACAGTAGCCTAACGCCTTAATCAGACGTTGACTGTAAACATTTCAATTCATTCGGTACAGTCGTTTTTCTAAAAACTTCCTCAAACTATGCATGAATTTGCCTATCGGCGGAATTGCGTGTTACTTTGCCTCGACGGACGATAATTCGCGAAGATTCCAAAATAATTGAGTATCGATATCACCGGACAGTTATCGCCATTAGTTCGTTCGTCAAACAAACTTTTTAAGGTAATCCTATCGCCAGGCTTCAATCCATAGGATTTTCATTTTTTTAGCTTCACTAAATATATTAATAACCGTCTCTGTAAAATTTCAGGGTAGGTTATCGACCTAATTACAGAGAAAAAAAATTGAAATTGCGTATTTTTGTGAAGGAATTCCGCGACGACGCACAAAAACCCAATTTCCGGTCGCTACATAAGTGTATATAATAGTGGGAATCCGTCAGATTCTTTAAAATAATCAGATTTAAATACGTAACACTTGTAGTAATCCAATGCTCTCAGAAAAAATAACGCTCATTGACCTCATTTTTATGTAATATCAAGTTTAATTTGAACTTCCGGTATTGGATTTATTACCACTTGCTACGATAAAGAGACGTGACAGCAAGGCAACAGCTGACTGTAGTCCTAACCTCATCTCACTCATTCGAATTTCCACACATATTTCATTTTTAACCGACATATTTCGCCGACACAAATTTTCCACGCTTTTTACCAGCCGTGGCCCGAATACAATGCTTTACATTTCCCGCACCTGACATTGTTTTGACAGATCGACGTTGAAAAGCACGGAGATTAAACTCGCCTGGTTGAGTAAAAAGAGACGGAGATAGAACCAATGTTGCCAAATATCAAACCTAGAAATACTGCGCGAATCGTTGGAATAACTATTTTTTCATTTTTCTAATTAAATGTGAACATTCATTAAACAGTTTACACACGGAAAATGTTAGTTATTACAATTTATTTTTTTTGCACATGTTAAAAATATAAATTGTACAAGTCTCAAGTATGATCAGTGGTATGACTAGTGTGAAGCGATAGGATTACCCAAAACTCGTCACGCGCGAAAAAAACACCCTTACAAACTCTCTTTTTCTCGTTTGGCACAGGACCTTCGACATCCCGTATGACAAACGGTCACGGTAAGCCGTTGGGCAACTCGTCGCGTCAGTTGCGAAACTCGCGTACTCCAGCGTCATCGAAAAAGGCAGAGAACAGTGACAGCGATGCGAGCGACAGCGAGATATCGATGGCGACGAGTGACAGTAGTTTCGAGAAAACGAGGCGTCGCAAGAGACCAACGCGTAAGCCCGTCAGCAGCGGTGTCGAGGAGAGTGACTCGGGCGATAGTTACAAGCCGGGTGGTCGTGGTAAGCAGACTCGCAAAAGTCGAGCGAAAAACAGTAAAAACGGTCGCCAAAGTAAGGCACAACCGAGGAGACTGTTGGTGCGCGAGGATGACGAGGACGAGCGAGAGGTGGACGAGGAGGGGGGCAACGAGGAGGAGGAAGAGGAGGAGGAGGAGGAAAACCAAGACGACGACGACGAGCGGAACGTCGCGGTCCGAAGTTCGGACGAGGCGAGCGAGGAAGAGACGAATGAGATTGTGACGCGTAAAACAACGAGATCTCGTAAAGTAGTCGCCGTTCAACGGCAACAAGTACCACGAGCGAACAATTCTAGTGGCGTCGAGGATAGCGACGATTCCGACAGTGACGACGACGATAACGACGACGACGACGATGACGACGATGACGACGACGATGGCGCGAAAGAACAACGTTGCAACAATGAAAAGACAAACTCCAATAATACGGACAGCAATGATTCCGAAGCAAACGTTGAAACGACGCGACCTCAGCGGAACAATCGTTCAGTCAGAAACTCCGAGAACGGCGATGATTGCGAGAATCCACGAAGGATCGGGAAGCGACCGCGCTACAACGTCGACAGCGATGACGACGACGACGACGACGATGACGACGGCGACGACGACGAGAGCAGTGGCACGGCGCCCGTAAGAAATCGACGGAGCGTCAAGAGACGCTATTACGCCGAGGAGTCCGACGACGAGAGCGTGCCCGGGCCTGGAATTAGTATAAGCAGCAGAGGACGCGTTAGAAAAATGACCGCTCGGGCTCGAGCTTACATGCGTGAAGCGCCCTAACGTCCTTCCCCATGCTACTAGAAAATAAATGTGTATATATCCTATCACGGAAATGATAAGAACAGAGCCGGTATCCGTAATCCCGAACGAGCGATTCCGCGGAAATGCTTCAACGCTCGTCATCACACGATTCGAATACGAAACATTGTAGGACGTTCACTACCCACACCCCCATCACTTTTTTTTTAATTTAATAAAACCATTTTTTATTTTACACGCTTTTGTTGTTCGTCCATCGGAAGATTTTTTTTACACGCCCGTTCAAGCATTTCGGACGACCTCCTTTGGGATATCGATGCAGTTTTGTTTTTCCTCGTGAATTGAGAAATAGAGCTCGACATTCCTGACGCCCAACGAGAACGGCTCACTGTCGATAGCGTTTCGGGCGAATCGCGAAATATCGTCGAGTGAATTGGGGCGGTCGATTCAACGAGCAATGAGGGACGTTCTTTCGTTCGTGATCCGCAGGGCGATACTCTTTTGATGAATTTTCAATTTTTTCAATCGCGAACCGAGCGAGAAAGCCGCTCGGGCCGCGAACACTTTCGTGGTAGCATTTCGAACACGTAACATGGGGGAGTTTCTTCAACCGCTGTTGTAGATAGATAAGAAAGAAACAATACACTGCCAGGGCTGCAGGAAGTGTGTGGAGAAGGGCGCCGGGCTGGAACGATCGCATGGCTTGGCAACGGAAAGCCGAGAAAAAAAAACGTCGATTTTAGCGTTATTAGATATTAGAAGTACCTGGATTTATTGTTAATTGCGTATTCTTTCGACATTCTGATGTTCACAACGAAAAGTGTCCCGACGGATCGGTCGTCTTTGATTATTCTTTTGGCTTTGTAAATTGCTAGACATCGCGAGCTTGAAATTTCTTACACTCGTGAAATACTTTTTTTTTACTTATCTAATATCGTAGATCCGCCAATTTTTCCGAGGAAAATTCGTCGAGACGATCGTCTCGTCGATTTAGATTTATCTTTCGTCCTCTTTCGATGAGATGATTTTGCAGATGACGTCACAAGCGTTAAACTTCGTTAAAATATGCAATTCGACACTGCGCGCGAGTCGTAGTATATCTTTGTGCTCGGATACCTCATTATTCTTTTCTTTTTTTTCGGCGTTTTCTCATTGTCTCAATCTCAGTAAGTTATTTGTAGTTTAGTTCGTTCCGGATTGAATCTTCGGGAGAGGGTCTACCTATTTATGTCGCTGAAGCGTTCGTAAATCGCGAGATAACAAAATGAGGCAGTGCCTTTGAGCGCCCGTAATGTCAATCATTCAATCGGTGGCCAATATCGACGACGCGTAGAAACAAAAAGACATTTTGCGTACGTGTGTGTACAATACTGAATCCATATTCTATCTTAATTATATTTCGATTATTGGCCGATTGCATTAAAAAAAAAAACGTTCTCGAAAAGAGCAAAAAAAGCAGAATTCGCGTTGGGTGAATATTCGCCAGATTTTATTCATTTTCTAAACATAGATGTCGATATTGAATAAGTTCGTGTATTCCTCATTGTGAGCTGTTTTTTTTCTGCGAGCAAGCACGTGATTGAAATACCATAGCGATTTTTGTTTGCGCAACAATTGTGTGTCCACGAATATTCGAAGCCTTGAATTGTCATCGAGGCATTGTGATACTAGTTTAAGAATATTTCAAATATACGCTAATCGATAATGTAATTGTTAGGTAATCGATAATTATTTTTTTAACGATTTGGGATCATATCACCTTGAGCTATGTATAGTTGATTCCTTTGATTGCCGATTAACTCGCAGATACGTTGAATTAAAAGAAGGAAATGAAATACCCGTGTCTTCTCCACGATGATCACAACGGTATAGCTAGCCTTAAACGTTTCTTCATATTGTGTAAGTTAAGTTTCTTCGATCCGGTGTGTAATCGGATCTTCTGTAAGCCGTTACTGACTTATCGTCGCTAAGTAAGTTCGTAGTATGATTTAACAATTATCAATTTATACTTGTGTAAATGTTTTCGAAAAAAGAATTGAAAAAAAAACACCTCGCAAAAGCGTTTGTGTATATTTTGGGTGTGACCTCGGTTCCGTGCCTCCGTAGGCATTTTGACGATCCACTGTAAAAAAATCGACGACGAGTCTCCGTGTTCGCGAGACGACGTAAGGAGAATTTTTTGTTTCAGCGATTGACGGGTCGGCGTGAGCTTCGGGCCCGAAAAACAGGTGAATATTCAATATTTTTTTCTCGTGAGAGTATTGGGATTACGCGGTCGAAATTTTACACACGATTACAATACATTGTCTTGTCAAGTTTGAGTTTTTTTTTATTGAACAATATCAAACAAGAATAAAGTTATTTTCATTTGAACCAAGGGGTTCTGGCAATTAGGATGAACTGAATCAAAAAACAAAAATGTACTCCCAGTATAATAATAAAACTTTCGAATGGCAGGATACTTTTTTGAAATTTTGAAAACTACATAAGCGGCAATATGTAGAAAAAAGTTCGATTTTCTATTTAGAAAAAAAAACAACTTTAATCATCTGTTGGCGAATAGATAAACATTTTTTAAATAATCCGGTCATACGATAAAAAATGTTATAAACTATGCTCTGCCCGCATTTGAAATGTATCGGACGAATAGATCTTGAGAGACGACTTACGTTTTATGAAACTCAAGAGAAACATCACTTTAATTTTGGAACATCCACTTTTAATTTTGTCGGAATTCATATATGCGACGATGCACTGGAAATTATGAAACATGTATTTTTTTAATCGGTGGAAAAATGCGTTTAAGGGGGGTAACCACCCCTTCAATAATAGCGTTCCACCACTCAATGGCATTTTTTAAAAAAAATTCAACAGTGGATTTTTCATCGCTTCACATAAGAACTTTGTTTTTATTACATTCAGATCGATGGACTGCTTGTGGGCGAAACTGCAAAATCACCCGTCGACAGGCATTTTTGGTGGGTGGTTTCCCCTTTGAAACAGTTTTTCCGCCGATAAAGAAATACGTGCCTAATCATTTTCAATGCTTTATCACGCGTATGAATTTCAACAAAATCGAAGGCGGACACAAGCGATGTTCCTTGTTAGTATGGAGAAAAAAGCAAAAGAAAAAAGGGTACATCGCAGCGAGGCGATTCGCCGTAACGCAGTAAGTGACCTTTCACAAAAATCGTCATAACTGTCAACTATTAACATTTTTACAAAATCTTTGTTGCAAATAGAACTTAAAAGGGCCTAGGCAAAAAACTATGCAATAACATAATCGTTTGTTTACCCCTTCGTTAACGCACTCATATTTGGCCACGATTTTGACACACTGAAAGACACGGGAAAGAGAGTATTTTATTTCAAATTCGCCCGGATCAAAATGACCTAGCGTGTCAACGTAGGGTTAGACTTTCAAGCCTTTGCAGACTCGTCAATAAATCCAGCATTTTTTCCGATTCATATGTTGGTTTCGTTTTTCAGTCAACATCGCATTGCGTTCGTTTTGGCGTTTAATCAATTTTTAAATTTCAGACCGGAAGTTCAACCCGTGAGTGACGAAAGAAAACTGTATCGTGCTAATGCACTGAGATAAGATGAACGATTTGAACCATTCAATTATAATCCAGTCGTCATACAGTAGCGGACGCGCGATCGGTGTAGGGCTCCGGCGATCTCCCACGTTAAGCGGCGCTGGCTTCGGCCAGGACTCGGATGGGTGACCGTGTGATGCGTTTCTGCTTGCAACCCGACTATCGAACGGGACGCAGTTTTCACTGTCTTTTCGATAGTAACACAACTGAAATTCAGTCAAATAAAGCCGCCCCTATTGATCCAGGTGTTCCACAGTTTCCTCCTGTCTGCTAAATACATCAAGCCGACTTTAGGACGACTTTTTAAAAAATTGCCACTTGGGATATTACCGTTATTTGGAAGATGTCATGAAAAGGACACCTTGCGTGATTCGTCCTTATGGATATCCTTTGAAAAATGTTTAGCTGCATACAATAGATAGCAGATACATAGCTTTGATACCTTAAGGCGAAGTAGAAGATCTACCACGTGACATTTGAGTGCGAGAGAGATAGCTGAAATTTTCAAATAGATTTCTCAAAGATGAATAATATTTAGGGCAAAAGGAAATCATCAAGCTCTGCGTCAGAGAATTCTCCAGAGCCTAATGCATCGTTTTTCGTAAAAAATTTAACCATCTATGAGAATATTGGGTTGGAAAATTTGTGAGGTTATGTTTACCTTGTGCATGCCCTTAAGGGCTTACACCAAGAGTACCCTGGATCTAAGCTGGGGGGGGGGGGGGGGGGGCAGCGCATATTAGTTTCGCGGAAGAAGGGGAATAACAGATAATAGACCTAATTTTTCCTTCTGGGGGGGGGGGGGGAGCTGCCGACTCCTGCCCCTCGCTGGCTACGCCCTTGGCTTGTAAACGTCTAGAATTAACTGATTCTTCGCGATTGTTTTTTTGATGTAAGGACAAGTAAGAGGATAATATTCGAGGATGTTATTCGTCGAATCTTCAAGTGAACACAAAAATTCTATTAAAAAATTATACAAAATGGTGACGCTGGAGCCATTCTCGCGAGGCATGTTGGGTTTGAGCAGCCCCCTGACACTGGCCTACTATTCCCATACGATAAACGAAAACGCGTTTTGTCCCGGCTTTTTAGTTCTTGAAATCGCCACTGCCTAGCGTTGGCTGTTGTGCGACAGCCTTCGGCTCTAAATACTCCGACTGAACGATTCGATACTTTCGTGGCTTTTGCCTGTTATCGTTATGGCGACGTTATTTATTGTGTTCAAATGGAAAAACATTAGAACGGAAAATCATTCCAAATATATTAATAGGTTTTTATTCATGTAAGATATTCGAAACACCGGCGCAACATACATATATATGCATGCCTGTCACACGACTACTAGCGCCACAGTGCGGCAAGGACATTTTGCGAACAGCATTTATCTACCAGTGTCAGCCCCCTGGGTTTGAGACGCTCTGCGGCACGCGTTATAACTGACGCAAATTTGAATTTGGAAGACGAAAATTCTATTGATTTACATGAGTATAACTAGAGAAATACGCAGGGGATTTTGAAAATATGAATTTTTGTGTAGTTGGTAGCATTTAAAGTAAAAACTCAATTTTCGACAGGAAAAAAAGGAATGTTATTTTAACCCTTTCGTTGGCAAAGAGAATTCGACAAAAAATGCCCAAAATGGCAGGATTTTTTTTTTATCCTGAAAACTTGTACGCTGGGGTTTATGAGGGTGCTGATTACGAATCTGAACTCAAAATTCAGGAATTCACAATGACGAACAAATATGGCGAATGAAAATACAAACAATACAGATTGATTCGAGTAAAATTTTCAATTTTGGTTCGCCATTCTAGCGCCGCCATTTTGAATTTTCAAATTTAAAGTTCAGATTCGTAATAAGCGACCTCAAAAATCCCGGAGTACTAATTTTTATGTAAATCGAGTAAAGTTTTTTATTTTTGTCCGTCATATTGGCGCCGCCATTTTGAATTTCCAAATGTTGACTTCGAATTCGGATTCAGCGAGCCCAAAAACCCCCGAGTGAGGCTCCGATTTCAAATCAGAGCAAGTTGAGCAGGGATATTCTTGAAAGGGAGTTATGCTGCGTGCCGTTTAAAAAAATAGTGTTCCGAGAAAAACGATCGACGCCTCGCACACGGGCCAGCCACTGCCACCGCCGACCTGTAAAACGGAGGCCTGCGGACCTTTATTTTACAGTTACCAAACTTTTTTCCCTTATTCTAGATGGTTCAAAGCATCTCTTAAGTCAATTCAGAGCAATGAAATTTTTGAAAATTCTACAGTGGTGTTAACGCCCTTAAGGCGTTAGGAAACTGTGAAAATATCAAAACTCCCATTCGTCGCTCGGGGCACCTCATATTGAAGAGGAAGGTCCAACATATCGTGCAGGAATCGCAGATTGAAGGTAAACTTTTTATTACGATAGAACTGCTAGTAAACCTTTAAACGCGTTTTTCTCGAAACTATTTTTCTTCAACACGGTGTACACGATTTCTCGACATCTAATGAACTGATTGACTTGCAATTTGGTACACTTATTCAGTGTTATAGTTGTTTAGTCTTGACCGACGTTTTTTTTCCATTAGTTATTAACAATAATGTAATTTCTCCTTAAAAAATAGAAAAAATCAAACATTTGTTTTGATGATCGAAACACAATAACAAAAAAAGCTCGGTCAAGCATCAGCCAATAGTATCTATTTTAAGAAGAAAACAACTCCTTTTTGTTTTAGATCATCCAGGTGGCCAAAATCAAAGGTCCTTCACGAGATTGTCTTTAAGTTCTTTGATTATTAATCTTTTTTAATTAAATTTTGTACACAGCTTGGTTAATGTACATACAAATAAATTTGCAAACGATTTTTCATACGTTCAATTTATTTCTTCAATTTTTTTTAATGACTCAGGTTTTCGGGTTGTCATCCCCATCTAACCCCTTTAAAAAGTAATCAATTCTGTATTATTTCCTAATCCCTTTGAGACATCTGTTTTCATCGCCGAAAGTTATCATAAAAGAGATAACTTCACGGGAACGTTAGACGGCATTTCGTTTGAAAGATATGGACATGGAGGCTATATGGAGGAGCTCGAACTCCTATGGGAGACATGTGAAAAATACTACCACAAAATCGTTTGATATAGTGAGGCGCAACGATCGCGCTATTACCATGAAGTTAGTTGCGTGCGAGAGAGACAGAATAAGGAAATCCTGAAAAGTGAGTTGCATGTTTCAGAAGTGAAAGACATCAAAGCACATAAGAAAATTTATATTATTCATATTATTATTCATATTGTTAGTTATATTATTGTTAAAACTAAGTGGAGAGCATGCATACAGCAATAATAGTGTGAATATCCTTGAAGCTCTGATACTAATCCTATGCAAAGCCGCAATTTAAATACAACAATTCTGACATTAAATTGTGATAGGCAAGATAGCCTCGAAAATAACACCGGCTACGAAGTCCGATACGTCTTTCATTTCTCTCACACGCAACTAACTTCATGATAACAGCGCGATCGCTGCGCCTCACTATATCAAATGATTTTGTTGCCACTTTTTAAGACACATTTTGGACTCCTTTATGTAGCCTCCATGGATATGGAATAGTTATCTTACGGTAATATCTTAAAGGTAACCTGGAAGCGGTAACTTATCGACGTCAGTCGGACATTTATGCTACCTGGGGTTTTGCCACCTGGGTATTTCATATCCGCAGGCCGTCTCGGTGTAGAAAGGTAAGGTTATGTAGGAATCACGTCGGACGGATTGGCTGATTTTCTGGTGGTGGGCGATTGGTGGCGACAGCGATTGGTGGAACGGGTGCACTTAATCTAATATATGTATATAAATGATAAAATCGCAATACAGTGAAAACTCCGTCACTTTACACGGAGGTGACAGGAAACTTGTAACTTGTAATGATTGTAATGAGAAACGGCAACGTCCATTCATGGAGGGGGTAGAGAAAAATGCTTTTAATGCAGTGTTCCTTTTATTTAATGAGTTTGCATAAACTTGGGGCCCAAAACAAGGTCGATTTTCAATATTTTTTGCTGACTGGGGTCGGGAATTTGACGTCAAGCATTAAGGAGGATACATAGTCTTGCTAAGTTGGACTTTTTTCTAGATGGAAAATATTGATAAAGAAAGAAGCTGTTATCAGATGAATAAATAAAATGATAAAAATAAAAAATTAAGTTATTTAAGCAAAGTCTGCAAAGATGAACAAACTGTTCTTTTAGTATTAGGACGTTGAACAAGTTCTCGCTGTTTTCCAACAGATGGCGTTACCAGAACTGCGTGCTTGTAGTTCAAGATGGTAACGAATCTATGAAGACGTACTATAAGCAAGCTTGATATTCAGTGTATGTCAATTCGCCGAAGTGTAAACAACTTTTTTTTCCATAGTGCTAAACATGTGAAAGTTTGTGCCAAAAAAGAGTATTCGCGGGGAATTTTACTGCGCTACTTTATTGTAAAAAAACTGCAGCTAAAACGCACAGAATTCTTGTTGAGACTTACAGCGCATGTCCTGTCGCAAACAACATGTAGAGATTGTTTTAGACGCTTCAAAAATAATGTTTTTGATGTTTTGAATAGGAGACATTCATGAAAACTCATGTCAGGGGCTAGCTGAACTTGCAGAGTCATTAGGAGTTGATCACACAGCAGTTTCGAAATGTTTAAAAGCATTAAGAATGATTTTTCAGCATTGAAAATGGTTTAAAAAATGAATATGTTTGCTGAGGTAGGCTGGGTATAGGGGTCTGAATTAGCTGGATGTCACACAAAACTAACGCTACCCCCACTCCACTGCCGCTGTGTTGTGGTAGAGTGGGGGGAGCTGCGACATGCTAAATGCCTGTGATTGGTTGGAAAATGCCCTCTCCCTACCCAATTCTAATCGTGTTATTAATTAAAAAGTTATATTACAAATTATATTACAAATATATTACAAAAATGATATAACAATTATACAAACAAAACCAAAAAAATACACAAAGCCAAACAAACCCAAAACGAATACAATCAAACCCAATTAAATACCTCAAACTCATATTATTTACGTGTACCTGTTTTTTACTACCCCAAAAGTCTGATTACATTTTTGATGCCATAACATAGTTGCGGTTCGTGTAATATCTGTAGATTTTTTAAAATAAAGCCTTAATTTTCACGAAAAGACAGCGAGAACTTATTCAACATCCCAATGTAATAATAAAATTCTCGTATGATCGGATGCTTTTTTGAAATTTCGAAAATTACAAAAATTGCGAGCTGTAGAAAAAAGGTTCGATTTTCGATTTTGAAAACAGCATTAGTCATTTGTTATTAACGAATAGACGAACATATCAAAAAGTCATCAGGTCATGCGATAGAAAATATTATAAACTATACTCTTTCCGAATTCTGAGTAAATACAAAATATATATTTCATGACACAACTTACACCGTTCCGTAAAACATGTTTTGGGAAAAATTGAAGAGAAAAAAAAGGTACTAAGGCATAAAGAAATAATTTAATAAAACTTGAACCATTTTCTTCGCCGTGATTTCGTAACTTCTATAAAAAGTGGCTCCATTGCGTCAATTAAATGGATATTCAAATTTCAATTCAATTAGGGTGAATATGGGCGAAAGAAAGACATGAGATTTGCCGGCTGATGCACAACCAGAAGAATACTGAAAGATCAACATTCACTACCAAGTAAAGGATCATATCATTATAAATCTAAAACGCCGATTTGAGAATCTACCGTTAGCTCATGCAGTAAACGCACTTTTCAAATTTTATTTGAAGAACGGAGAGGATTCTATCATCAATTATTAAACAATCTTAATAATTGATACGTCAGCCTTAGAAGCTAAAGCAATGGTGATGAAAAACATGCTTTCGTTACAAAATGATGAATTAAATGATGGAAATTTAAGAAAGAATATTAAAAAGGAGTACTGCCTTAACTTATATAAACTTTTCCAAGCAGCAAAAATACTCCCAGTGAGCTCCGCCGGCTGTGAGAGGAGTTTTTATGCCATGAGGCGGATAAAAACGTGGCCTAGAAGCACAATGCTTCAGGAACGATTCTCTCATATGTCACTGCTGAACATAGATAATGACATAGTTGAAAAAATTCAACAAAAACGTATTGGGCCGATATGCAGAAAAAAATAGAAGGCTTATTTGATTGAGTACTTACTAAAAGTAAACTTCAAAGACTGATAACTGGATTAAAGAATGATGACAAATGAATTGATCATTTTGTAACGTATTGCACGAGTTTGATATTAAGTGGTTTTCTCACTTTAGACGCTAAAAAAGGCTATTTTCATGATTTTTTTCAAGGTTTATTAATGTATATTAATAGTAGATATTTATATAAAAGTTGTTACACTTAATAGATGTAGTTGTCACAAATAATAGATATTGATATGAAAGTTGTTACACTTAATAAATACACTTTCGAAATACATTTAAAAAAATGTCAGGCATTTATGTAACCCAAACAAACTTTAAACGCGTTTTTCTCGAAACGTTTTTCGACGGCTTGTTGATAAAATCTTCAAAACTACTGAACCTTATGAAATTTTAACCACATATTCTTTACAACTATAGCTATAGCGTATATCAAGGATTTTTTTTAATTTTGAAAATTAATCATTTTTTTGCCAAAAACGGTGGGAAAACGTTTTTTTTGTTTTTTTTTTCGAAAAATGTCCGCGATTTTGTTATTTTTGCAGATATAAAAAATCGTATAATATGCGCTATAGCCATTAACATACTGAATCTAAAACCGTTTAATTTTTTTGTTTCGGATGATCCTTCTTCGAGATTTTTTTAACTACCATTTTCGTCTTTAAATACTGACTTAAAAAAATAATAAAAAAAATGTATTTCGAAAGTGTATTTATTAAGTGTAACAACTTTTATATCAATATCTATAATATAAACCTATAAAAAAATGCATGAAAATAACCTTTTTAGTGTGCAAAGTGAGAAGACCCCTTAATGTTAACATGAACGTGTGATTAAAGCTTCACATTTTATGTGTTACGTGATTATCGACTACTACGTACATAGTCTTTAAAAAAAAGATGATTCCGAACGAAACAACTTTTCTGTCACCCCCCCATGCTAACTCCGCCACTGTATACAGTCCCGACAAATTGCCCGGGACCCCACTGTAGTTCGAAAAGCTCCGCAGGCGTCGCGAAGGGTGGCTTTCTCAGGGTGCTAGTTCGGGGGGGTTGGCGAGTTCCGAGGCACGTACGCTAGCGCCATCTGGGTTTTCTCCGTTTTCGCCGTCCACCCCGAGGGACATCAGTACACCATCGGCCAGTTTCCGACGAATAGCACACAGGGAGGGAAATAAATACAGCACGAGCATATTCGCACCGTGCTCACTCCGAAGGATCGTAGTGGCTTCATAGACATTTTCCAGTGCTTCGTGCCTCGTCAGGACGGTGACAAGTGTCTGTGTGTGCTTGTGTGTTCGCGCGGGCACGCGCGTGTCACTCCGTGTGGGGTAAAACGAGTGTGCTTTAAGATAGAGGTGCCGCGACAGATAAAACTGCTAAAAGGTAAATTTCGGCCAACGCATTCGCGTGCAATAGACGAAAATTGTACACACAAATGTATTTATACGTGTGCGTATCCTGTACTCACATATATATTTTTACGAAATTTTATAATTTATTTTATATATAAGTAACATATATATACATATTAAAACCGAAGGAGTTTAGTAACGAACAAAAAAATCGACAGAAATTCTATTCGGGCTGTTTATATATATATATATATATATATATATATATATATATATATATATATATATATATATATATATATATATTGTATGTATGTATGTATGTATGTATATATAAACAACCCGAATGGTTTTTTGTCGATTTTTTTTGTTCCGTTACTAAACTCGTTCGGTTTTAATCTGGCCAGAGATATGCTCCAACGTGTTGGATCGATTCCCCTTTCTCAGTTCACCTACGAGCCATGCCTGTGCGATCCCCTCCACGGTCAAGACACTTTTACCTCGTTCACCTCGCGACCGTCATCCCCATTTTCCTTATCGCACTTTTCCACAGCGATATTTTTGGATATCGGTGAATTTCCTCGTTTTGCCATGCCAGCAGTTTTTTTCTTCTTCTATTGGCAAGGCTGACTACGTAGTGTAAGCGCATGAAAATCGTTCTCTTCGACTTTTTTCCACGTCCCGGTGTCGCCCTCTCCCAGCCCCTTTAAGCGCCCTCTTTCGCTCGTCTGACTGACGTATACTCGCGTGGTGGCTGCACTAAACCTAGAAAACGTTAGTCCACTCCCTTCCACATCCCTCGTACCCGTACACGCGAGAGAAGTAACGCGTTGAGAAAAGTCGAAGCGGTACAGTAAGTCCGCGATCTTTCGAAGCTATATAGATATATACGTATGGGTAGTTGGTGACGGAATAAAACAGGCGAGGGCGCATCGCAGCTCGCCGGAAAACAAAATTGCGTGCTCGAGACAGATTTCGGTGTGTACTTGGCCTTTGGCGTTATTTTTCTTTCTTTTTCTCTTTTTTTTTGCAATTCTTAGTGTCGAAATCCGAGCGGCGAGTGGCAAGATGGCACGGAGGGGTAGTAACGCTTGAGAGGATTGAGGGAAAACGGGAGAAATCGAGATCGCACGATCGCGAGTGTGTGTAAGTGTAAGATATCGTTGTTTACTTTCCTTTTTTTTACTTTCTTTTCTTACGCTTCTCTTTTTTGGACGTTGTGTGCTCGTCATTGCGGTTATTCGCACGGAGAAACTCTTATCAGGCTGCACTCGCATACGTGTATGTTATTTTATTGCTATTCGTGTACGCACCGAGTGTTCAAGCGACGTGAACACCGCGAGCACCAGATTTTTGCACTGCCCAAGACGTGCGTGTGGGTGCTCAGTGGAGCGCTGCGTGCCGCACGGAAGGTCCAAGCTGATACTTACGGGATAAGTTTTATCGCTTGAAACTTTTTCCATCCTGCATATTGCATCAAACGTGTCGCTATAACAAAATTGGCGAAATATTTTTAACGATGCACGTTACTTTTTTTGTCCGGTATGAATTTAAGGCGTTACATCTGAGGAGAAAAAATGTTCGACCTTTTTTTTTATAGGCTTGAATGATGTGTGAACATCACGAGAGTATGGACGGAAGGAATTATACGCGATGTTTTTGTTAATCTTTAGAGGTCATTTTCGGAAGCGCCTACGGGGCCTGCGAAACGCACGAAACAGCTCAGACTGTGAACTCTATTTGGAGAGTCGTTTAGTCCAGTCGCACAAAAAGCTTCTTAGATAGATTCTATGGAGAAGTACGATAATTTTTACGATTCGACGACAATTTTCGTTTTTATAAACAAGGCGGGATATACATTTACAACGATACAAAAATCGCTTTCTTTTTTTTTTCTTTAAGGGGTATTCTCACTTTAGACGCTAAAAAAGGATATTTTCATGAATTTGTTTGATAGGTTTATATTATAGATATAGATATAAAAGTTGTTACACTTAATAAATACACTTTCGAAATACATTTAAAAAAAATGTATTCATTTAAGTCACTATTTATAGACGAAAATGGTAGTTAAAAAAGTGTCCTGAAAAAATTGTAGGTCTGCGCTGTTGATGAAATCTCGGAGATGGATCATCCGAAACAAAAAAATAAAACGGTTTTAGATTCAGTATGTTAATGGCTAAAGCGCATATCGTACGATTTTTTATATTTGCAAAAATAACAAAATGGCGAACATTTTTCAAAGAAACAAAAAAACGTGTTTTTTCACCGTTTTTGGCAAAAAAAAATAGTAAATATCAAAATTTTAAAAAATCTTTGATATGCGCTATAGCTATAGATTTGATCAACAAGACGTCGAAAAACATTGTTTCGAGAAAAACGCGTTTAAGGGGCTATACCAGTGTGACACTTTCAAAAAGTCGATTTTTTGCCTTTTTCGACAGTTTATACTTTCAAGAATATCATTATCATTTATATTATTTATATCAATATCATTTTATCGTGCAAAAATCGATAGTTAAATCTTTAAACGCGTTTTTCTCGAAATTAGGTTTTTCAAATTTGCTGACATTGTAACTCAAAGAGCAATTATCCGATTGACGAAATTTGAACTGAGTATTCTTGAATATATTTACTCTACAATGACGTAGGATATTTTTGATTGGATGAAAATTGACGATTTGGCATTGAAAAAAACGACCATTTTATAGGCAAGAAAACAGACTTTTTTCATAACTACGCCATTTTGTTAGATTTTGATATTTTTCGAAAATCCTACGTCATTGTACAGGAAATACCTTCCAGTTTAACGACATTTTTTCCTTTTTCGGTTTCAGCTACTCAATCGGCCGGAATCATATCAGCACTGGAGGAACTTTTTTTTTCCGCCTCCGTAGGCAGCGCATAAGTCGCTTGGATCTCAATATTTTTCCATGAAAAAATTATGTAATATAGGTCAAATATAGCCAAATATATTCTTAATTTTCCGAAACATCTAATTGAGTACTTTTCGTCCAAAAAATTCCCGAAAATCACCGAAATTTTCAGCGTTCACACTGGTATAGCCCCTTAAAGTTTGTTTGGGTTACATAAATAGATAACAAAGTTTTGTTCATGTATTTTGAAAGTGTGTTTATTAAGTGTAACAACTTTCATCAATATCTGAAATATAAACCTATCAAAAAAATCATGAAAATAGCCTTTTTTGCGTCTGAAGTGAAAAGACCCCTTAAACGATAGAACTATATTAAGATATTTCCCCAAAGGTTCGGGGCCGAGTTGAAATTCCGAACGTTGAATGCTTCGACGGTTTGAAATTCCTAATTTTAATGGTCCGAAATTACAAGTTTCGTAAAGTTCATGCCAGCGAAAGTCTACACAGTTTACTGTCAATTATGTAGAACGTATAACATTTTCTAGACAAATTTCAAAATTAACGTAAAATCACTTCTTAATAAAAAAAAAAATCTCGAAATAATTCGTCGTATTATTGAAAATTTGAAACTTCAAAATTCCATAGCCGAATTATTTTGACGTTGTTCAGATTTTCGGAGTTTTGGTCTTTCGGATGCAATTCCTTCGGAGTTTTGATCGTTCTGATCATTTATAGTTCGGAATTTCAACCCGGCCACAATGTTTCAAAGCGAAATAACTTCAAACGTTACAGCTCGTCAACGCTGTGCCTCACCGCTCGGATTCGCAGTGGGCGTAAAATTCAAACGCGTTTTTCTCAAAGCTGAATTTTCGAAATTGGCGTGCAGGATTACTGTAAAACTATTAAGCTAATTGATTTGAAACTTGGTAGAAATATGATAATATTGCTATCTTCTACTTGACGAGAATAGTTTTTGAAAAATTCGACAAAACGACTTTTTTCATCCAAATTTTATAGAGATGATGCGTGAAATGTTGTTTTTTTTTTGTAAATGCGTGCCATTCTGTTGAATTTGCATTTTCTTCATTTTAATTGCTGTTAAATGGAAACTATACATGTTCAAAGTGAAAAAAATATTGAATTTTTTTTGGAAAATCAAAGCTACTGACAAAGCCAGAGTGAATTTCAAAAAATTGTTTTTTATCCTTAAAAATACTATAAAGTATAAAAACAATTTTATCAATGTAGAATCATTATTTCTTCGTTTAAAATATCCCTCAAAATTGCTTATTTTTTCCCGTCTACATGCATGTCCCGCCTTGAGAGAGGACACCGCTGTGTCGGGCCGAAAAAAATCGTTTTTTCCGAATTTTTTTGTCCACTAGATTATTTATTTGGGATTTGGAAAGAAATGTATGGTATTAAGCATACATTGAATTTATTTCATCTAAATTTTTAAATGAAAAAAATCATAATAAACAATATTATTAAGGTGTAATAGACCCTCTGTATAAAAAATGCGGTCGAACGGCCAGATCGATTGCTCGACAATGATGGGTCTGAAAAATAGAAATAAAAGAGTTTTCCAATCTATGTAAATGTAGTTCTCGTTGTACGTAGCCGTTTCTCGGGAAAAAAATCACAAAATGGCAGGCGTTAAAAAAGTTTGATTTTGGTGAAATTTTTACTTATATTCGGGGGCTTAAAATTACCAAATTAAAAAAAAGGCTACGTACAACGATAACTACGGCAATTAGAGAAATTTTGGTTTTTTCAAATTGAAAATCGGACAATTATAGCTCGAGTTATAATTCCGGCCAGGTCGAGAAAAGTCGTTTCGAGAAAAACGCGAATGAACATTTTCATGTACGTAAATCCTTGGGCTACCTGTCCTTACTGAATCGTCTGTAATTTGGTCAATATTCAATATATTAGAAAATATTTTCACATATTCTTGAATAAGTATGCTTTTAAAAAAGCAAAAAAATCGATCTTAAACCGCCTTAAGGCAGATTTCCTAGCGAAAAGAAAACTCATTCAAAGTTATGCCAATTTGCGAAAAAAATCATATTTCTTAATAATCGTATATATTTCTCGAGCAAAACTAATGTAAATGACGGAATTCTTTGTCCTAGATGCTAATTTATGAAAGTTCTGCTTCCTCCCGTAGAGCACCTAAAAAAACACTCTTAGTATAACGACGATTGAGCCGCTATTTTCTATTTTTATTCATAATTTATATTTCGTATACGTCAACTCATGTGGAATAAAATTGTCAAACCTCATTTTGATTGCTTTTTTAGTATTCGCAAAAACAATTTCCAAAACGCTTTCATTTTCCGGCGAGCCATATGGATGTAACGCCTTAAGTATACTTGAATTTCTGTACGTTATCGCTTTTTCTTTCTCACACACACGCGAAATATATTTATAGAAATATATATATATGCACATATATGCACACCATATATATATATATATATATATATATATATATATATATATATATATATATATATATATATACGAGGGTGGGGTGAAAAGTTTCCGGCCTGACCAAGAAAAACGATATTTAAAAATTTTTTTTTGCTTTATTTTTCAACATAATCTCCATCAACACTGATACCTTTCTCATAACTCTCGCATCCCAAAAAACAGTAGCCATAACCTTGTTTGCCGATAAAATTGTTTTTGCCTTCTTTGGGGTTGGTTCCCCTTTTCCAACCCACTGTTTTGACTGTTCTTTACTTTCAGGAGTGTAGTGGTGGACTCATGTCTCATCAACAGTTATGAATCGACGCAAAAATTCGTTTGGATTACGTCTATACAGCGCCAAATTGTCGGTAGCGTCGAGCGTTAGCAAACGCTCGATTGGTCGAGCGTTAGCAAACGCGGCACCCACCTTGCACACAGCTTTTCCATGTTCAAATGATTGTGCAAAATATTTCGCACACGTTCAGCTGACATCCTACAGGTCTCAGCTATCTCATGCACTTTCAACCTGCGGTCTTCCAACACTATTTTATGCATTTTTTCAATCATCTCTGAAGTTGTGACTTCAACGGGCCGTCCTGAGCGAAGCTCGTCAGAGGTGCTCACACGACCAATTTTAAATTCAGAAACCCACTGATTAATAGTTGAATATGATAGGGAGGAGTCTCCTAGTGCTGAATCCATCTCTTCTTTTATTTGTTTTGGTGTAAAACCTTTCAAATGGAAGTATTTGATGACAGCACGTTTTTCCAATTTTTCCATTTTTACGAAAACAACGGAAGCGTCTCGCGCAATGTGCTCTCAAACGCAAACTAACGTAGCGATTGGGCTGAAACTGTACATACAAGCTCGGTAGGAATGGTACTGTAGGACGCCGCTCCAAAACTAGACCTAGTGGCACCATCTCTTGGTCAGGCCGGAAACTTTTCACCCCACTCTCGTGTATATATATATATATATATATATATATATATATATATATATATATATATATATATATATATGCACATAAAAATGCAAAATAATTTTTTCAATTTTGAAACACCCTAGACCTTATAAAGTATATGCTATTAAATATATTTATATTAAATATATCTTTGTTGTTAAATCTATTACATATTCGAATAGCAAATAAGTCGTGAAAGTCGTTCGCACGTTGGTATTTCTCGTACGATAGCAATTTCAATACGCGCACATTTTCCATAAATAAAAAATCGCAATTTCAACGTGTCACTGTCACTCGCTAGTCACGTTCACATACTTGTATGACCGTGATAAATTGCAGGTCGTAATTCGCGAATACACGTAGCCCCTCACTATTTTCTAATTAAACGCTCAACAGGCCGCAAAATAACGAATTCCTATTTCATCATGTTTCTTTAGACGCGGTTCCGAAATTATGCAGTTTCAAAGTAGCGATTTTAATTAGATAACAATAGTTATTGGTGCAACGTGGAAACTATAACTCCTTTAGATAAAAAAATTGCGGTTTCAGCATTTTTTTTGTTTTTCTCAAATAATAAACCTATCGGAATATTGATTCCGGTTGCGAGTCGATTAGCTCCGGTAAATTATTAATCGCGCTTTTGGCACGTTCCTATTCTCCATCAGTAGAAAACTACAATTGTAATTTGAACCGCTTTCTTCCACTTTCAGGACTAATTGATCCGGACACGTGCCTGTCACTAGCAATTCGTTACTTATAATTGTCATTTATTTCCATCGATTATTCAGAACGATCTTAATGGAGGACATCACTGTGACGGGCCGAAAAAAGATCGTTTTTTGACGATTTTTTTTGCTCTACCAGATTGTTCATTTGGGATTTGGGACAAAGGTATGCTATCAAGCATACATTGAACTTACTTCGTGTACATGTTTATTTAAAAGAATTTATAATTAACAACGTTGCTTACGTATAATAAAGCCCCTGTATAAAAATGTGGTCCAACGGCCGGATCGATAACTTGACAATGGTTGGTCTGAGAAGGAGAAAATAAAAAAAGTTTTATGACTATATTGTACATAGCCGTTTTTCGAGGAAAACAAATTTTGCGGTCGTAAAAAAATGTAATTTTGGAGAAATATTGACAAATGTAAGGGGGTTAAAAAAGACTATATTGCAAAAAAAATAACCATAGATACTGATATTATGGAAACTTCGGTTTTTTGAAATTGAAAATCCGACAACTATAGCTAGAGTTATGATTCCGGCCAGGTCGGGAAAAGTCATTTCGAAAAACACAATTAAAAGTTTTAGTATGCGTAAATCGTTGCGCACCTGCTCTCATTAAATGGTCTGTAACTTGATTACTTTTCAATATTTTGAGTTGAATTTTTTTTAATTCATTTTTTTACTCGTTATCGTGGTGTCCGGCCTTAATATAATTTTGACACATTCATGTCTGCCATTCCAGGCTGCATTTATGCAGTTTCAATTGTTATATCAAATTGCATATATTATCTATATAGAATATACTTGTGAAATTTCGATTGTGATATCAAACGAATGGATCACTGGGTAACTATTGATGGCAATTTTTCTAGGTATGATGAAAAAAATTACGTAGGAACAATTTGCAACAACGACTATTTTTGTGCTCGGTAATCGAAAAATGCTTTGTGGGTGTCTCATATGAGATTGAAGTTTGCATAGTTGGAATGCAATGAAAATCAATATTTCCGAATTCCTTTAACGCGGTCCTCTAGTTTCTCGGCTGTTTTTTACGGCTTTTTCAATAATTTTTTACGGGCAAAGCATCGAAATAATCAATCTCATTGTTTTTGCATAATCTTTATTAACATTTAAATAAGCTTTACAAATTTTTTCAAGTCAAAATATATAATAGAATAAACGTTATAGTGGCAGACAGGAAGACATCAAGTAAAAGAGGTGCTTGACGGTGACCAAGATTGCGGCTGTTCTGCTTATCTGAAATCAAAAAACCAAACGGCATTTTAATCTTCATATTTAAGACTAGCGATTGAACTAGAGTGAATTCTAAATTACAAAAACTGACTTTTTTATACACTTTTGAAAATTACATTCTATTTTTTACTCATTTTTTCGTAAGTTTTTCGCTCGTACAAAAAAAAAACTATCGAAGCAATCATGATAATCCTAGTCCAATCGCTGGCTTATAACATATTAAAGATGCTGTATAAATTTGAACAAGATCGGTGCGGTAGTTTCTGAAATATCGTGGTCACCGTTTCGAAAAATGGTGTTTCGAGAAAAACGCGTTTGAAAGTATACCTGCTCCGTATACCTGCTCCGTTCCAGGGCCGTAACTTGTGAACCACTTCGAATATTGAAAAATCCTTTGGCACACATTTTCTACACATGTTGTAGATGTGATTTATGAAGAAAAAAAAATCGATTTTTTCGACCCGAGAAACTAGAGGACCGCCTTAATTTTGGCAGATCTTGCCAACAGATATCCCTCAACCATTTTTAACAAGTTTATTTAGCGATCTACAATATGAATCTATAAAGAAAGATGTTCTGTAATATTGAAAATAAGGAAAGTAAGATGCAAAGAAAAACTTTCGTTGCGTTTCATCGATGCAAATGGGGCGGGTTTAAATGCCGAACTTTGAATGATCAGAACGCTCAAAACTCCGAAAGAATTTTACCCGAAAGACCAAAACTCCGAAAATCTGAACGGGGCCGGGTTGAAATTCCGAACTTTGAATGATCAGAACGCTCAAAACTCCGAAAGAATTTTACACGAAAGACCAAAACTCCGAAAATCGAATCACTGTCAGAATAATTCGGCTATGAAAGTTTCAAAAGTTTCAAAAGTTTCAATAAATCGACGAATTATTTCGAGATTTTTGTTTCATTCAGATGTGTCTTTACGTCAATTTTGGAATTTGTCTAGACAATGTTATACGTTCTGCATCATTTACAGTCAACTGTGTAGACTTTCGCTGGCATGATCTTGACGAACCTTGTAATTTCGGAACGTTAAAATTAGTCATTTTAAACCATCGATGCATTCAAAATTCGGAATTTCAACCCGGCCCCCATGTCAAGATCATGCCACCAAAAGTCTACATAGTTGACTGTAAATGATGCAGAACGTATCACATTGTCCAGACAAATTTCAAAACTGACGCGAAATCACTTCTTAATAAATAAATAAATAAATTCTTGATATAATTCGTCGATTTAATGGAAATTTTGGAACTTTAAAAAATGCCATAGCCCAATTATTTTGACGGTGTTCAGATTTTCGGAATTTGGTCTTTCGTGTAAAATTCTTTCGGAGTGGTATTCTTTCGGAATTTTAAGCGTTCTGATCATTCAAAGTTCGGAATTTGAACCCGGCCCTATCTTGAAATCTTGAAAATTCAACACCATCGTCGTACTGCCTTCCAGTACCAATATGTCGATTTCGAAGAAGTAATTAATTCCGATAAATATGTTTTTCCTTCCCGCCAACAATGTTCATACTTCTTTTTCCGCTTTTTATGCGAAAAAAGCGTAAAAACTTTCTTGAGAAAAAGTCACGTTTTTTTCTCTGTAAAGCAACAATTTAGGGACTTCTCTAGGCTCGTGTAGTTCCTGCTTCTCTTGCATGTACGGTTTGCCCTTGCTGCAGAATTAATCACGTTAGGGTGGCCACTGTGTCGGGACCACACAGGGCTATGCGCGTATATGGGGGAGAGGGGAGGGGGGCACCCGTAGTGTTTCTCGTTCAATGAGTCACACGCTCAGCGCGGTCTTGATAATAATGCTCGAGACGCAGGAGAAAGAGCTCGCACCCTCATCGAATCAACGATCCACGTAGTCATCGCTTCTTTATACGGGCGAAATTCATCGTGTTCCCGCAACTTTTCGTCGACGAAATTTCCAACGAGAAACTCATCTCTCAATAATTGAGAACAGCGAGCGAAAGACTGGCCGTAAAAAAAACGACGTTGAAGTTGGCATCGTTGGAATGCAACGAAAATTCTTTTTGTTTATTTCCTCATTTTCGTTATCATCCAAAATCTTTTCTTACACATTGAGACTGAAGGTTTCTAGTAACCATCCTAATAAACGCTTTAAGGCCTTAGGCCACAGTAACGGGTATAAAATCATGTGCGAATTTAACAATTTTTTTTCGTACGAACAAGTGATTCACTCATAAAATTAATTACACATCTATTTAGTATGAATATCAAGCTGTTTAAAATATATATTTATTTTTCGATGTACAAAATGGCCGACTACTAATATTTTCTTTTGTTATCTTTTTTTTACGCTTCGCGGCGTGACATTTAGCATCCACAATTTTTTACCTAGAACAAAAAACAAAAATTCTCGTCAATCTACATTAGAATACCTAGAGAAGTACGTACGGAATTTAAAAAAATATTGTTTTATTCAAAAGTTGTAGGTATTTGAACTTAAGAAATGAATTTTCAGTGAAAAATTTCGTTATAACTGCTCATAAACTGCTCATAAAATGAAAAGTTTTCGATTAAGGCGTTACCCCCACTTGTAGCGCAAAAAAGGCGTTTTTCATGAATTTTTTTAAAGAAAACTATAAAACTTTTTTAATCGATCAATATACCATCTTAAAGAACACATCTTGAAGAACTTTCATTAATTTTTTTATTGAAAAATATTACATTGTTTAGTGGCAAATGGCCGTCAATGAAATAATGTTTTTATATACACGGTTTGCGGTGACCAACATTGCGGCGAAGTGGATCATCTGAAAAAAAATGCGGATGGATTTAGTCAAACATAAGTATAAACTAGTCTTTAATCGAAGGATTTTAAAAAATATTCATTTTTCACAAAATGGCGGACAGTCAAAGTTAATGGTTCGATTTTAACGAAAAAAAAAACGGCCGTTTCTTGGCTATAAAACGGCCATTTTTTTTTCGAAAAAAAAAATCGAACGATTAAAGACTACATTTTTATGTATTAAATAAGCCTGCAAAATTTTAAGAAGATCGGTTCATTAGTGTTCGAGTAATCTTGGTCACCGACTTCAGAAATGCCATTTTGAGAAAAACGCGTTTAAAGTTTCAATTTCAGTTTACACGAAGAAAATTTTTTTTTTGCAAACTTACATAGAGTCATCTATTCCGGGCCCATACAGAAGTATGGGCCCGGAAACTTATACTTCAAAAAAATGCAATAAAAAAAATCGATTTTTTCAAAATCGCAAGTGGGGGGTAACCCCTTAATCAGAAATTCCATACGTGCTTCTCTGCGAAATGTAATTAGGAACATAACTTTTAAATTTGAAGTAAATCGAGTGAAAATTGTTGAAGTTATTTGTCACGCCAATTGGAAAAAAGCTGTTTCGAGAAGTTTCGAGTAGTCGGCCATTTTGTACATAAAAAAAAATCCCAACAGCTCGATATTCATATTAAATAGATGTGTAATTAATTTTATGAGTGAATCACTTTTTCATACGAAAAAAATGGTTGAATTCGCACATGATTTTATACCCGTTACTGTGGCCTAAGGCCTTAATGACTTTGAAGGGCTAAATGTGCCGGAAAAAATTGGGCTACGAAACTTTCGTTGCATTCCAACTATGCAAACTTCAATTTCATACCAAAAAACGTATTTTATCTCTCCGAATAGGCTACGAAAAAGAGAACCGGTTTTTAGTATAAAATTGCAAAATAGAGACAATGTAGCGATTGTTAGAGGGAAGAAAAGAAACGAATGAAAAATGTTCGCGCAAACGCGATAGAAGTAATTACCAGAAAGTACTATCGACCTCACTGCGATCGTTTGCGAGCTGCGAGAAAAACATTTATGCGGTTACGAGCGAAGGGAATATCGACGTTGGTAGTGGGGGGGGGGGGGGGATGATTTTCGTGTATTTCTTTGCCCACGTCATCTTGAAAAACGGCATTTTGGACACGACGATAATGAAGTTTGCATCGTTGGAAAGCATCGAAAATGCTTTTTTATTATTTCATTTCTCCATTTTCATTTTCGTAAAAAATCTGATCTTGCAAATTCGAACTCTAGATCTCTGATAAGATGTCCGTTCCGGCGATTTTCTCTACACAAATTTGTCGGAAACAATTGGGCTTCGAAATTTTCGTTGCGTTTGCATCGTTGCCAATCGTCACGGTTACAACACTGTCAACAATTTTCGCACACGTGCGTTCTCACTTCACTGCTTTCGAATACTTACAATTTTTCCGAACAATAGTTTCAAATATAGCTTCTTTAAATATGACGTTGAAGTTTGTATTGTTGGAATGCAACGATTTTTTTATCTTTATTTTCCATACCTTTATTTTTATCATTGTTGAAAGTCTTTTTTGGCAAATTGAGGTTGTAGGTCTCTAAAAAGAATACGCGAAAACATTTGAGTTATTTTTGCAGCCTAAAGGAGGACACCACTGGGACGGGCCGCAAACAGGTCGTTTTTTCCGAATTATTTTTGTCTACGAGATTATTTATGTGGGATTTGGAAAAATGTATGTTATTAAGCACACATTGAACTTATTCTGTGTCATTTTTAGTAAAAAAAAATATTTAGATTAACAACGTTATTGGGGTATAATAGAGCCTTTGTATAAAAAATGTGGTCCAACGTTCGGCTCGATAACTTGACAATGGTTGGTCTGAAAAAAGAAAACAATTTTCTTTATAATCTATCTAATCGTAGTTCTCGTTGTACGTAGCCGGTAAAATCACCACATGGCGGGTGTTTAAAAAAGTGTAGTTTTGGCGAAATGTTTTCTTCTATTCGAGGGCTGAAAAATACTAAATGAAAAAAAAAACAACTACGTAAAACGATAGCTACTGCAATTACGTAAATTTCGGTTTATTTAGATTGAAAATCGGACAGTTAGCTACCGCTAGAGTTATAATTTTGACCACGCTGAGAAAAGTCGTTTCGAGAAAAACGCGATTGAAAGTTTTAGTATACGCAAATCGTCTGTAAGTTCGTAAATTTTCAATATTTTAACTTGAATTTTTTTTTCACATATTCTCGAATATGTATAATTTGAGAAAATGCAAAAACAAGCAAATTGTTTAATCCGTCACAAAGGTATCCCGCCCTGAAGCGGCCAAACAAAACTTAGGCAATAGAACTGAATTAACTGTTTTAATATAAAAAAATAGCACTACTGTATACATTGTATATAATGATTTTATTCAACCTACATTTGCGTGTTTGCGAGACATGGATGTCGCACTGGTCGCGGAAATAACAGTACATTTACCAATTGATGGTATATTGGACGATGATACCAGCGTCGAAACTCCATTGGTTCGCGTTTTATTCTTTAAAAAAACAACGCGATGATACACATCAATGATGTATATCATCACGATGTAAGAAGCATGATGTAACATCATCCTTCTTTTTTGGAATGCCCGCGTGACATTCTTTGTCGTTTTGTATGGTTTAAAGTTTATGGTTACTTTTCGGGGAGACGAGGGAGGAATGAATTATTATTGATTTTATTCTGTTGTTTTGTTTCATCGCTTGATTTTGTCATCATCGGCTTGATGTTAAGGATGTATGGCAACTAAGTTATTTACTACTGTTCGAATTGAAACTCACTGATATTGTAAAGGAAAATATCGAGAACTTTTTGAGATTAAAAAAACAAAATTTGCCCACGTGAATGCTGAGATAAACGAATTCAAAGTTGGGTCATTAAACACGGGGAACATAGGACTGTACGTCCAAAATTCCCTTTACATTGGCAAAAAAGGTATTTCCGGAGTACTCTTTTGTAAAAAAAACTTTTGTGCGGTATCGCTGTAATATGCATGATACGTTAAAAAAAAATCGACATGTGCTCATATATTTTGCGAGATATTGCGAGTTAAATGGGACCGTTTTCGTATTTCTTTAGCTCGTATGTCGTAACCACGACAACGTCAGGGAAAACGTACATCAAATCAGCAACTAAATTGGCAGTTAAAAATTGAAAATTCTTCTTTCTGTACCGCATCTTTTACTTTGAGCTGTGGTAAATCCCCTTTTTAGCTTCAATGAATACTACAATTATTTTATTTAGTCTTTAAATGCGATTTTTGCAAATTGCATAATCAGTTCTGTAACGACTCTGCAGTAGCTGCCATACATCCTTAATCGCGTGCCCTTTAGATAATTACCGCTATCGTGGTTTGTATCATTAGCAGGATCTATACATACCCATATATATATATATATATATATATATATATATATATATATATATATATATATATATATATATATATATATATATATATATATATATATATACAATTGGTAAAAAAGTATGTGTACACCTCGTTTATTACAAATAATCCTTCTAAAAAATGCTTTATTAAGTTTCTGTGTTCGATAGCTTATCCTAAATATACATATTGTCTGTTTACAAAAATCTTGGGAAAACACGAACAGAAAAATAAAGCCAAATTAACAACAGTATCGTGTGAGATGTACAAATACTTTTTTTACCCACTGTACGCAATGGGTACAGAAAGTTTTAGCACAACGAATTTAAAAAAAGTTATTTCTCGAAAACAGACGAATACCTTTGTAGACTATTTTATGTACTTGGTAGTTCATTTTAAGTATAAATGCTGTATGTAAATGTTAAGGAGATTTGAGGAGAAGAAATTGTGGAGAAGAAAAATGTTGTTGGTTTTTTTGTCGGCTTAAGGGGTCACTTTAGACGCTAAAAAAATGCTATTTGCATGATTTTTTTTATAGGTTTATATTATAGATATAAAAGTTGTTATACTTAGTAATACATTTTTAAAATACATCAAAATCTTTTTCAAATGTATTTATGTAACCCAAACAAACTTTAAACGCTTTTTTCTCGAAACAACGTTTATCGACGGTGCGTTAATAAAATCGTCGAAACTACTCAACCGATCCTAATGAAATTTTACCCACATATTATTTACAACTATAGCTATAGCGCATATCAAGGACTTTTTAAATTTTGATATTTACTAATTTTGTTTACCAAAAATGGTGCAAAAAAAGTTTTTTTGTTTCTTCAAAAAATATCCGCCATTTTGTTATTTTTGCATATATCAAAAATCGTATGATATGCGCTATAACCATTAACATACTGAATCTAAAACCGTTTGATTTTTTTGTTTCGGATGATCCATTTCCGAGATTTCATCAACAGCGCAGACCTACAATTTTTTAGGACATTTTTTTAACTACCATTTTCGTGTAGAAATAGTGACTTAAATAAATCATTTTTTTTCAAAAATGTATTTCGAAAGTGTATTTATTAAGTGTAACAACTTTTATATCAATATCTATAATATAAAACTATGTAAAAAAATTAATGAAAATAGCCTTTTTTAGCGTCTAAAGTGAGAAGACCCCTTAAATGGTGTATAAACATCCCAGAATAATATACAAAAGTAATTATACGCGAAAAAATGTTAAAATGTTTACCGCTCATTTTTCGAAGTGCTTCGAAACGCACGGACCAGCCTAGAGCCTAGACGGTGGATGTAGCAATTTCGAGTCGTTTAGTGCAGTCGTTAACAAAAGAATACAATGACCTAACAACTGACGGCCTATTACCAAAGTACCTCCATGGATACACGTAGAATTCAAATGAGAGCTTCAGTTCCGTCGTGTGGGGGGTAGATCCTAAATCAGTTAGAAACCTTAAACGCGTTTTTCTCGAAACCACCCTTTTGAAATTGGGAGGACGAATAATTTGGGCAGTTTTCATCCGATAGACTTGAAATTTTAACTGTAGCTTCTTAGATAGATTCGCTAAAGAAGTACATATTTTTACGATTCATCGACAATTCTCGTCTTTATAAACAAATTGAGGTCGATTTTCAGCGGAAAAAATGTATGCAAAATGGTGCCATTTTGCGAAAAAAAACTAGTTTTCTAAATAACCGTCTGTATTCTCTAGCACAGTTTATGACGATTTTTTTGTTCGAGGCGCTAATCGAAAAAGCTTCGCTTGCTCCGGTCGAGTGCCTAATGAAAACGCTCTGAGTGCAATTTTGTACTTTTTTACCATTATCATTTTTTTTTGCATATGTCAACACATGTAGAATAAACCCTCTAAACCTTATTTGGGTTGCTTTTTTAGCATTCCCTAGTATTATATGGCGCGAGTAATTAGAACAACTGCTTTTTTTCTTTTTTAAGGCGTTACCCCCACTTGTAGCGCAAAAAAAGGCCTTTTTCATGAATTTTTTTAAAGAAAACTACAAAACTTTTTTAATCGATCAATATACCATCTTCAAGAACACATCTTGAAGAACTTTCAGTAATTTTTTTATTGAAAAATATTACATTGTTTAGTGGCAAATGGCCGTCAATGAAATAATGTTTTTATATACACGGTTTGCGGTGACCAACATTGCGGCGAAGTGGATCATCTGAAAAGAAAATGCGGATGGATTTAGTCAAATATAAGTATAAACTAGTCTTTAATCGAAGGATTTTAAAAAATATTCATTTTTCACAAAATGGCGGACAGTCAAAGTTAATGGTTCGATTTTAACGAAAAAAATGGTCTTTTTTGGCTATAAAACGGCCATGTTTTTTTTCGAAAAAAAAAAAATCGAACGATTAAAGACTACATTTTTATGTATTAAATAAGCCTGCAACATTTCAAGAAGATCGGTTCATTAGTGTTCGAGTAATCTTGGTCACCGACTTCAGAAATGCCATTTTGAGAAAAACGCGTTTAAAGTTTCAATTTCAGTTTACACGAAGAAAAAATTTTTTTTTGTAAACTTACATAGAGTCATCTATTCCGGGCATAAAAAAACTGCACTTCAAATTGCACTTCAAAAAAATGCAATAAAAAAAATCGATTTTTTCAAAATCGTAAGTGGGGGTAACCCCTTAATGAAAAACACACGAACGCTCTACTTTCGGCAATCGCTTACTAAAAGTATGTGAGAAATAAGGGGCAACGAGGCGAGTGAAGCGGTCCCTGAAGATTCTGCGCTCACGGTTTCCTCCTAAAGATTTTACATTTCGTGCGAACATTTCGTGTGAATATTGCCGGTACACAAGCCTCTCTTTTTTTACCGGAATGTCACTTGTTCAGGCGACAAAAATTCGGAGTCGCGCAATCTTAATCATGGCGTGTCCTTTTTCGCTTCAAGGGAATCATTTCTTTCGATATTTTGGTTCGGAATAGGAGTCTTGGACGCGTATAAGAGCTCTTGACCGAGCAGAAGTATGCGATGCCATCTTCTACGACCCTTCTACGGTTCGTACTCTACCACCTTTTTCCTTTTGTCATTGTACTCCCAGTGATGTAGCCGTTTTCAATAGTATACATACGAAAACCCCGATTAACGAGTGGAATTCGAATAAAAAATTAGAGAAGAAAAAAATTTGAGAATTCATTCGCTTTGTTCTTGTATATATTATTTGTACAAATGAAATTTGAGAAATAATATTCGACGAAATAAAGTACGCACCTTGCCATTTATTTGCATTGCTTTGCGTGAACTTATATTTGTCCAATACTGCACCAATATATATATATATATATATATATATATTATATATATATATATATTATATATACATGGGTAAAACGGGATTCACGGTAGAAAAAAAATTGGTCTCACTCGAGAAAGTGCTTGACACCGAGACAGTTTGCCTTGGCATACAAGATCACATACTTTTCTTTTTGTAACCCGACCTTTCCAAATTTTGCATAACCTCGAGTTCTTCCCTTTTTTACATACACTTCGTCGTCTGAACCTTAACACTCGAGCATCCTCGAGGGAAAGTCTCACTCTCGTAAAAAGGTCACAACACTGAGAAAAGAACGCGTGTGTCTTCTATTTCCAAAACGTGTTGTGGATGACTCAATTATTAATATTTTTTTATGAAATTTGGTACACAACTTTGTGAATGTACATACAAATGAATGTCCAAACGATCTTTCAATAATCTTACTTATTCCTTCAAAATTAATTCGCTTAAGGGGTTAGGCCACAGTAACGAGTATAAAATCATGTGCGAATTTAACTTTTTTTTCGTATGAAAAAGCGATTCACTCATAAAATTAATTACACATCTATTTAGCATGAATATCAAGCTGTTAGAAAATATATATTTTTTTTTTCGTTGTACAAAATGGCCGACTACTCGAAACTTCTCGAAACAGCTTTTTTCCAATGGCGTGATAAATAACTTCAACAATTTTCACTCGATTTACTTCAAATTCAAAAGTTATATTACTAATTGCATTTTGCAGAGAAGTACGTACGGAATTTCTGATTAATCGAAAGCTTTTCATTTTATGAGCAGTTTATGACCAGTTATAACGAAGTTTTTCACTGAAAATTCATTTCTCAAGTTCAAATACCTACAACTTTTGAATAAAACAATATTTTTTAGATTCCGTACGTACTCCTCTAGGTATTCCAATGCAGATTGACGAGAATTTTTGTTTTTTGTTCTAAGTAAAAAATGTGGATGCTAAATGTCACGCCGCGGAGCGCCTAAAAAAAAGATAACAAAAGAAAATATTAGTAGTTTTAATTTTGTACATCGAAAATATATATATATATATATATTTTCTAACAGCTTGATATTCATACTAAATAGATGTGTAATTAATTTTTGTCGGGTTAGTCACTTTTTCATACGAAAAGAATTTGTTAAATTGGCACATCATTTTATACCCGTTACTGTAGCCTAACGCCTTAACTAACGCTGATTTTTGGGTCGTCACAGTAGCCTAACCCCTTAAGTCGCTTCGAAGTCACGAAAGTATTGACTTTCATTCCAAAAGGGGTTTCCCTTCGTGTTTGTCGTCGCACATTTCGAACGTATCCGCAAATATAGGGGAAAATAAAATTACTACTCGAAAGTAAATCTTTCTCGATGACAAACGCAGGAGTGTATTAATAAGTACGCGACACAAGCGTATACGAACGTGTACAATTTCAACCCGATATCGACCGTCAGGTCTCGTTGCAATTTAGCCGTAACAGCTTACGTCGTATATTATATTCTTTCATCTCCTCTTATACGCGACGGTATACAGTGCACATGACGGAGAAAGAAAAAAAACTCGGTGATAATGTTGTTCGCGTGTTTGCCAGACTGCATAGTCTCCACAGCTGGCATACTTTTTAACCCCTGAGAAATCAAAGAATCGTTTTTCCTTCGCCGTGTCAAGGCGTTACACTTAGCTCGCGGCCGGAGAAAAGAGGAATTTTCGGGAAATTTGTCTGCGAAAACGTATGCAGGGCTTCTTTTTTTTTAAATTTTACATCAAAGAGTATGGCTTTGAGTACCTTTTATAATTTTTGTATTGAAAAAAAAGCTATAAATGTAGTAGATACAATGGATTCTGTAGACCGCTGTTTCAAAAATGTCCTTTATAATCAAAAGTAAAAGTATCGATTTTCGGTGAAAAAATGCTCTATTTTGGTTGACAAAAAAAACTATGGATTGAAGAAAAAATTCCTTCGTTCAAGCACTGCTTTCGATATGTAAAAGAAATTTGTAAAATTTGATGTCGATCGATGCCGTCATTTTTGAGATATCGTGATCACCGATTTTGAAAAAGACATTTTGAGAAAAATGATTTTAAAGTTTTTCGCTCCGTTTTACCTGCTCCGCTATATTTGCTCCACCCGAACATTTTCAGAGAATATTTTTGAAATGTTATACCTACTTTGACGATGTTGAAGTTTGTATTGTTGGAATGCAACGAAAATTCATTATTTTTATTAATTACATTTTTTTCTGAATCTAGGCTGTGCAAATCGCTCAAACCTTTGCTACGTATTGTATGGGTCTGAAGTTTGCATCGTTGAAATGCAACGAAGATTCTTTCCAATTTCTCATTTTTGTGAATGTCAGAAATATCGTGATCTGCAAATTTGTTATAAATCGCTAAATAAGAATCCTAAAAAACGTTTGCGTGATCTTCGAGGCCCTAATCTGCCAAAGGAAATTTGGGAAATAAAAAAAAATTGTTTCGTTGCACTCCAACGATGCAAACTTCAACCCCATACGTATTGTAACTACAAATTTACGACCTCAATTATGGACAAAAAGGCTTTGAATCATGATAAAAAATAAATAAACATAAAAAAACGAAAAAATATATCGTTGCAAATTTCAACGTCATTATTTTGGGAATCCGTCGAAAACCAAAAAACGATATTTACAGAACTTTCAACTAGCGCTTAGTAAAGCGCAATATCCTCCATTTCTCGCGGGCATAAAATGAAAAATGTAGGTACCGAGTTTCACGACTTGAATAATTGTGAACAATTTTTCTGCATCCGAAGGATTTTTTTTGTTATTAAGAGTTTCTTTCTTCCGAAAGATTTTTCTGCTACGGTAAAGAGACATTCTTGATACCTTGAACATTAAATTGAAAACGTACCGGAGGAAAACGAAGAAAGTTGGAATTGAAGACAAAGCCTCGTTGGCCCGTCACCCTCGCAGCAAACTTCGAATTACGGGGCTGATGGTTTTGTTTGGGTAGAGAAAAGGGTTGGTATAGGATGACGTACGGATCCAACGGAATTTCATGAACGTTCGGTGTTGGACGAAACAGTTTAAATTCAACAGCTTCAGTGCGGAGTTACTTTATTGAATTGCAGAAAAATAATTGTCCAGGAATGACGACGAAGTTTCGATGGAAACTTTTTTTTTTTGGTCAACTTGAGTGTCTTATGTGGAATAGAGAAATGTGGGAACGAGAAAAACCGCTTCGGCGTCTTTTTTCGTCGGCGCGTTCGCATTAGCCGGGCTATGAACGTCCGCCTTTCCCCCCTTTTCTTCCCCTCCTGCCGCACAGTTATGTAATTCGCATTCCCTCTTCTCGCGGCGTTCCAACCCCTGCTGTTGAGGTTACAGTCCGCGGGGGCAAAAACCTGACCATTATAATGAGCAGGATCGAAACAGCTCCCAGTAACCTCATTGAAAGGAGAACTCGTCAATTTCCCCTCGCCGAAGAGAACGCCCTCGAGATGTAACATGTTGTATGAACGCACGTCATAAACGAGACGTCAAGAAAAAGTCATTACTACTCCAACCTTATTCTGATTAACTAAATTGTATAACATCCATCAACGTTGGATTGAAACTAATTCATTCGAAGAGTTCAGAATAATAAGCCGGCACACGAAATTGCGTTAATTAATTTCGCGAAACAATTATTTAGCGAATGAGAATTAATCGATAATTATTTGGATACTTGATTTGTGAAAAAAGATGGATAATAAGATTTGAGGATAAGTGGGTCGAAAATATTAAGGATAAGGTAGACAGCGGATTGACTAGTGAACGGAAAATCTGTACATTTTCGAATCTGAAAAAAAAAGCAAAATATAATACATTTCGGCATAATAATAATCATGATACTGAAAGGAATTATTTGAGAAGTGTACGTAATAGCTGTGTGTATTATGAAAAGTGAAGTATTAATATAGCAATCAGATTTGACTTGAGGTGTCTCACCGGCGGCCATTTCATAATTCTGGCAATATCCATGGAGCCTAGATACCAGGAGGTTCAGCGGCAATGCAAAGGCGCTGAAAAAAGCGTCCCCGAAAATGTCCCGAAGTGATGGCGCTGGGGTGCAGCGGCACCTACATGTATAGTAATATATTGGTCAACGAGGTGAAAGTGATCGGATCAGTTTCTAACCTCACGACAGACCGATCGTGACATCAAACGTCGAAATATCCGCCGATTCATAATTTCCTCATGACGCTTCGGAAAAAAAACGCAAAAGCGAGAAAAGATGTCAAACTCAAACTCAAAATGGCGCCGATACAGCCCATCTAGAAAAACGTGTTTTTTTTTACATATAGCTTCACGGGAGAACGGTTTTCTCGTAAAATATAAGACCTGAAACAAAAACCAAAAAAATGATAATTTATATATTATTAGCTATGAGACTACCTAGAAATTTGCTTTCAAATTTTGCAAAAATAGCGCACTTTGAAGAAAATAAATCGATTTTTTGCCAAAAAAAGCAGTAAATTGTTTATAAAAAGAAGTTTACATTTAATCAATAAACGGCTACGTACTCCCATAAAGAATATAATTGTGAAGCTGCTATCAAAATTTCAAATCGATGCATGCAAAGGTCGTCGAGTAATCCGTCTTCCGAGATCGAAAAAAGTGGTTTCGAGAAAAACGCGTTTAAAGTTGTACGAGCAACTCAGCGCGCGTTCCAAGGCGCTGCGGCCAAATCGATAATTGAATCTTTAAATAAAAAAAATTGCTACAGGACCAATTGCATATTGTTTTTATGACACCAAAGTATTTTTAGGAAAGAAAACGTCTTTCCAAAATCCTAGAGTGGTGTTATCCCTTAACACTAATGAGGGTTAGGTACATCATCTGTGATCTGTCTTAGATCGCACCCATGTTTAGCGTATATCTATATACATATAGGTGCCGGAGCACCCCAGCGCCATCATTTCTTGTTCTCGTTTTGGGGACGAGTTATAAGGCCTCGCTGAACCTCCTGGTATCTAGGCTCCATGCAATATCCGTGGCAACCAAGGAGACTAGAGATAAGGAGTACGAACGCAGTGTCCATGGAGGCTAGAGTGGGAGGTGTCCGAACTCTTATGGAGAGACTTGAAAAAGTGGCTACAAAAATGTGGTCAAACAGGGATGGCGCCACTATTGCCAAGACCTCGAGAAGTGAGCTGCGTGTGACAGTCACGGAACAAATAAATAATGAGAAGTGAGCTGTGTATGAGGCAGAATGATACTTGAGAAGTGGGCTGCGTGCGAGAGAGATGTAAAATGATATATACCAGAGAGATCTCCGTAAATGTGTAAAGATAGAAGAATATTTTTAATATAGCAATGCCCAATGAACAATATGCATTAGTTGCATAATTAACGGTGAAAAAGGTCGAAAATAATAATAACGCAATACGTAGTGATAGAAAAATAGTTTTATTGTAACAGTGTTTGATTGTACAACGAACGGTAGAAAATGTCTTAAGGGAGCTTTCCAGTGTGACAGTCCGAAAAATCGCTGTTTTTCGCAATTTTTTTTTAAAGAAAAAATAATCTAATCGGTCTGGTTTTTTTTGTATATTAACTGGGTATTGAAGAATGCAAAACAATTTTTTAAAGATCGATTTATTTATTAATTAATATCTATAAAAATGATGAAACAATTGTTGCAGAAAATGCACTTGGATGTGGTGTCCACGTTGGGGGTCACAATTTTGATCTGAAACAAAAAACACAAAAAGATTATTGATCGGTATATAATTGGCTTTCGTGCTATGGAGGCTTTTTTTTTTTTTTTTCAAAAATGGCGCCGGTTTGAACAAAAAGTATCGATTTTAGCATTTTTTTTGGCAGTTTTTTTTACAAAAAAATAGGAAGATGTCAAAAAAAAGCTTCCATAGCACGATAAACAATGACGTTAAGAATATTGTATAAAAAATTCAACTCGATAGCTTCAAAACTCTGCCCTCCAAGTTGGACACCGTTTTGAAAAATGCTGTTTCGAGAAAAACGCGTTCAAAGTTTCAAGTGAGGAAATTTTAGGTAAATCGTTTACTTACGGTCAAGAAATACTTCTTCCAAGAAATGCTGTACAGTAACCGAAATAATCTGAATTTCGGCATGAAAATTTCAGGGAATATTCGGAAGAGTGTATACTATTCGATAAAGCAAAAAAAAATCGATTTTTTGAAAATTTCACACTGGAAAGCTCCCTTAAATAATACTGATGCTGTTTTTTCTTTAATCAATTTTTTGCGATCTGTTCATATTAAAACTCGCAAGCAGCGAACGGTTACACGATAATTCTTATGATAACGATATTTAACCCAACTCACGACTTATTTTTTTACCGTCAAACGCATGACTGGAGTGCATATGCACCCCGTGCTTTTCTTTGTCATTAAACCGGTCCGACGAGGATAAATGGACTTTATCATACCTCAATTTCTTCGTATTTTCATAAGAAAGTAAATACTGTGCGAGCCATCTGATTTAATTAACATTCCATTAGTGAACAATCCATTTAAAGACTGAAAACGGCAAAAACCCTCATCTTTTGCATAAAAATTGGGGTGCGACCGGCCCCCAGTTATGAGTTTTAGGGTTAAATAAAAATTAAAAGATAATTATATACAAGAAATTGCAATTACTCATTGCCGTAAGGAAGTTAAAAAATTGTCCTGTATTGTTTTCTTGTACAACGAACGGTGGAAAACGTCTAAAATAATAACAATAATAACACCGTAATAACAATATAAAGTCGAAGCGATATTGCTTGCTTCAATGTTTTCAAGATAAAAACATGCTTTCAAGATAAATACTATTTATAGATAAATACTATTCAAGATAAATAGCTATTCATGATAAAAACACTTGCTGCTGTTGCTGCATGGCAACAGCAGCAACATGTTCTAAATATCCGTGTCCTCTTGTCAACATCAAGGCTGGTTTGTCTCGATAAATCGATTTTATCAATTCTCGAATTGTTCGAATATTGTGTGTATATTATCGTATTTGCTGGTACAGTAGAACCTCGTTTATCCGACCTTCGATTAACCGACATTCCGCATTATCCGAGTCACCTAACTCATCCGAGTGGGCATAATGTGGGCATTACCTCGGATTAGCGAGGTTCTACTGTATTTGCCATGGAGGCTAGGATGCGTATTCGATCGTCTTCCATCTCTCTTACACGACATCGACACTCAGCTTACTTCTCGAGGTCGTAGAGATAGTAACGACATGGATGACAAGCGGGAATCATCGATAGCGGATGGTCTCGGTTACGTTCTTGTCGCTCAGTTCATGTCGGTTGGGTGATGTAGCAGCGACGCACGCGGTGAAACCACCAACTAGTCAGGCGCTTCCGATAAATGTCAAGCGTGTGTTTGTTTACCGTGTGTTGTAGTGTGTGTGTAATATGCGTATTCTAACTTCAGTCTTATATACATTGTAACAACATATATGGATCGACATAGCATTCGTTCGAATCTCGAACGTAACGAAATTGCGTTAACAACATACAACTTTTGTCGTTGCATTCAAATCGACCGGCTCGATTGGGCCTCCCGGATACGAGCACAGATGACGGCATGCGGCGTTGCAAAATATACGCCATCTCTCCCGTCATGGCAGACGCGGCTAGCGAACGCGAAGATTAGTCGATTCGATCGATAATATCTGCTCGAAATGTCCCGTAACCTATATTCTTTTGTGGAACATAGGTGACCGCGACAGTTTTCTTGTTATTTAGGGATCGTCCATCAATCACGTGAGGTTTTTTGGCCACTTTTTGAGGTCCCCCCTCCCCCATGGTGATAGGTGGTGAGGTTTCTGTTGTCCAAATCCTCTCCCCCCATATTTAAGCCTCGCGTAAATTATGGACGACCCCACATCACCATGGGGGAGGGGGGGGGGGGCTCACAAAGTGGCCAAAAAACTTCACGTGATGAATGGACGATGCCTTATCGCTTTCGTATAGTTTCGTATCTATTCGTGAACTATTATTACTTCCGTCTCAAAGTTCGATCCGCACGGATACCCTATATCCCGAGCATTCCCTACTTTGTGTCGGGCCCTGCCCAGACTTGTCTTGTCTGATTTACCTGACCGGGCCCTTCCATGGAACAAACCTGGAAGATCGCAAAATCTTTTTTTACGGCTTACCCTTTATGTTTGGAAATTACAGTCTTCTGGCCGGGGTACATTGCGAACAAGTACATCTTCGCGTAATATCTACCCGGTCAGCACATTGACATGTTCTGAAAAGTGGAGCCTGTCTTTAAGAACTAAAGAAAAGCTACATTGCTTTTCACGTCATCAAAGATATTTATCATTAATTGGGACGAAACTAATACATCTGTTGTAATTCTATTCATCATTAAAAGCATTCATTTCATCAATGATAATCGACGAGGATAACAATGCTTGTCATAAATACCGGGATTACGATAACTAATGATTTGAGCATAAAGAATAGCCAAATTATTTCATGAGGCAAAAAAGTAAAGCAGGTAATTCGCGGCTTTGGAACGCCTTGTCGCCATGTTGGGAAATATCAATGTTCTGGCCGCGAAGACATTACATGAATGTATTTCGCCGACAATTCGCCAGGTGGCTACGAGCGAAACGCTTCGCGTAAGCAAGGTACCATCGTACGAGGAAAAAGTTCGTCCTGAGAGTTGTCCGACATACAGAAGTGCTGTGCTTACAGCGTGCACTTACGCTCATGATTTTGCGATACTTGCTCGGATAGTGATCTGTGTACATTTTTCTGTCTCTTTGTCCATCACGAAATGTGAGCAAGCGTATGTATACACTTATATACTACCTTAGCGAGTAGATAACCAACAACCGACAATATGTTGTCGAACTACTAAATTAAATACACTCCCAATTTTACCTCCTCAAGGTTTCCAAAAACGCTGAAACGTCATTTTTAATTTCCTCGTCTGTTCCTGGTTATTTCCCGATCTATTCGCTACAACTTTCCTGGTCATTTACTGCTTGTTCTCCGGCCAGTTCCTGATCAGTTCCCTAGAAAGGGAACGACGAATCGGGACCTAGCCTTAGACCCGTTACATTGCGAACCTATTCCAGGGTGGACGGCCCGACCGGAGCCTGATATTATCTAGGGAAGGCAGATCAGGGGCAGTACTTTTTCCCGACTCAAATTTTTACATGGGATGATGCGTGTCAGTTGCATTGATTTCGAGAATTAATTACTGTTGTATTTAGCCGGTAAGGCATGCGGAGTTTTCGCGGACGTCATTCTGTATGTCTACACTACAGCAGACAAAAAAATCATTTTTTTTTCTAATGAGGAGGTACGTGCACTAACTACCTTAAGGCGTGTTCACGATGAACAATCGTTTTGCGGTTGCTATGTGTTCCATATGACGTTTAGTGCCGTAATGAGGATTTGGCGAACGATCGATGTGACATACCAACGACGTAATTAAAATTTGTCGTTTCTACAGCCTTCGAAGCACGTAACAACTAAATTAAACCACACAGGTTCTATGCATGCTAAATATTGACGAATAGATTATACTAGGGAGCGCGCGCGAAAGCAGAATTAGTCGTCACGTTGATCATTACTCGCCATTTAAGGGTCGGTGGTATTTCGGGCTTACAGCTAGTTGAAGTTTCTGGGAACATCGATTTTTCGTTTTCGAGGGATTTAAGAAATAAAACGTTTAAAAAATATTCTCTGAACATTTAAAGTCGATCCGTTCAAAATTAAGGGAGTTATGAACGTTTATAGGTAGGTTTGGCGAACTTAAGTGCGTTTTTTCTCAAAATGACTTTTTAAATATCGGTGACCACGATATGTTAAAAATCACTGCACCGATCAACGTCAAATGTTATAAGCTTCTTTTACATATCAGAAAGCAATGCTTGAACGAAGGATTTTTTTCCATGCATAGTTTTATTTCATCGACGAAAATAAAGCGTTTTTTTAACCGAAAATCGATACTTTTACTTTGGACTGTGGCGATTTTTTTCAAAAATCAATATTTTATTACATCTTTCGTCCAAGCATTAGATACTTTCGGGCAAAAACTAAATGCGTTTAATTTTTTTATTTCGGATGATTGGCTCCCGCGCAGCAGTCAGCCCCAACCATTGTATTTACCGCATTTTGGAATATTTTCCAATACAAGCATTGTAAGTCATATTTGAAACCATACTTTTTTATATAAACAAAAAGCTAAGAAATCAATCCGCTTTTGTTCATAGCGATCATTACAAATCGATGGTAGTAGACGGCCACAAAAAGCGATTCACGAATTATCCTGAGCAATGGTGTTGAAGTTTGCATCGTTGGAACGCAACGAATGTTCGGTTTTACATTTTATTTTTCATATTTTTATTACCATAGGCGATCTTTTTTCATAGATTTATCATGTAGATCGCTAAATAAATATCTTTAAAAATCGTTAAAGGACTTTTGTAAGCGAAATCTGCCAAAAGAAATTAAATTCGTTGCAATCCAACGACGCAAACTTCAGCATCGTCCTGAGCATGTGTTCAATTTTTTTAGTCACGTAACTTAATTTTCGCTACTTTAGCTGAAATATATAACATGCGTGAAAATCTAGAAACGGTGTCCAAAGAATTATATCAAACGATCGTTCGTGAAAATTGCCCGCGGAAAAAATTCCCTTCTACATGGTGTGACTTCATGAACGTCGATATCTTATTAGTAGCACGTGTTATTTTTTCACAGTGAATGATAAAATTTCAAGCGATTAAAGTGCCAGTCAAATTCCTTCTCTCTCTCTCTCTCTCTCTCTCTCTCTCTCTCTCTCTCTTTCTCTCTCTCTATTTGTGTCTCTCTTTACCCATTGTTCGATCCGAAATGCCCTCGCAGGTACGGGCAAACCGTCCTGAAATCGGGCTCGTTTGAACTCTTTGACGAAGGCGTGAAGCTTTGCGGTTTGCAGGGAGTCCTCGGATGATAGAACGATCCGCATGCCTTTGTCATACAATTGTGGACTTGTAGATAGAGAGACTGCCGATTATGTAGAATGCGATTGCCGTATATTCACATACAGTAGGTTTACACTGATAAAGCACGTACACATTCATCGATATCGGAGGCATTCTATACAGTAGCAGAGATTCGTCATTCAACAGACATTTCTCTTCCCCATAAGTGGTAGTCAAAACAGCTTTTTCCCCCCTAAATTTGCAATAGTCCGGCGACTTTTTCACGTCCCCAAAACTTTCGAAAACCCGCACGTCATCATTTTCATAGCTTGAAGATACTCTTGCACTCTATTAGGAAATTGCAATTCGTGTTTCGTGAATCAAGTCTTCATGTTAAAAATCAATCGTCAAGATCAATCATCAAAATCAAGATTTTCGAACTTTAGAGTTTACAAAAGAATTAAAGGAAAATGGTTTTTAAAGTCACTGAACTGAGCTTGCGAAATAAAAAATGTACCGAGAGGTAGAATATTTTTTTGTCGCAATGGAAATAGATACAGATGTGGAAATTGCAAACGCTTAAACGATTGACACACAATCGTAGCGATTTAGTTATCAAGTCACCACAAGATACGTATGTTTTTGATATGCCACAGTAAAGAGCACAGCCGTGTGTTTCCAATAACTCAAACAAGCGCATGGCTATTCAGGCTGAATAAATAAATCCAAATTGCTAACGGTGCGCGCAGTTTGGTATTAAAAAATCCCATGAATGCGTTCTTGTCCAGTTTTATTTGTATTTCTCAAATAATTGAATATGAGAAGTAACGTGGTCTGGACATTTTGAGGATCAAAACTGATACATGAAAAAGTAGCCGTTAGTGAATGTGTCACTGAGAATTTCGTCGTTAACGGCACCGATTAGTCCGCGGGCACAGGACTCGCACTCTAAATCAAAATCGTAACGCCATAAATCTGGGCTCACTGATTTATTAGTCGCGCTGAGTCGTTATGTGAGAATGACAGTCCGAAAACGCAGAGAAACCTGTGAAATTTCGGCACGAGTAAATCATTTGGGAATTTATAGGCGATCGTGAAAGTATAGCGGTTCAGTTGCTATGTTCAACGGGTCAGCATAAGCTTGGAGCCCAAAAAGGTCGGTTTTAAATATTTTTTTGCTCGTGAGTTTATTGGGATGAAGAGATCGGGATTTTTACACACAATTGATACTTGCCAAGTTCAATTTAAAAAATTAAAAATATTGATGCCGAATGAAGTAATTATTGCTTTCAAAAAGTGCTGCTGTTGCTGCATGGCCAATCGGTGTAGGTGGGGTGTTCAAATCATTAGGTTGATTTGAAATCAAACCAAAACAGTTATTTTTCGGATATAATAAAACTGTCGTGTGACCGGATACTTTTTTGAAATGTTGAAAACTATAAAGATGGCAAGCTGTAGAAACAAAAAAGTTCGACTTTTTAGTAGAAAAAAACAACTTTAATAATTGATTATGAACAAATGGATAAACATGATGGAAAAATTATTTGGTCATACGATAGGAAATGTTATAAACTATGCTCTGTCGGAATTTTAAGATACGACTTACAACGTTTTAAAAAACATAGTTTCGAGAAAACACACAAAAAAGTGTAAAGCGATCTGACACTGCACGAAAATGTTGATAACTCGGTAAATTTTTGTACATTGTACAAAACCTTTGCTGCAAATTAAATGCAATACGCTGGGCTATAAAACTGTGCAATGAGAAACGTGTTTTTGAAATTTCCAGCTTATGAAGACTCCTTGAATACATCTTACCGGTTATGATCCGAGAAAAATGTATGATGTTTTCAACCATATGTTAACTATATTTTATATTTCCCTGAGGGGACAATAATATTTCATAGCCATACCTATTGCCGGCGGTTTAGTGCTGCTTATTGACATTACAGCAATTATGCACACATGTTAACCGCTGCCACCAATATTACAAGCATACGTTTATTGTTCAATGCTTTACAATATAGTTGGTTTTCATAAAATGAATATTCCTAGACACTATAAAAATGTACTCTCGCAAGATCCTAATAATGAATAGGACTAAAATCTATTTTGTATATGATACATTGATTCAAAATATTGCCTCCGATTTGCGACGGTGTTTATTGTCATTTGTATCATATTATAAGATACTATCTGCTATATGCGTATTTGATGTGTTAAAGTGTTGGTTCCAGGCATCAATTCCCGTCTAATCAAAATATTTCGTAAATCCAAAATACAGTGAAATACGCACCTGCGAGTTCTAACTTCGATGTTGTCTTTTAAATCATAATTTGTTATTCTCTGACCTCCTGTAATGGTTTATTCCAAAGGAAATATTTCGCCTACACATGGAATCCAACCTACAACCTACCCACCTGTCTTCTGCCTATACTACGCACGCTGCCACTACGCTATCGAGTGCTTGTGGGATCTTGATCGCAGATATGGCATAAGATGCAAAAGTCTTTCCGGCTGTACTTCCGAATAGCTGTCACCTCCGGTTGAGATTCAATTCTGCACACATATTATTTTCTAATATAAGTCACTGCATAAATGGATTTTCGGCGAATGGCATTAGTTTTGTACCATTTAATAATCATTTGTACCATATTATATGACACTACCTGCTACATGCATAGTAATGTATGTCTTACAAGAACAGAAGGTGAACTACAAGAAGTGTTGAACTGATATCCCATGTTTGCAATGCAACAAACATACTATGTAATAGTTTGTGAGACACGCGTAGTTCTTTAAACTACTAAGCCGTAGTTGCCCCAACTGCAAATGATTCACGTCTTCGCTATAAGTAAACGTTACCATCATTATTTTCGAATAGTCACTTTCCATAAGGTCTTCTCACAAATTATACTCGACAAACGTTAATGTGAACCATATGAATTGTACATACTTGAAAAAAATGGTAGAAGTTTGACTGAACAAAATCTAACGTACAGTATATAAAGTTAGTATTTTTGCGCCGATGTTGTGATAGCACTGCATTAACCATATCTCCATTGCCAAGCGTTTTACAATAGTTATCAATTATTTTGGGGATAATAGATAGTCAAACACGCCACCCAATTCTAGTCCTGGATTTGTCAATAGGCCGTATAGGCAGCTGTCTAGGAGCGGCGGATTTCAGAGGCACCTAAAAAGGCGTAGGTAAATACAAGTGATTGAGATAGGAGGGGCTGCACAAAGTCAAGTGGCCTATACTTAACCAAAGTATAAATCCGGAACTGCCCAATTCGCATGTCTAGATATACTTTTTGCATATAGTTATGTCAACCGTATTTAGATTGCGGTGTTAATGAACAATAGAATATTGTACTATCTCCTTTTTTACCACGGGCGTTTTTTGGTAAATATCGTGGGCTTTTCTCGCAGCGTATCTTTCGATATTGAAGCAGAGGTAAATTCTCGTATGCTCGTCCACGTTGAATACACAATGATGAAATTCAACCTCGATAGTATGTCCGAGGCGAATACCGAGACATCATTTTTCGTTTGCCCAACCAAACTCGAACAGGTCTAGTCGCCAAATATTCACACGGCTCGGCTTACTCAACGTCAATAGACTGACTATTCCTGATCATCAATATTTGATCACGTTTCATAATTAGTACGAACCCGCTAGTCGCACCATTCAGCCCGCATCCGTGTCAAGTTTCAAATTTGAGTCGGGCGGTTCGAAATTTCGAACCGTGCGATTTCCTGTCACGGCGTTTTGCGCCAAGAAAATCACCCAACGGATGCTCAATATCACCTATGTGATCACGGCACGGTACATTGCTCCATCCTCAACGCCACTTTTACGGGCACGGTGTTCCTGGTCAAAGCCTGTCAGCAGCTGCAAACTGTCCCTCTATGAACGAGGACCGAGATATTAAACGTATCCTCGCGCGTCTTTGATCCCCGGCCGGAGGAAAGCGCGCCCGGCCCACCATATTTGCGAAGGCGAGAAACTCATTTCCCATTTCCCTTCGTGCGACCCCATTTTCCCAAATTCAGCGAATACGCAGAGACCTCGGAAATCGACCGATATAAAAGCACAAGAGAAGCCTCATTCCGGTGCTTAAATTACGTTAGATTTAACAACTGCTCGTCCAGACATTGTTCCATGGAATGTTGGGATTACACATGAGTTATGGACGGGCTGGTATACGAAACGGAGTTCCTCGTGCATAAGTGGTTTAGAGTGGCGTACGTGTGTGTGTGCGTCGACACGAGTGCCGTCCCTTTGTCGCTTTGCACTCGAAATGTGCCGATTGTATCTGTTGGTGCCAGTGACCCCCTATTGATTCCATGCTCAGCGAAGCACACGGTCTACCCCAGACCCACCGTTTTCTCCCTTCTCTCCCACCTCAGGGATTGGGACAACCCTCCGTTGTTCGCCTACCACCACAACGACCACCGCCCTCCACACCACCGGAAACAGCCCCCCACCGTTCTGCCATATAGAGCTTCTACTCTGCCAGCAAGCCCCTTCTACTTTCATCCCTTATATTCCACACAGGGCTTTCACGTTCGTGTTCACATTGGGCGAAGGGAGGGAGGGTGGGTTCACTATGTGTTTGTGACCTCAACGCGCATCCCTCAGCGCTCGTTCGTCGCCTTTGGCCATCTCTGTCCTGCTTTCTACCCCTGCCTAGCTCTCTCTCTCGCTCTCACTCTTTCTGTCCGCCTTTGCGTCTCCCACTCTTCACTATCCATAGCTCAGCAGCAAGTTCTTCCGTTGTATGCCAGGGGAACAGCAGGAACACACGCCAGACTGGAGCGCCCCTGTTCCACTAGCGTCGAACACAATTATTCCTATGTGTGCCTTATACACACGCACCATCCACGCGCAACACACACACACATGCTCTTTACAAGGGATTTAGCTACATACAAGTAGATCCCAGAGCACATGTATAAGTTTGCTGTTGAATACGAAAGCCACCCCCGTGCCCCTGGACATTTCAGGAACGTTATTTCGCTCACCTGGGCTTGAGACGTGCTAGAACGAAAATCTCCTTTCTGCAGTCTTCTCCCTGCTTCTTTCCTCTCGCCCTTCCTTATCCTCTCTCTCTCTCTCTCTCTCTCTCTCTCTCTCTCTCTCTCTCGCTCTCTCTCTCTCTCTCGCACACACACACACACACACACACACACTCTCTCTCTATGGTTTCTTTTTTTCAACGCGATCCCTTTGGGGATAATGCCAATGAAAGTGTGCACTAATGTGTGTTGGAGCACGGGAGGGCGGAAAAAAAATGTTCGGGCGGAAGGAAGACGATCGATCGGTGCGAAAAGGGGAGACTGCAGGGTCTCGGGTGTCTCAGTTCTTTGAAAATAGTCAAATTAAAGCCACACTTCAGGGGCGAATTTTATAGGGATCGGAAAGTTGCTCGTAAAGCAATATTGACGAAATATGGAAAAACGTGAAATTAAATTCGTTATTTCGGGAACTCGCCAAGATATGCCACGTGTGGGCAAATGCCATAAGCAGAAGTATGAGAATTTCGCATCCGGAATATATGTTCGTTCGTGTTTTTATTACAAATATGTAAGTTTCTGTTTGAAGCACGTTTTGTGAACATCATTTTCGGTGCGTTTCGAAATGCAGAGACAAAGTTCCCTGACAATGAAATTTGGGAAAAAGGACGTTTCTGATAATGTAAGATCGGTAAAATAGTGGAATTAATTACTCTAAAGTAGAATTAGTTTACTGATCTCAAGTTTTCGTAAATTTTGTAATACTCAAGGCAACGATGACTCGAGGTACAATCGAAGAAATAAAATTTAGCCAACACGCCTCGTCCGGATGATCGTACACTTATGCGATTGTATTTTTATATATTTTTATTCTTTTTTTACAGGGCATAGGAAGGCCATAGGGAAAAAACATTTTTCTTCCTATGCCCTTTCGCGTTTTCACGATTTCATCCCTTTCACTTTTACCTCACATTTGCCATTTCGCTAGTCCCTGTCCCTTAGAGACCTCCCAGGGTGTTTCCCACCGCCAGGCTTTCCCAACGCACTACCCTTACGCTTTTGCACGACAGCGGCTGACTATTCGTATAAATATTGTTTTACTTTATGCAAAAAAAAGGTTATCCCCTTGTTTGCGATTACGCGCAAACGAGTGGATAAAATTTATCGACCGAATATGTTACAACTCGAATTCATTCCAAAGCTGCCTACACATACGTCCACCGAATTCTTATGCACACATGTGTGCAAGATCGCAAATGTTGTGAATCGAAGCTATCTCTAGCAGGTTCGGAAGGGGCTTCTTATCGGTTTTTACATATCGCCTTACACATACGTGATCTCCACTGTACCTTACATACATATACATAAATAGCATATGTAGAAGAGGCTGACGCGCATAAGAAGTGCAGTAAAGTTTGATGCGTGAGATATAGCTTTATATGTACATAGAATCTATGATGCATATTATACTGTGCGGTTATATGATATGCACCCCCCCCCCTGCTCTCCACACATACATATATATAGGTTTCACATCACCGAAGGCAGTGGAGCAGATCAAGAAATCGATGAATCGCTTAGCAACGCTACATCTATTTCTGTCACTTTTGTCGACTTCCATCCCGTATAAACTCTTCTTCGGAGCGGTGGGCATTGGCGTAGCCCGGCGGGGACACGGGCACGCCCCCCCCCCCAGAAAAAAATCGTTTCGAAATAATGAAATTCAAATAATCGATCAATTTAATTTGTGCCACCCAAGCAAGCATGAAGAAATAATTTTATAATACTTGAACTGTTTTTTTTCGTCGTAATTTCGTAACTTGTTTAAAAAGTAGCTATTTTATTACGTAAATTAAATAGATATTGAAGTTTTACTATTAAGTTAACTGGGGGCAGAAGAAATACATTATATTTGACGGCCCATACACAACCAGAAGCATACTGGAAGATCAAAATTTACCACCAAGTAATGAATTATATCATTGTAAATCTAAAACGCCGATTTGAGAATCTATCGTTAGCGAATATGAAGAATGGAGAGGAATTCATCAATAATTATTTTTAAATCTCAATAATTGATACGTCAAGCTTAGAAGCTAAAGCGACAGTGATGAAAAACATACCTTTATTTTAAAAATTATGAAATAAATGCTGGAAATTTGAGAAAGAAAAGAAATGTGTGTTGCAATAAAGACAGACTATTAGTTCGATCAAATAGAAAAATGCTTGACTCTACGAAAATTCTATTTAATGTAAATGAAAAAAATTAAATAGATACTTTTAGTGGATTACACTAAATTGTTTTTTGAACAGATGAAACCGAATCACAGATTTATCAGGATTAAACGAAATATTTAGTTATTAGACGATATTAAATAGATTTTTATTTGAATAAATAAATATATTAAAAATAAATAATTCCAATAATGGAATGCAATTGAAAAATTTGATTTCACGAAAAATATGGTTAATTCAAAATTTTTAAAATCAAATAGCCGCGGTTAGTTGATATCAATAGAATTTTTCTGTCAGTTAGGTGATGCGCTAACCTGTGCGCACCCAAGCGGTCACCCATCCAAGTGTTGGCCGAGGATGCTCGATTTGGGTATCGATTACTGTTAGGTAGCTGCTAGTCTGTCGACTCACGCAAAAATTATTCCAATTGGCGCACGAGTAAACGTCGGAATATTTTTCCTTATTAAAGTATTTGCTTTGGTTTAAGGCGTTACCCCCACTTGTACCGCAAAAAAAGGCCTTTTTCATGAATTTTTTTAAAGAAAACTACAAAACTTTTTTAATCGATCAATATACCATCTTAAAGACCACATCTTGAAGAACTTTCAGTAATTTTTTTATTGAAAAATGTTACATTGTTTAGTGGAAAATGGCCGTCAATGAAATAATGTTTTTATATACACGGTTTGCGGTGACCAACATTGCGGCGAAGTGGATCATCTGAAAAAAAAATGCGGATGGATTTAGTCAAATATAAGTATAAACTAGTCTTTAATCGAAGGATTTTAAAAAATATTCATTTTTCACAAAATGGCGGACAGTCAAAGTTAATGGTTCGATTTTAACGAAAAAAACGGCCGTTTTTTGGCTATAAAACGGCCATTTTTTTTTTCGAAAAAAAAAAATCGAACGATAAAAGACTACATTTTTATGTATTAAATAAGCCTGCAAAATTTCAAGAAGATCGGTTCATTAGTGTTCGAGTAATCTTGGTCACCGACTTCAGAAATGCCATTTTGAGAAAAACGCGTTTAAAGTTTCAATTTCAGTTTACACGAAGAAAATATTTTTTTTGTAAACTTACATAGAGTCATCTATTCCGGGCATCAAAAAAAACTGCACTTCAAATTGCACTTCAAAAAAATGCAATAAAAAAAATCGATTTTTTCAAAATCGCAAGTGGGGGTAACCCCTTAAAAAATATACAAACATCTCCGTCCGTACATCTTTTCATGTGTTGCTATTTATTTCCGTCCATATTTCAAATATATTCATCGTTTGTAGATACTTCGCAAATAGGGCAAGTCCAAATTTGAATATCTCCCTGGCTTTTTTCCATGCACAGAAAGTATACTGTTTTTTCGTTCATAATTTTCGTTCTTATTCAACGAGTTGAAAATTCAGAAATTTACCCGCTTGTTTGTTTTCGCATTATGAAGTCTACAGTATTTGGAAAAGTCGCTCAAATGTACGTAAAGCCTATATGCGGAAGGGGAGTTTAACGATGCCACGGGCTAAGGGGTTAAACCAGGTCAGCCGTCGAGTCTCGTAAAATTTGCCTGTACAAAAGTTCTCGCTCTTTCTTTCCCTTGGCTGGTCCATATCGGTTAATACCCGCGCTCCATACTCGGTTTTTCCTTGGATGCCTAGGCGCAATGCTACAGGTCTCTTTAACTGAGAGTTTAAAAAAGCAAACAAATTCATCGGAGAGTCAAGTAGCGCGAGGCAAAAGAAAACGATTTTTCAAGTGTAGGCTCTTGTGGGGAAAAGTAAGAAAAAAGTATATATACGCAAAATACATTTTTTCTTGGTTTCTCTCAGTTGCGTAATGACTGCGCTTTTGAAATGTGTAATGATATTAATATTACACAGGGAAATGTGCGTAATTTTCCTGACGAAAAGTTTTCTGACTTTTCTTGTCAACGTAAGCTGATTGTGCAATTTGCATTCGCGAAAAATGAGACGATGAATTTTGCATATATATGCAAAGATGTACAACGATGATACATATATGCGAAAAGGGCAAAAAAATCGTCCTCACTTTTCATATAGGAGAAAAACCCGTAAAAAAAGATTATTTTCACGATTTTGCTATATATTAATGGGGATCTCCATCTGAAGCATCTACTTGCTAAATTTCATGCATATAGGTTAAAAACTATAAACCGTGAGTTGCGGCAGGAGGACGGATATGACGAAGTTATAGGGGTTCCTTGCTCGACTATGGAACCCTAAAAACGTGGTAAAAAAAATGTTCGAAGAAATTCGAACTCGACGTTGAGGCATACGTGTGAGAAGAAAAAAATATTGGACTTTTTTCCTTATAGGCTTAAATTATGCATAAACATCACAAGAATGTTTTATTTTTTTAAATAAAACATTTTATTTTTTATTTTCAGAGCTAATTTTTTTTTGCAGAGCTAATTTTTGGCACGATTCATAAACAATTCTCGTTTTTATTAGGAAATGGAGATCCATTCTTTGGGCGAAAAAAATGTATTCACAATGATGCCATTTTGCAAAAAACTATATTTATTAATAATCGTGTGTACTTCTATAGCAAAAAACTGATATCAATGACGAACTTTTGTTTGTGTTCTAGGTGCTAATCCATAAGACTTTTGCATCCTCCCGCAGAGTGTCTGAAATAAAACGCTCTTAGTGTAGCTAGGCTTAAGGCGCCATTATGTATTTTTTTCATAATACATTTTTTCTGTATACGTCAACACGGGTGGAAAAAACCCTCCAAACCTCATTTTGATTACTTCTTTAGTGCTCTCAACAAAAATTCCCAAAAAGTTTCATTTTTCGGTGAGCCACAGAGATGTAACGCCTTAAGGGGTTTTCTCACTGTAGACGCTAAAATCGGTTATTTTCATGATTTTTCAAAATAGGTTTATATTATAGATATTGATATAAAAGTTGTTACACTTAATAAATACACTTTCGAAATACATTTAAAAAAAATTATATGTTTATGTAACCCAAATAAACTTTAAACGCGTTTTTCTCGAAGTAACGTTTTTCGACGGCTTGTTGATAAAATCTTCAAAATTATTGACCCGATCCTTATGAAATTTTAACCACATATTCTCTACAACTATAGCTATAGTGCACATGAAGGATTTAACATTTTTTGATATTTCCTATTTTTTTGGCAAAGAATTGTGAAAAAAAAACACGTTTTTGTCTAAAAACGTCCGCCATTTTGTTATTTTTGCATATATAAAAAATCTTAGGATATACGCTATAGCCATTGACACACTGAATCTAAAACCGTTTGATTATTTGTTTCGGATGTTCCATCTCCGAGATTTCATCAACAGCGCAGACCTACAATTTTTTTAGGACATATTTTTAACTACCATTTTCGTCTCTAAATAGTGACATGAATAAATATATTTTTTTATGTATTTCGAAACTGCATTTATTAAGTATTAAAACTTGTATATCCAAATCTATCAAAAACATTCATGAAAATAGCCTTTTGTTTAGCGTCTAAAGTGAGAAGATCCCTTAATTTTCGGCAAAACGATGGGTTTTGCGCGAGTTACCTTTATATCAATATAAAGGCCCTACAATTTTTTAGGACATTTTTTAACTACCAATTTCGTCTCTAAATAGTGACCTAAATAAATAAAACATTTTTTTAAATGTGTTTATTAAGTGTAACAACTTTTATATCCAAATCTAACAAAAAAATCATGAAAATAGCCTTTTGTTTAGCGTCTAAAGTGAGAAGATCCCTTAATTTTCGGCAAAACGATGGGTTTTGCGCGAGTTACTTTTATATCAATATAAAGGCCCTACAATTTTTTAGGACATTTTTTAACTACCAATTTCGTCTCTAAATAGTGACCTAAATAAATAAAACATTTTTTTAAATGTGTTTATTAAGTGTAACAACTTTTATATCGATATCTATAATGTAAACCTATCAAAAAAATTCACGAAAATGGCCTTTTTTGTAGCGTCTGAAGTGAGAAGACCCCATAATTTTCGGCAAAACGATCGGTTTTGCGGGAGTTACCTTTATGTGAATATAATAGCCCTACAATTTTTTTAGGACATTCTTTTAACTGCCAATTTCGTCTGTAATTAGTGACTGAAATAAATAAAACATTTTTTTGAAGTATTTCGAAAGTATATTTATTAAGTGTAACAACTTTTATATCAACATCTATGATATAAACCTATCAAAAAAATTCACGAAAATAGCTTTTGTTTAGCGTCTGAAGTGAGAAGACCCCTTAACATGTATCACGAGTGAATCTTCTGCTCTGTTCGATATATGCCCTATACGACCGTCGCCGCAACCCTACGAATACCGTTCAAGCCTATTCACCATATTGCCTCTTTGAGTCGGGAGTAACATACGATTCGGTTGTACCTCGAATGGGGTTTCTCTGAGCGTTCGAAACCTGCGTATGCTGCTAAATTCCATTCAAGATTATGGCAAACGCGGCTTTCCATCAATCCGATGATAAGCTCGAAGTGTTTGACTTCCTGTTACAAACTCGCTCGTGTGCAAAATCACCGTTTATGACTGTGCAAATACGTTTCTCGAACACGTATAAGACAGGAGCGATGGATTTCGGCGTTGGATTCGATGATTTTCGAGCTGATCAATATCGACCCAGACTCGTTGACGTCTTGGCCGCAGGGCTGTAGCAATCTTTGCTGCGGGACGTTAACCGAAAACGGAGCCAAGTCGAGCCATAGTGTAGGGCGGAGGCAAACTGTGCCAATTGCCTTGTTCAAGAAGCGTAGACGGCGCAAATGCCTTGAACGTTCGCCCGCGATACTTTGACCAACTCGTTGGTCGACGTTTGACCGGAAACTCCACTGTAACCGTTCGTTGCGAGACTATGACGAGGGAGAATTTCTCAATCTGGGCCGATCAAACATGCCAGAAACACGAATGATCTCATTTAAAGTTTGCGAGCGTAACTGCGTCTCAGCTGAGGTCAAACTTTTTTTCCCCCCAGACCGGCAATGTCTCAGCGGCAGCTTTGGCCCTTGATACGCTACTCAGCTTCCTACGAAGAAATTTTTCTATCATCCCACACACCCGGACGTACTCTCTACTCATACCTGCTTCCTTCGCCGCTCTTTTGCCTTCGCTCGCTTTCTCTCCGGCTACGCCGTGCCGTTTGAACCCGAGGCAAGCCCTTATTCGTGCACTACGTAGACGCGACGATGCGGGAATCGTGCTCAAGATAGCGTGGAAGCGGCAAGAGTGCACACTGGTCTATGTATGAGGAAGACGACGGCGCAAGTGGCGAGGATGAAGTGGATTACCGGGCGTTGAGAGTGCACACGGTGCGAGAGGTTCTCGGCTTGGTATAACACTCGAGAACACTGCGTGTCTGTATGAAATACAATACTTTCGTACTGTGCTTCTTCTCATCTCGTTGCCTTGGCAAGCACACACTTCCCGTATCTTTCCTCTTTCCGGCTCTTCTTCGGCTGCTCTGTGTATGCACCATGCCGCGTATCCGTTCTTCATCCTTTACCTTTCTATTCCTCATCGGTTCCTCTTCTTTTCATTCTTCCCTCTCTTCGACGAGTTTTCCATTACTGTGTTCACGCGAGCCCGACGTCTCGAACCCAGGAAAAAGCTATTGGAAAACGCAAGGAGGTCCTCCAGACACCGGATCAATCGTCCGCGGAGCAATACACGTTCGGATGATTACGTATCACGTTGTCATCCGAAATGCCTGGAGGGTGCCTACAGAGGAGTCTTCGTAAAGAAACATTGGCAGTCTGGAGCGGTCATTGACCGTTTGACGGCTCGAAGGGTCGTTGACGGCGCGATTGCCTGACTAGTAGCTCTGTCATCCAGCAACGATCCGCCTTGGTGATTTCCCAACGTGTAGCAATATCGGGGAAAAGCCAAGCTGTTCCATCCAAGATTATCCCCCACGTGCCTCACGGCATTTAAATCTCCCGAAAGCGACTCAGCGAATCATGGGTAATCCTGGACATCCAAGTTCAGGGATCGATACATTTCATTGGTCTGCTCTTCGTGCCAATCTTTCCGGCCATCTTTTCACGAATTTATGAACCCGAACGCTTCACCCCCTCATCTTAATCCGGGCATCCGAACTGGTCCACGTATCGTACGTGCGGGTATTTCATACCGCTTCCGAGGGTGCTTTGAAAGTAAAAAATGTCCATTCTTCGTCCAGCACACTGAGAGAAAAATCCATGGTATTGACAAAAACCGCCTTTGCTAAAAGACGGGATGGTAAAATTCCTTATAGTTCATTTACACCGCAATCATAATATGGTTAACACAACTACAAGCGAAAAGTATATCTAAACTGCGCTCTGGGTGGCGTGTTTGACTGTCCATTATGCCCAAAGTAGTTATCAACTAGTGTACAAGGCTTGACAATGTAGAACATTGTAATCCGGTGCTATCACAAAATCGACACACAAATACCAATGTTGTATACTGTACGTTAGGCTTTGTTCTGGTCAAACTTCTACTATTCTGCTGAAGGAATTCTACTCACAATTCATGTGTTTATTAACTCGACATTAACGTGTGTCGAGTATAATTTGTTAGAAGACCTCATGAAAAGTAACTATTCGAAAAAAATACGGTAATGTTTACTTATAGCGGAGACGTCGCTCATTTGCAGTTAGAGGAACCACGGTTTGGTAGTTTGTGGAACTACATGTGTCTCAAAAACTGTTACACAGTATGATTGTTGCATTGCAAAAATGGGATTTCAGTTTAACACTTCCTCTTGTAGTTCGCCTTTTGTTCTTGGAGGACACACATTACTATGCAAATAGCAGGTCGTATCATATAATATGGTACAAATCACTATTATATGAGGAGGTGGCGAACAAAACCGGACTTGTCCACGCTACGTGAAATTAATTTTGTATTTAATTTCGTGCCTAACAACTGCCATTTCGCTCAAAAAGGCAGTTTTTAACGAATTTTGAGGGGTTTAGAGCCGGATTTGATTCTAAATATTTCGGGAGCTAATGAAGGTGTGCTTAAAAAATACGAAAAATTAAAATTAAAAAAATTGACGTAGTGTGGACAAGTCCGGTTTTGTTAGCCAGCTCCTCATATGGTAAAAAACCTATTGCGATGCATCAAAAGTCCATTTAGGCATTGACTTATCTTATAAAAAAAAGATCAGTGCACAATTTCACCTAAATCGAAGGTAACAGCTATTCCGAAGTTCAGCGGGAATTACTTTTGTCTCTCATGTCACATTAGTGATCAAGATGCCATAAGCACTCGATAGCGTAGTGACAGCGTGCGTAGTATAGGTGGAAGATAGGCAGGTAGGTTGTACGTTTGATTCCAGGTGTAGGCCAAATATTTTCTTCGGAATAAATCATTACAGAAGGTCAGGGAAATTACAATAAAAAATCATCGAGGTAGAACTCTCAGTTGAGAGTTTTATTTTATTTTGGATTTATCAAATATTTTATGCATTTGGTAGACGGGCATTGGTGGCTAGAATCAACACGCATGCAGAGTATAAACATTAATCTAATAAGACACCAAATACGCATATAGCAGGTCGTATCTTATAATGTGGTAGAAATCACTATAAACATCGTCGCAAATCACAGGTAAGATTTTTCATCAATGTTTATATATTTCAGCCTTGTTAAGGGGCTATACCAGTGTGGACGCTGAAAATTTGGGTGATTTTCGGGATTTTTTTGGAAGAAACGTGCTTAATTAAATGTTTCGGAAAATAAAGAATATATTTGGCTATATTTGACCTACATTGCATAATTTTCTCATAGAAAAATATTGAAATCTAAGCGCTGCCTTCGGAGGCGCCAAAAAAAAGGTCCTCCACTGCTGACATGATTCCGGTCGTTTGAGTAGCTGAAATCGAAAAAGGAAAAAAATGTCGTTAAAGTCGAAGGTATTTCCTGTACAATGACGTAGGATTTTCGAAAAATATCAAAATCTAACAAAATGGCGTAGTTATGAAAAAAATGTCTGTTTTTTGCCTATAAAATGGTCGTTTTTTTCAATGCCAAATCGTCAATTTTCTCTCAGTTGAAATTTCAAGTCAGTCGGATAATTGCTCTTTGAGTTACAATATCAGAAAATTTTAAAAATCTCATCTCGAGAAAAACGCGTTTAAAGATTTAACTATCGATTTTTGCAAGATAAAATGATATTTACCTTAAAGCTGCTAATCAGCTATACCTGGCCCATACAATGGACCCTTCTCTTCCTCGAATAATGCTTGCTGAGAGGCTGAAGCTTTTCACACTGGTATAGCCCCTTAACTATTAGGATCTTGAAGGAGTTAGTTTTTTTAAGTGCCAGGGAGTATCCATTTGATGCAAACCTACTATATTATATAGCATTGAACTACCAACGTATGCTTGTAAGATTGGTGGTTACGGTTAACGTATGTGCATAATTCATGCAACTGCTAAAATATCAATAAGCAGCGCTATACTTTCGGCAGTGACTATAAAATATTATTGTCCTCCTCAGGGAACTGGTAGGTTCCCTGAGGTTCCCAGGGAACTGGTAGGTTCCCTAATATAAAAGATAGTTCACATATGGTTGAAAACCGAAAAAACCGAACAGTTCTCTCAGTGGACGCTCACCGTTAATCCTGCAATCCTACAGAACAGTAATACGCATTTGCGTAGTGAAAATTCGTCATTCGTATTGTTCAAAGCTTGCGAGCCTACCGAAGTTTCTTGCTGTCGAGTGAACGGTGGTCACGACTTTGGGCAAATTTCGCCTGGCTTCCTGTTCTTGTTCCGGCTCGTTTTGCGGATAACCGCGATATTGGGTCTAGTCTACGGTGGATTTGCAAACTTGTGTTGGGCTACCGCGACAATCGGTTTAACCGTGTCAGACTTTATGAAGTTTGACACTACATCAGCAATACGGAATCCGATGAAAGGATGGCCTGCCTTTCTCCTTATTTGTGCGATTTAAAAATGTCCTGCGATTGAATACAGACCTCTAAAGTGCCCCGAAGATTAAGGAGAAATATCACTTTCAGTTTCGAACTTAAAGCGACTCAAATTCGGCGTTGTTGTGCAGTTTTTGAAATTCGGCATTTGTACGAGAGCGAGAAGCAAATACTCTTCTCGATAAAACTCCATCAGGGTTGTTCGATGCAACGGCTTTCAATGCCAGCATTTTTGAGTTTCCCTCAACGCTCTTCCCCTTCCCCAACGCAGTACGGATGAAGCTGGCAAATTCAATCCGAATTACCAATCAGGTGAAAAGTGATGGAAAATATTTTAGTCCTTGAAGCCGTAAATTCACTTCACCTCTTCATTCATCACGCTGCCCCCTAAATTTCCCGCGTGGCCACAAAATCATCGGGCTCGTAAATTAATATGGAATCAGAGGGAACGAACCGATTACGTTTGCGGTTCGGTGCCAATCCAAACGCTCGTGCCTAATTGTCTGCGGGATACGTAACGCCGTAGGTGATGTATACTCAATTTTCAATCGAGCAAACCGGCAGCCGTTCCGTTTTGAACGGATAAACATATGCATCGCTATTGCATTAATAAACAATGACTTTTTCCATAAGAGACCTTATTTGAGCCACTATCGAACAGTGACAAATTCATTTTAAGGTGAAATACAATACTACGTTTGAGGGATCATCACAATGTGACCGCCCGAAAAACAGCCGATTTTCGCGATTTTTTTTAGGTGGATAGGGTAAGCTAATCGGCTTAATTTTTTTGTACAAATTGAAGCACCGATAAGGAATACAAAATGATTTTTTTTAAATTCTTTATTTATTGTTTAACATTGCTTTTATTTGCGGAAAATTGCGTGGAATAAAAATGGTGTCCCATGGTGGCAAGGATTGCGGCGCCAAATTTAATCTGAAACAAAAATTTCCAAATGATTATTAACCCTTAATAGTCACACTGGATCCTTGGGACCCAAACAAATTATTTTGATGTCGTACAACTTTTTTTTCCCAATAAAACATACATTTTTTATATGCGTAAGCGTTTCATTCTTTCCTTCTAAATCGCACCTGCGTTGGATGAAATAAATATGCTTTTTGAAAAGTCCACAGAAGCCGCTATGTCTATTTCAAAGTACATTGTTTCCAGATTATAAAACCATTTTTTAACTTTTTTTTTGGCAATAATTACAAGAGTTACAGCAATTTTTGTAAAAAAAAAAGTCATTTTTCACGTTTTTTCCATATTTTTTTGCATATTTAAAATTTAATTTTCGATTTCTAACCAATATCCTTGTATTAAACAAGGTTCAAATTATACCTCACTATTTTTTTCATATCGCTCAATGCATTATTTAATTATTTATAACAATTAAAAAACGCCTGGGTCCCATGGACCCAGTATGACTATAACGTGATTCTAGCTAAGTGTGACTACTAAGGGTTAATATGTAGGAAAGTTGCTATGTTCCTATGGAGGTTTTTTAAGGCGTTACTCCCACTTGTAGCGCAAAAAAGGCCTTTTTCATGAATTTTTTTTAAAGAAAACTACAAAACTTTTTTAATCGATCAATATACCATCTTAAAGAACACATCTTGAAGAACTTTCAGTAATTTTTTTATTGAAAAATATTACATTGTTTGGTGGCAAATGGCCGTCAATGAAATAATATTTTTATATACACGGTTTGCGGTGACCAACATTGCGGCGAAGTGAATCATCTGAAAAAAAAATGCGGATGGATTTAGTCAAGTATAAGTATAAACTAGTCTTTAATCGAAGGATTTTAAAAAATATTCATTTTTCACAAAATGGCGGACAGTCAAAGTTAATGGTTCGATTTTAACGAAAAAAAACGGCCGTTTTTTGGCTATAAAACGGCCATTTTTTTCGAAAAAAAATCGAACGATTAAAGACTACATTTTTATGTATTAAGTAAGCCTGCAAAATTTCAAGAAGATCGGTTCATTAGTGTTCGAGTAATCTTGGTCACCGACTTCAGAAATGCCATTTTGAGAAAAACGCGTTTCAAGTTTCAATTTCAGTTTACACGAAGAAAATATTTTTTTTTGTAAACTTACATAGAGTCATCTATTCCGGGCCCATACAGAAGTATGGGCCCGGATACTTATACTTCAAAAAAATGCAATAAAAAAAAATCGATTTTTTCAAAATCGCAAGTGGGGGTAACCCCTTAAAGTAAAATTTGAAAAAATGGCGGTGGTTTAAACAAAAAGTATCAAATTTAGCCTTGTTTCGACAGTTTTTCGTAAAAAAATAGGAAGATTAAAAAAAAGCTTCTATAGCAAGTTACGGTATGACGTGAAGAATGTTCTGTTAAAGTTTCAAACGGATAGCTTGAAAACTCTTCCTTTGATAGTGGCCACCGTTTTGAAAAACACCATTCCAAGAAAAACGCGTTCAAAGTTCGGCGTGCGGGTCTCACGCTCCAATCACTTTTTTAAAGATAGTCTGTAGGGACCGAAATAATTCGAATTACGATCTAAAAATTGGACAGAACGTTTATAATCGTGTATACTACCGGATAATGCAAACGAAAATTTTTTTTTTTATTTTTACACTGTGATTGTCTCTCAAAGAATGCCAATCCGTCATCAATACATTTTTCATCCCTTCCCAGTTTCCCATTCCAAGTTTCAAATTTTTTCGTACTTTTTCATCATTTTATCAGTTGATAATATATATTCTCGTTGGAAAGGTGTCCACTGTGTACGGTTATTTTGGTATTGTTTTTTTTTTTTTTCGTAATCGAATGTGCACAACCGCGCCCATTTATTGGCTGATTTATCGGCCTTTCGTAGTGTTCCGAAATGTAGGGTTGGCGATAAGGGTTGGAGCAGAACTAAATTTAGAAATGTCACTCCGCCTTCGTCCGAAAGGGATAGGTTCGAATGTAACGTGGAGGATAGAAAAAAAAACTCTCAATTTTAAAGAAGCCAAGTCTCTTGTCAAGTTCCACTCGGAGAATATTTACGAGGTCACGACCAGTGTCGAAAAAAGATATGACTATTATTGCAGTTTTTATGTTGTCCACAAAAGACGATTCCAATAATCAATTTTCCTTCGGTCGCTCTTGCGCACTTTTATGATTCCATGTACTTCAGTTTTACCGTACGATTATCACTTCATTACTTCCAAATCCTTCGAGAACCCCAGGTGTGTTGCCTTGAAGGGGGGAAGGGCTGTGTCGCATTTGCAGGAGGGCACGAGGAAACTGTGGAAAACCGGTGCCGGTGGCTATATTTTCACTAAATTTTAATTGCGTGTTGCCATCGAAAACAGTAAAATTACCTCTTGTTCGGCAGATGCGCAGCCCAGTAGGTGGCTAGGCGGTCACCCATCCAAGTACTGGCTACGGCCAGTGCTGCTTGATGTGGTAGATCGTCGCAGCCGCATATTGACCGCGCGTCCACTACTGTTGGTCTTCTCTAGAATAAAGTAGCATTTCTCCGTGACTTGGACAATTTACAATGATGATCATTGTTGAAGTGAGGCCCTAGCGGAAGAAATTTGCACTAGGGGGGCGCGCGATCACCACAAACTATCAATTATTCTGTCGATCGGAGCGAAATTTTACCGTTTGCAAACTAATTTGAAATAACAAGTGCGTGTCGGAATACACATATCGAAGAGCTTCGTGGTAATTTGTCTGTGCAATCGTTCGGAGCATTAATGTTTGATTAATATCTTGTTATTATTGTATATGTTGCACCACAAGGATTTATTACATACCAATTTCGATTGCAGTTAATAATACGTGATTGTAATACTCTAATGGTACAGGCGGGGTTAAGATGAGTTTGATGTTTGATATTTTGTCTAGGCTTAACACCACTTATGGAGTTTCCATTGAGTCAACTTAGCGATGACTTGGATGTTCATCTCTCCTAAATCTGTTGACGTAACTTAAGGCGTTAAGCTACTGTGGCGAACTGACAGTCAGGGTTATTAAAAAAAATCATTTTCGAAGGAATAAGATGGTGTTGAAGTTTGCATCGTTGGAATGCAACGAAAGTTCTTTTTTTTTCAAATTTATTTCTTCAGTTTTTGCATCGTCCAAATTCCTATCCTGCAAACTTTGGCTGTAAATTTTTCACGAGCAGCCTAAACAACGGTTTAGCGATTTTTGTAGCCTACATTTGCCAAACAACTTCGATCTACTAAACTTTCGTTGCGTTCCAACGATGCAAACTTCAATATTATGGAATAAGTAAGACGATTGGAAAATCGTTTGGACATTCATTTGTATGTATATGAAGGCGAAGTAGAAGATGTACCACGTGACATATGAGTGCGAGAGAGATAGCTGAAATTTTTGGCCCCAGCTACAAAATGACCCTCGGATATAAAGTTTTATCGAAAAATAATCAAATGGCAGATGAAAAACGAAAAAAAAGTAAAAAAAAACGCATTTTTTTCGCAGTTTTTCGCAAAAAAACAGTAATAATCAAAAATTTTAAACCATCGCGGGTCATCTTGTTGCGAATCATGTTTACAATATGTGGTTCAAATTTCAAGAGAATCGGTTTATTAGTTTTGGAGATACGATGGAGCTAGATTTTGAAAACGTTGTTTCGACAAAAACGCGTTTAAAGTTTATACTATAAAAAACTCTTACCTAAACTCAATCGGGAATTCCTGCACCGTACAAAATCCCTTCTGTTGCGCAACATCGTCGATTTCTTCAAGTCTTGCTTGCTTTCGATTTTTTGAAATTTTCAAAGTGGCCTGGCCCCTTAACAAAGTTGTGTACGGAATATCATTGAAAAATATTAATAGTTACAGTTAATTTAAAGTTAGCGATAGGACAAGTTAATTTTAATTAATAGGTAAAGAAGTTGTAAGCAATCTCGTGGAACACTTTTGAACGGAGTAAACAAAACCAGTCTCTTTACACAATAGACAATATCGGCTAACACTAGAAGGAGCTTTTTTTGTTATCGTGTTTCGATCATAAAAAAGTCGATTTTTTCTCGTTTTTTTCCGAGGAAAAATGGCATCGTTATTGTTAATAGCTAATGAAAAAAGATGTCAAGAAGAAAAACGTCGGTCAAGACTTAACTACTATTACACTGAATAAGTGCGTCAAATTTCAAATCAGTCCGTCCATTAGATGTCGAGCAGTCGTGTACACCGTTTTGAAAAACATACTTTCGAGAAAAACGCCTTTTAAGTTTTACTAGCAGTTCTATGGCTGTAATAATAAGTTTACCGTCAACCTGCGATTCCTGCACCATATGCTGGACCTTTCTCTTCAACTTGAGTTGCCTCAAACGGCGAACGAGGGTTCGTCACGTTTACAGTAGCCTAACCCCTTGAGGCCTTAGGCCACTCTAGAGGCCGAAAAAATAGGCTTTTTGGGGATTTTTTTTCTTCAGAAAAACTACAAAATTAATCGACGTTACAAAAAAGGGTGTTTATCATACATATCAGTGACTGTATACACTAATTTTTTTTAAGCGATTAATGTCAAAATGGCGGCTGTGCAGCGTTTATCCTAAAACTGCATTTTTTAAGTTGGCCGGAAACATAACTCAGACAATTTTCAACCGATTCACTTGAAATCTTGAATATATCTTGAAAAATACATTGTCTATAGGAGTACGTAGGATTTTTTTTAAATATTGCATGGTTTATTTGTTATTAACAATTATCTGACGATTTTTTAGGCAAATCTCTCACTTTCCAAAAATTTATAGTTTTTAACTATATACATTTTTGAAAAGTGACTATAATTTACTATAAATTTATAAAATTTATAGTTAATTATTAAACTAATTTTAATTAATAAACTATTTTAACTATTTTAACTAACTAAAGTTAATTAATAAACTATTTGTTATTAACTATAAATTTTATAAACTTATAGTTAATAACAAATAGTTTATTTTTTATTAACTGACGATTTGCCTAAAAAAATCTGACGATTTTTTAGGCAAATCTCTCACTTTCCAAAAATTTGCCTAAAAAATCGTCAGATAATTGTTAATAACAAATAAACTATGCAATTTAAAAAAATCCTACGTACTTCCACGGGCAATGTATTTTTGAAGTTGGGGGGGCTCGAACCTTATCCCTTGATACTTCGCAAATGAGGCTCAAAATGAAAAAATAGTAAATAGAATCTCAATTTCGTTTTACATGTAGGGGGAAAAAACTGTTAGAAAATGTTTTTTCTCAATATTTCTCTATTTCTCACAATATTTCTCTCTATTTCGCTCAATATTTCTCTATTTCTCTATTCAGACCATCTGAAGATCGACTGAAAGATCAACATGCAAAATTTCATGAAAAACGGTTCAAAACTGTAGAAACTGTGAGACCGTGGCAGACAGACGAACACACAGAAGCCCAGAAAAGCTCGTCAACGTTAATTCTCGTATTGATTTGTACGCATCGTATTGTTTCAGAATGGACAACCTGCTGGATGAGCCGAACGTGACGTGGCGATGACAAGTCTGATATTAGAGAACGCAGACTTGAACAGACTTTTTCCAAAATGCCGGCCTAGGGGCGGCCAACCCCCGAATTCGGGGGCCTCAGCGGATACCGGAAGCCAGCCGCATGACAGCCACCTCTGTCGTAACGAAAAATCAACAATTGCCGTCGACAACGCCACGAACAACGTGTCCAACAATATGATAGACCTCGAGCGCGATACGACCGACAGGCAAGTCTATCGGGTCTGACGTGACGTATAACAAACGCACACACACGATATACCCGTACATACACTTTTTGTAAAGACGAGACAAAAAGCGAGGACCGCACTTTGGGCGAAACGATGGAAGGCGTTTCGAAAAAAATTGTAGGGAAAACGGATTGACGAGTCGGTTTATTTCAATTACAAAATAGGCAACCGTAGGCTTGATGGAAAAAAAAACAACCCTTTGAAACCCGAATTTGACGGACAGCCCCTTTTTTCCATAATTTCCCGTGCCCTCGAACGAATTCGATATACAGTAGTGGATCAGAAGAGGGTTCACCAAAAATGGTGAAGCGAAATTCGAAGTAATCATTTTTTTATCGCTAGTTACTAAAGAGCGAGTCATGAATCCGAAAAAAGCAACGTATTTCTGACGATACGAAATTTGAATGATTTTACACGAAAATTCAAAAAGCATCCCAATGTTGTATGTACTTGCGTGTACATTACGGACACTGGAGAACATACACTGACCGAAAAATTCGATTGATATTAAATAACCCCGTTTATTTGATTTTTAAAAATTCGAATTAACTATATTTTTCGTGAAATCGAATTTTTTCTATTGCATTCCATTATTGGAATTATTTATTTTAAATATATTAATTTATTCGAATAAAAATCTATTCAATATCGTCTAATAATTAAATATTTTGTTTAATACTAATAAATATGTGATTCGGTTTCATCTGTTCAAAAAAACAATTTAGTTGAATCCACTAAATGTATATATTTAATTTTTTTTATTTACATTAAATCGAATTTTTGTAGAGTCAACCATTTTTCTATTTGATTGAACTAATGGTCTGCCTTTATTGCAACACACACGTCAAAGGGGGATGGAGAAAGAAGAATTATATATATATATATATATATATATAGGTTATGTTTGATAAATGTATAGCATGTTATTCGATAAAACTCTCTCATTATCACAATGATATTAACTAATTGATATAGTTTATGTGGTACAACGAATAATTATAGGAATTCATTCGGTCTCTTATGCCAAATCATTGTGGTAAAACTCCCAATTAAGTGTTTCATTTCACTTTTGATTTATGAAATATCTTATGCATATAGTACACTTGGACTTACAGTGTATATTGTAAGCAAATAAAGATTCATTTGAATCAAATATTTATTTATTCAATTTGAATATATTTAATATTTAAATGGCGGAAACAAATAAAAAAATATCTTTGAAGCAAACAAGATCGTAGTAGGCCGTGAGACAAGGAAAAAAACCTATTTGATTTAAATAGATCCTATTTAAATTAAATATTCTTTTTCGGCAGTGTAACGCATGTGGGACGTAAACTTACGTGTAGTGAATTATCCTACAGGTACAAACACGAGGGGACACGATCGATGCGGAGCGCGAACTAATCAGAGCGATAAAACGATTACACGTTCATAATACATGTAGAACGCTCGACTTCCACCGTATCTCGATCCATTAGTAATTTCGGCCCAGCAACAATTTACCCCAATAAAGACCCCCCTAGTAATCAAAATCCTTCGTGTACGGTGGAATCACGAATCCAAACAACATATGTACGCACGCACGTGCACGTGTGCGTGCGTGTGTATAAATGCAATATTGATATTTTTCATAATTTATTTCCAATGTATACGTATGTTCTTTCGAGCGTTGACACTATTAAAGAAAAATTCATTTTTTTAAATTTAAATTCATTCGTTCAAACATTTTTTTAAATAAAAAAAAAAAATTCATTTAAGGGATTAAGCCACTCTAGAGGCCGAAAAAATAGGCTTTTTGGGGATTTTTTTTTTCAGAAAAACTACAAAATAAATCGAGATTACAAAAAAGGGTGTTTATCATACATATCAGTGACTATGTACAATCATTTTTTTGGAGCGATTAATTTCAAAATGGCGGCTGTGCAGCGTTTATCTCAAAACTGCATTTTTTAAGTTGGCCGGAAACATACCTCAGACAATTTTCAACCGATTCGCTTGAAATGTTGAATATCGCTTGAAAAATACATTGTCTATGGAGGTGCGTAGGATTTTTTTTATGTTGCATAGTTAATTTGTTATTAACAATTATCTGACGATTTTTTAGGCAAATTTTTCACTTTCCAAAAATAAGGTTTTGAGGTAAACGCTGCCTAGCCGCCATTTTGAAATTGATCGCTTCAAAAAAATTATTGTATACAGTCACTGATATGTATGATAAACACCCTTTTTTGTAATCTCGATTTATTTTGTAATTTTTCTGAAAAAAAATCCCCAAGAAGCCTTTTTTCGGCCTCTAGAGTGGCCTAGGGCCTTAACGGGTTACCCCCACTTGTAGAGCAAAAAAAAGGCCTCTTTCATGAATTTTTTCAAAGAAAACTACAAAACTTTTTTAATCGATCAATATACCATCTTAAAGAACACATCTTGAAGAACTTTCAGTAATTGTTTTATTGAAAAATATTACATTGTTTAGTGGCAAATGGCCGTCAATGAAATAATGTTTTTATATACACGGTTTGCGGTGATCAACATTGCGGCGAAGTGGATCATCTGAAACAAAAAAATGCGGATGGATTTAGTCAAATATAAGTATAAACTAGTCTTTAATCGAAGGATTTTAAAAAATATTCATTTTTCACAAAATGGCGGACAGTCAAAGTTAATGGTTCGATTTTAACGAAAAAAAACGGCCGTTTTTTGGCTATAAAACGGCCATTTTTTTTTCGAAAAAAAAAATCGAATGATTAAAGACTACATTTTTATGTATTAAATAAGCCTGCAAAATTTCAAGAAGATCGGTTCATTAGTGTTCGAGTAATCTTGGTCACCCACTTCAGAAATGCCATTTTGAGAAAAACGCGTTTAAAGTTTCAATTTCAGTTTACACGAAGAAAATATTTTTTTTTGTAAACTTACATAGAGTCATCTATTCCGGGCCCATACAGAAGTATGGGCCCGGATACTTATATTTCAAAAAAATGCAATAAAAAAAATCGATTTCGGTCGCTTTTGCGACCGCAAGTGGGGGTAACCCCTTAAGTAGGATCTATTTAAATGAAACAGGTTTTTTCCTTGTCTCACAGCCTACTACGATCTTAATTATTTTAAATACATATTTTCATTTGTTTCAGTTATTCTTTTTAAATATTAAATATATTCACATTGAACAAATAAAGATTCGATGTAAATAAATCTTTATTTTTTTACAATATACACTGCAAATCCAAGTGTACTATATGCATAAAATATTTTATAAATCCAAAATGCAATGGAACACTCAATTGAGAGTTTGACCACAATGATTTTGGATCGTGATTCGTCATTCCCTGGCCTTCTGAAACGATTTTTTTCGAAGAAAATATTTCGCCTATATGCTGTCCCTTTTACCTCACGCTTGTCACTTCACTATTTCCGGTTCCTGTGAGAGCCCCCTGGGCCATGCTTGCAGCGATCCTTTCTTGAGGCATTACATATGAGTGGTCCACCCAAAGATGAGAGTTTTTTGAGGATTTTTGAGAATACCAAAAAAGCAATTGAAATGAGGTTTGGAGGGTTTATTCTACATGTGCTGACGTGGGGTAAACCGACCAGTGAATCGACGAAAGCTGATTTATATTTTGAATAAGAAAAGAATATGAATTGTCGATGAAACCTTGAATCACTATAATTTATCAAAAAATTGCGGGTGTCGTTAAAACCGGTTTCTCAGTTTAAGGGGTCTTCTCACTCAAAACGCTAAAAAGGCTATTTTCATGAATTTTTTCGATAGGTTTCTATTGTAGATATTGATATAAAAGTTGTTACACTTAATAAATAGAATTTCGAAATACATACAATTTTTTTATTTTATTTATTTAAGTCACTATTTATAGACGAAAATGGTAGTTACAAAAAATGTCGTAAAATATTGTCGGTCTGCCCTGTTAAGGGGCCAGTCCACTTTGGAGCCACGAAAAAAGGCTATTTGCGCGATTTTTTTTTGAGGATTTTATAAAAGTTATGAATATAAAAGTTCTTGGGCTTGATAAATAAAGTCTTGAAATATATATTTTTTTTAATTTAATTCATTTTTATTCATTTTCAAGTACAAAAACTATAGTTTAACGTAACGCCTCAAAAATAGGTGGACTAGGTAACTCCATCACAACTCGGCAACGGCTCGTCTGAAACAAAAAAAATCAAAGTCCATTAGATTCAGTATGACACCAGCTACAAAATGACCCTCGGATATTAAGTTTTATCAAAAAATAAAAAAATGGCAGAAGAAAAACAAAAAAAAGTTTTAAAAAAACGCGTTTTTTTCGCAGTTTTTCGCAAAAAAAAGAGTAAAAATAAAAAGTTCAAAACCATCGAGGGTCATCTTGTTGCGAATCATGTTTACAATATGTGATTCAAATTTCAAGAGAATCGGTTTATTAATTTTAGAGATACGATGGAGCTAGATTTTGAAAACGTTGTTTCGAGAAAAACGCGATTGAAGTTAACGGAGACTTTGTCCTTGGAGTGCCATATTTCAGGTGTTTACATTTTATTTTTTTTTAAGGGAAACGAGTAAAGCTTTTTGAGTGCGGTTTTTTTCTTGCTTTTATTCATGATATACAGAACGTTAAAACATTTTTTTTGACAACGAAACCAAAATGGCGGCCGTTGCAGCTCCGCGAAAACAGGTCCTGAAATCGCGGGAGGTAAACGGCTGACATCACTGCCCCCTCTTTGTTGATCTGTATCACAAATTCAAAGCATATTATCAATCTGTGACCCTTTGGTCATGGAATGACGGATGGGTTTTTCGTTTAGTACAAATTTCGGAAAATGGCGGCAATTTAAAAAAAATCGAATTTTCGCGTTTTTTTCGCATAAAAAGATAAATAATAAATGCAAAAATGTATCTATCGAAAAAACGATCCGTCATTTCATGAAGATATATTTTCTGAGTATGCTCTCCAAATTTCAGGTCGATATGTTAATTACAGCGGTCAGGAGAATGTCAGCCATTTTTAAAAACGTGTTTTCGAGAAAAACGCGTTTAAAGTTTTGTAATGTGTTTACACAAATGTGTTTATAATTACCGCTAATCGGCAATGCCTGGTCCATAGAGGCATCCCTCCTCTTCTTCTAGCTGCTCATGTTGAGCCGGTAACATCTCCCGCTGCTTTCAGGGACAAAGTCTCCCTTAATACTATGAAAAACTCTTACCTAAACTCAATCGGCAATTCCTGCACCGTACAAAATCCCTTCTGATTGCTCATCATCGTCGATTTCTTCAAGTATTGCTTGCTTTCGATTTTTTGAAATTTTCAAAGTGGACTGGCCCCTTAATGAAATCTCGGAGATGGATCATCCGAAACAAAAAAATCAAACGGTTTTTGATTCAGTATGTTAATGGCTATAGCGCACATCATACGAATTTTTATATATGACAAAATAACGAAATGGGGGACATTTTTCGAAAAAAAGAAAAAAGAAAAAAACAAAAAAAAAACGTGTTTTTTTTACCGTTTTTGGCAAAAATGTAAATATTAAAATTTAAAAAAATCCTTGAGCTGAGCTATAGCTAAAGTTATAAAGAATATGTGGCTAAAATTTCATAAGGATCGGTTCAGTAGTTTCGAAGATAATATCAACAAGCCGTCGAAAAACGTTGTTTCGAGAAAAACGGGTTTAAAGTGTGTTTGGGTAAATACATCAACATTAAAAAAAAAATATGTTTCAAAAGTGTATTCATTAAGTTTAACAACTTTTGTATCAATATCTATAATATAAACCTATCAAAAAATTTCATGAAAATATACTTTTTTAGCGTCTAAAGTGAGAAGACCCCTTAATATCGAATTTTGACGCCACACGGAATTTTTTTAGTTTGCGATACTTGCATACTGTGTAAGTTAGTTATGATAGGGCTGTGCGCAGTAGGTGATCTAAAGGCGAAAACAATAGTTTTCAAAAAGCGTCTCAAAATGTCCTGACATTTTAATTTATTAATAAAGCGTATTACTTATTTGAAAAGAACGAATATTTGTATTTTAATACAAGGTACAAACATGGAGGTTATGTGTGGAACACAATATCTGATAAATGGCATAAACGACATGGACTTAGAAGACATATTCTTTCAACAAGATAACGCGAACTGCCACACTGCGCGCAAAACAACGCAGTTATTGCAGACGAAGTTTTATGGTCGTGTTATCTCGCACCGCGGCGATGTGAATTGCCCACCAAGATCGTGCGATTTGACGTCATTGGACTTATTTCTATGGGATTTTCTTAAAGGAAAAGTTATATGCCAATGGTCCACAGACCATTCCGAAACTCAAGGAACCAATTGGACGCACTATTTATGAAATTAGTCCGCAATTATGCCAACATTTTATTGCAAACTTCGTCCAAAGAGTGAACGTTTGCAAACACGGACGAGGTGGCCATTTATCGGATATTGTGTTCCACACATAACCTCAATGTTTGTACCTTATATTAATATAAAAATATTCGTACTTTTCAAACAAATAATACGTTTTATTAATAAATTAACCACACATAACTTCAATGTTTGTACCTTATATTAAAATAAAAATATTCGTACTTTTAAAATAAATAATAAGTTTTAGTAATAAATTAAAATGTCAGGTCATTTTGAGACACCCTGAATAACGTTTGAGGGTGAGTATTACTTGAGATAGAACCAATCTTTGATATTTTGGAAAGTTTATAAACAAATTCGGAATAATAGGTCAGTATTGGACCGGTTTATTCACTGGTGCTGAAAATTCTGAATCATCAGCTCATATGCTGAAAATTGCAAAATTAATTACCGTTTAAAGACGACACTGTACATTTCATCAAATTTTATTATTAAATCGTTTAATTCTTTTTTTTTAATTTTGACAAAATTGCCTTTTCCATTTCTCTGTCGAAACAAACTTTGGTAGTTTATTGAGAATGTCAGGTTAAGATGCAAAAAAGCTTTGTGTATTTTCTACGAAGGCTAACAAAATCATGATATTCTTATAATACTCATGTATAAGAATATCATGATTTTTGTGCAACTCGGTGATCTCCAAACCTAGCATTTAATAAAAAATCAATAATAAATCCTCATCCTTCACAGCGTTCATCTACACTACACTTCCATTTACTGGCAATTTCGTCCATTCAACGACTTAGTTATTTCGCTACTTATTTATCACTTCCGTCAATTTTATTTGTTGCAATCACTTCGTATATTTTTTTCTGCTATCGGGATAATATATTTTGTTAGCTATAGCAATTAAAAAATTAGTTTTCATAATATTTTCATTATACTGTCCATCTGAGTCTTATAGTGCCATTATTCGTCCATCCAGTGGTCGGTTTATCTTATACAAAAAAATTGCCTATGAAAAAAAAAATACAAAATGCTGGCTTAGTTGCGAGTAAGATCGTCTTTTAGGCGCCCTGCCGGAAGACAAAACTTTTATGGATCAGCACCTAGAACAAAAAAGGGTTGTCTTTTGCATTAGTTTTGCTAGAGAAGAACACGATTATTTAAAAATATTGTTTTCTTTTCACAAAATGGCATCATTGTGAATTATTTTTTATTTATTTTTCGCAAAAAAATCGGCCTCAATGTTGTTTATAAAAAGAAGAAATGTTTTGAAAATTTCTTTCGCGTATAATTCCTTTTGAATATCATTCTCGTGGTGTTGAATCATTTAAGCCAACTCTTATGAATTAGCACATAGAACAAACAAAAAATGTTGGCTTTTGCATTATCTTTGCTAGGGAAGAATATGATTATTAAAAAACATTTTATTTTTTCACAAAATTGCATTACAGTGAATACTTTTTTTATTTTATTTTTTCGCTGAAAAAACGTCCTTAATTTGTCTATAAAAACGAGAAATGTTTTTATAAATTCTTTCCTGTATAATTCCTTTTTGATATCATTCTCGTGATGTTTATACATCATTTAAGGCCTTAGGCCACTCTAGAGGCCGAAAAATAGCCTGTTTGGGGATTTCTTTCTTCAGAAAAACTACAAAATAAATCGAGTTTACAAAAAAGGGTGTTTATCATACACATCAGTGACTGTAAACAACAATTTCTTTGAAGCGATTAATATAAAAATGGCGGCTGTGCAGCGTGTATCTCAAAACTGCATTTTTTAAATTGGCCGGAAACATAACTCAGACAATTTTCAACCGATTCACTTGAAATGTTGAATATATCTTGAAAAATACATTGTCTATAGAAGTACGTAGAATTTTTTTTTTATATTGCATAGTTAATTTGTTATAAACGATTTTTTAGGCCAAATTTTGGAAAGTGAAAAATTTGCCTAAAAAATCGTCAGATAATTGTTAATAACAAATGAACTATGCAATATAAAAAAAATCCTACGTACTTCCATAGACAATGTATTTTTCAAGATATATTCAACATTTCAAGTGAATCGGTTGAAAATTGTCTGAGTTATGTTTCCGACCGACTTAAAAAATGCAGTTTTGACATAAACCCTGCACAGCCGCCATTTTTAAATTAAACGCTTCAAAAAAATTGTTGTATACAGTCACTTGTACGTATGATAAACACCTTTTTTTGATAACTCGATTTATTTTGTAGTTTATCTGGAAAAAAAATCCCCAAAAAGCCGATTTTTTCGGCCTCCAGAGTGGCCTAACCCCTTAGGCCAATGAAAAAATTGGCCGACGTGTTTTTTTCGCCTCAGATGTAACGCCTTAACGCGCTACTGCATCACGTTTCCATGAAGGCACAGGGAAACTGCCGAAAACCAGTACCGAACGGGAGGGGGGGGGGTCTATATTTTACCGCGCTTTCGTTGTGTTACCATGGGGAATGCAATGACACTACGTCCCGTTCAGCAGTCGATGCGCAAGCCAGTGCGCGGCCAAGCGGTCACCCATCCGAGTATTGATCCAGGCAATGCTGCTTGACGTGGGAGAGCGCCGAAGTCGTGCATCGACCGCGCGTCCACTACTGTACGTTGAATACGATTCACGTTTTTCCGACAATGAATTATAAACAGAACGACTCATAAATTCCTTCAACATCCGGCACTCCATCGCGAGCAACGCGAACGGTAAAAATGCCTCATTCGGAAGGCAATCCAATTTAAGGGATTATGTACCTCCAGCCGGGATGAAAAGCGGTCGTCTTCGAGAATTTGTTTGAGGGGTAAATCGCGAAAAATCTGCAAAAATATCCAGCACACATTATTTATTGATACCTTGCCAACCGTGTTTTTTTAAATAAATTATTCACGTTCATGTGCGTTTGATGATTGGTCTGCGATGGATACGAAACGTCCAAGGAAATTCTTGTCAAGTGGCGTTGCAGTACGTCGAGCTAAAATTTTGTATTTCGAAAAAAAAACTCGTTATCACATTTTAAAGACCAAACCTTTTTTTTCGTTTCAAAATTCACGCTGTAAGTGTTCATAAAAAATGATCTAACAAGGAACATCACTTTGGTGTCCTCCTCCGATTATGTTGAAACTTTTTTATGTCGAAGAGCATCAAAAACTAGGAGACACGTATTTTTTTTTATCGGCGGAAAAACGGTTTTAACGGATGAAACGCACCCTCGAAAATAGGGGTGTTTTTCGTTTTTCGTCGATAACATTATCGTTCTCATCTCCAATGTATGGTACACAAAAAAATAAACATTGTTGCAATTTGAAATTTTTTATCCCGTACCGTTAAAACGTCATCGACGAAAAACGAAAAACATGCCCATTTTTGAGGGTGCGTTTCACCCCTTAAAAACGTTTTTCGGCCGATAAATAAAACGTGTCTCTTACAAGGAACACCCCTCAGGTGACACCCTTCGATTTTGTTGAAATTTGGATATGTTATAAAGCACCGAAAGGTAAGCGATACGTTTTTTTTTAATCGGCGGAAAAACGGTTTTAAGGGGTAAAACCACCCCTTAATATAGGGGTGGTTTAACCCTTAAGGGGTTACCCCCACTTGCGATTTTGAAAAAATCGATTTTCTTATTGCATTTTTTTGAAGTATAAGTATCCGGGCCCATACTTCTGTATGGGCCCGGAATAGATGACTCTATGTAAGTTTACAAAAAAAAATATTTTCTTCGTGTAAACTGAAATTGAAACTTTAAGCGCGTTTTTCTCAAAATGGCATTTCTGAAGTCGGTGACCAAGATTACTCGAACACTAATGAACCGATCTTCTTGAAATTTTGCAGGCTTATTTAATACATAAAAATGTAGTCTTTAATCGTTCGATTTTGTTTTTCGAAAAAAATGGCCGTTTTACAGCCAAAAAACCGCCGTTTTTTTTCGTTAAAATCGAACCATTAACTTTGACTGTCCGCCATTTTGTGAAAAATGAATATTTTTTAAAATCCTTCGATTAAAGACTAGTTTATACTTATATTTGACTAAATCCATCCGCATTTTTTTTTCAGATGATCCACTTCGCCGCAATGTTGGTCACCGCAAACCGTGTATATAAAAACATTATTTCATTGACGGCCATTTGCCACTAAACAATGTAATATTTTTCAATAAAAAAATTACTGAAAGTTCTTCAAGATGTGTTCTTTAAGATGGTATATTGATCGATTAAAAAAGTTTTGTAGTTTTCTTTAAAAAAATTCATGAAAAAGGCCTTTTTTTGCGCTACAAGTGGGGGTAACGCCTTAAGATAAAAAAAACACGTATCGCTTACTTTTCGGTGCTTTATAACATATCGAAATTTCAACAAAATCGACGGGTGTCACCTGAGGGATGTTCCTTGTCAGTTTTTGATACTCTTCCACATAAAAAAAAGTTTCAACAAAATCGGAGGAGGACACCAAAGTGATGTTCCTTGTAAGTTAAACATAAAAAAATGGCAAATCAGACTATAGAGGATTTTCGAAGATTGAAAAAAGCTGCATTAAAAAATATTTATTACTGTCCAAGTTATCGTGCAGACCGTCTCGACAAATGTAGTTTCGAGAAAAACGCTTTTAAACCTGCACCGGGGCCAGTTACCTCCCTAATTCAGATTTCGGAATCATTTTTCTTTGTTTAACGTCGCGCAAAAGTGACGAGAATATTATTTAACGATGAAATAACGATATTTTTTTATAATGCTCCAGGCTACTAACCCCTTAAAACCGCCGTGAAAATCGTTGCTCATTTATTCGACGGTAAAACGAAACACGCGTTCAAAAAACTTTTGCTCTCTTATCCGAAATAACAGCGAATATGCGAAAGTTCGCAGGTAATCACAACGGTACGTACTTATATTCGTTTTGTGAAACGCACTTATGACGTGTGCGCACGAGGTGAATAAAGCGGAAGTTAGGAGTACATGGTTATGCGGACGCTGCCCCCGGCGTTCGCGAAATGCCTCAAGAACCTCTTGAAGGGCTGACGGGCTCTGGAACACCCCGTTATAATTTTACGTACAATCATTCTCATATTCGTAAAATTAATAAGAGATTAATCGTACGAGTATGTAACATTTCAGAAACGCTTTTGCTTGAAATTCATGCCTCATTCTCACTGACACCAGTTTTTCTTATTATGGCATCTATATTGTTACATTACGTTTATATTATTACAATCCTGTAAACGCAAACAGCATTTATTAGACACTCAAATGTGTATGATAATTTTATTCACTTGTATAACAATTTCAGTCAGAATTCTTACAGAGAACATCACTTTGGTGTCCTCTGATTTAGTTGAAACTTTTTTATGTGGAAGAGTATCAAAAACTAAGAGACACGTATTTTTTTTATCGGCGGCAAAACGGTTCTAAACGCACCCTCAAAAATGGAAGTGATTTTCGTCTTTCGTCGATAGCGTTTTAACGGTGGGAGATTTTTAAAAAATTCAAATTACAACAATGTTTATTTTTTTGTGTACTATACATTGGGGATGAGAACGATAATGTTATCGACGAAAAACGAAAAACACCCCTATTTTCGAGGGTACGTTTCACCCCGTAAAACCGTTTTTCCGCCGATAAAAAAAATACGTGTCTCTTAGTTTTTGATACTCTTCTACATAAAAAAGTTTCAACAAAATCGGAGGAGGACATCAAAGTGATGTACCTTGTTATACACTACTTTTGTTTCCTTCATTTTTTACTTCCTTTATTATTCCTTTATATTTCCGTTATTATTCTATAAGTTCATTGTACTTTTGTTTTCTTCATTTTCGGAATTTTTGACGGGCGTGGGGGGTGATTCCATCTTAACTCACTAGGAACATCACTTAAGGCGTTACCCCCACTTGTAGTGCAAAAAAGACATTTTTCATGAATTTTTTTAAAGAAAACTACAAAACTTTTTTAATCGATCAATATACCATCTTAAAGAACACATCTTGAAGAACTTTCAGTAATTTTTTCATTGAAAAATATTACATTGTTTAGTGGCAAATGGCCGTCAATGAAATAATGTTTTTATATACACGGTTTGCGGTGACCAACATTGCGGCGAAGTGGATCATCTGAAAAGAAAATGCGGATGGATTTAGTCAAATATAAGTATAAACTAGTCTTTAATCGAAGGATTTTTAAAAATATTCATTTTTCACAAAATGGCGGACAGTCAAAGTTAATGGTTCGATTTTAACGAAAAAAAAACGGCCGTTTTTGGCTATAAAACGGCCTTTTTTTTCGAAAAAAAAATCGAACGATTAAAGACTACATTTTTATGTATTAAATAAGCCTGCAAAATTTCGAGAAGATCGGTTCATTAGTGTTCGAGTAATCTTGGTCACCGACTTCAGAAATGCCATTTTGAGAAAAACGCGTTTAAAGTTTCAATTTCAGTTTACACGAAGAAAATATTTTTTTTTTGTAAACTTACATAGAGTCATCTATTCCGGGCATCAAAAAAAAAACTGCACTTCAAATTGCATTAAAAAAAAATGCAATAAAAAAAATCGATTTTTTCAAAATCGCAAGTGGGGGTAACCCTTTAAGTGTCTGCCTTCTATTTCGTTGAAACTCATATATATGATAAAGCATTGGAAACTATTAGATATGTATTTTTTTATCACCGGGAAAACGGTTTTAAGGAGGGAAACCACCCCCAAAAGAAAGGCGTGCCGCGCCTTAATTTAATATTTTTTGAAGACTTCTACAGTGGATGTTCCATCGCTTTACATTAAAAGAATTTTGGTTTCTGTTTCATTCAGATCGGTGGACTGTTCTTGGGTGAACTGCAAAATCATCCCTTGCCACGCTTTTCTTTGAGGGGTGGTTTCTCCTGTTAAAACCATTTTTCCGCGGATAAAAAAAATACGTGTCTAATAGTTTTCAATTTTTTATTACATATATGAGTTTCAACAAAACCGAAGGCAGATACTCAAGTGATGTGCCTTGTCAGATCATTATTTCCCTCACCATCGTTGATTATAGGTTTCCATAATGGAAAACCTCACTCCTAGTGTCAAAAAAATGCCGATTTTTTTTCAATTTTTTCCCTAGCCCTTGCCCTTCTACGGTTGCAAAAAATCGAAAATACCACGAGAGCCGTTTTGTAAATTCTGCAAAAGTCTAGATCCATTTTAAACCTGTTTTCTGCATTTTTAACCATAGCTCAACTTGTACTTCCGACATTCACTATTTTTTTTGTGCAATTTCGATCTTGGATATGATTATTCGCCAGTTTGGAAGTCAGACGAGTACTTGTTCGGTCTACATATACATCCCACCCGGATTGATCGTTATCTGAAACCATATTTTTGCAGCTTTTTTACCTGCCCGAGCGAAAAAGGACCCTTCGACTCCCAAACTGTAAAATAATCACTCCCAAAATGGCAATTTTACAAAAAAATGTGAGGAATGCACAAAAGAGGTCTAAAACGTATCTAAATTTTGTCAGAATGTTAAAAACATCTTGAGTGAACTTTTCAATCTTTTGCAGCTACAAAATGGCAAGGAATAAGGGGAAAAAATGTAGGTGTTTTTCGGACATCAGGAGTGAGGTTTTCCACTATGTAAATCTATAATCAAGGATAGTGAGGGACGAATAGTCGTCTGATTGTGAGGTGATGTTGAAAACATTTGACATCGAGAACCATTCTCGTAGTAGCAAATCTTTCCTACACTCAAGGGGTCTTCTCACTTTGGACGCTAAAAAAGGCTCTTCTCATGAATTTTTTGATAGGTTTACATTATAGATATAGATGTAAAAGTTGTTACACTTAATAAACACACTTTCGAAATACATTTTTTTAAAATGTAATGTATTTATGTAACCCCAACAAACTTTAAACGCGTTTTTCTCGAAACAAGGTTTTTCGACGGCTTGTTGATGAAATCTTCGAAACTACTGAAGCGATCCTTATGAAATTTCAACCGCATGTTCTTTACAACTGTAGCTATAGCGCATATCAAGGATTTTTTAAATTTTGATATTTACTTTTTCCCCAAAAAAGGTAAAAAAACACGTTTTTTTTTTTTTTTTGATAGCGTATGATATGCGCTATAGCCATTAACATACTGCATCTGAAACCGTTTAATGTTTCTGTTTCGGATGATCCATCTCCGAGATTTCATCAACAGCGCAGACCTCCAATTTTTTTAGGACATTTTTTCAACTACCATTTTTGTCTATAAATAGTGACTTAAAAAAATAAAAATAAACGTTTGAATTATTTCGAAAGTGTATTTATTAAGGGGGGATATACATTCAGACAGGGAAAAAATAAGCAATACTGAGGGATTTTTTAAACTAAGAAATAATTATTCTACAATTATCAAACGTTAGGTATACTTTAATAGTATATTTAAGTATACAAAGCAATTTTTTTCAATTAATTCATCATCAAAATGGCGGAGCTGTGGCAGAGTGTTACAGCAAGGTCGCCGCGGGAGTTGCGAATCGGCGTGCAGTCTAGCTTCCCGTAGACTTCGATTTGCAAAAAAGTTCAAACATTTTTTCAGTTAGAACATGTATAGTTTCTATGTGACGGTAATTCAAATGAAGAAAATACAAATTTAAGAAGAAGGCACGCATTTACAAAAAAAAATCATCATTTCACGCAACATTTCTGTAAAATGGAGATTAAAAGGTCGTTTTTTCCCAATTTTTCAAAAAACAATTCCCGTCAAGTAGAAGGTACCGAAATTACCAATATTTCTACCAAGTTTCAACTCAATGGGCTTAATAGTTCTTGAGTAATCTTGCACGCCAATTTCGATAATGCAATTTTGAGAAAAACACGTTTAAAGTTCACGCCCGCTCCGAATCCGAGCGGTGAGGCACAGCGTTGACGGGCTGTAACGTTTGAAGTTTTTCGAATTTCGCTTTAAAACTTTGGGAAAATATTCTACATATATAGTTCTATTGTTTAAAGAAAAACAAAAGAAATCGATTCTTTTATCGTTGAGATGTATATTCCACCTTAAATGTAACAACTTTTATATCAATACCTGTAATATAAACCTATCACAAAAATTCATGAAAATAGCCTTTTTTAGCGTGTAAAAGGGTTTAACGCTTAGGAAACTTCCATTTTTTCCAAAATTACTTTTTCTTTACTAAGGAAACTTTATTTTACTTAGGAAAATTACTTTATTTTACTTAGGAAAGGTATTTTACTTATTTTACTTATATATATTACTTAGGAAAATTATTTACTTTACTTAGGAAACTTCCATTTTTTTTCAAAATTACCTTTGCATATTCATATAAAGGCAACTTGCGCAAAACCGATCGTTTTGCCGAAAATGAATGTGTGTGTGTGTGTGTGTGTGTGTGTGTGTGTGTGTGTGTGTGTGTGTGTGTGTGTGTGTGTGTGTGTGTGTGTGTGTGTGTGTGTGTGTGTGTGTGTGTGTGTGTGTGTGTGTGTGTGTGTGTGTGTGTGTGTGTGTGTGTGTGTGTGTGTGTTTGTGTGTGTGTACGCACATGGACTAGTATATGTGTGTATGTAAATGACTTTGCTGCTACCAGTGGCGTGTTTGCAAAACGTGTATTATATATACGTATATTCGGGTAAACCTTCAGAATTGGAGCAGTATCATCGATCGTTCCATTTCCAACGTTGGAAAATAAGTTCCCTTCCCTTGCTTCCGTCACACCGTCGCATCGTTCAGTTCGTTTACTGAATACGTATACGGTATACATATACACGCATACACGCGCGTACTCGTGCACGTGTGTGTGTGTGTGTATGTGTCTTTCAGAAAGATTTAGCGATGAAAAATAGAGCACAGACATTTTTGCTTGTCGACGAGATGGCGACTTTCTCAACGATTTTCTGATTTCCTTCATCTTTTTGTTCTCCTTCACGGTTTCGAAGCTCTCTGCTACTTTATTCCTTTTTTTTCGGTCCCCGTTGGAAATTAACTGTGGCGTCGAGCAAGTTTCCGGATAAGCCCACTATGTTTTTGTCATGCAAATTAGGCGGCTGTTTCAGCATGTGACATTCTCGGTGTTTTTATTCTTTATGCACTGAAGTAGAAAGGACTCCACTATCTCCGAAACTCGGTTTATTTCGTATATTTGAGATTTCAGGAAGAATGCGAAGTTTTTATTCCAGAGAACATTTTCGTAACGCGGCCTACGAAAGCTCTGTTTTGAAGATATTTGGCATACTCGTAGAGTGAGTCAAAATAGTCGAGACGCATTTTTTTTTTATCGGTGAAAGCGCATCATTGCGGGGTGAAACGCACCGTTGAAAATGGTTTTTTTTTGCGAAACCCTTAAGGGGTTAGACTACTGTGACGATCCAAAAATAAGGGCTACTTAAAAAAAAATTATTTCGAAGGAATAAGTTGATTGAAAAATCATTTGGATATTTATTTGTATGTACATTGACTGAGTTGTCTACCAAATATCTTTAAAAAATATGAATAATTGAAGAAGTTATAAACAATCGCGTGAAGGGCCTTTGAACGCGAAGGAAATTCCGAACTTTGAAAGGTCAGAACGCTCAAAACTCCGAAAGAATTTTACACGAGCAAAACTCCGAAAATCTTAACACCGCCAAAACAATTCGGCTATGGAAGTTTCAAAAGTCTCAACATTTTCAATAAATCGACGAATTATTTAAAGATTTTTTTTTTATTAAGAAGTTATTTTGCGTCAATTTTGAAATTTGTCTAGACAATGGTATACGTTCTACATCATTTACAGTAAACTGTGTAGACTTTCGCTGGCATGATCTTAACATGAGGGCCGGGTTGAAATTCCGAACTTTGAATGCGCCGACGGTTTAAAATTCCTAATTTTAATGTTCCGAAATTACAAGGTTCGTCAAGATTATGCCAGCGAACGTCTACACAGTTGACTGTAGATTATGTAGAACGTATAACATTGTCTAGGAAATTTCAAAATTGACGTAAAATCACTTCTTAATAAAAATAAATTCTTTAAATAATTAGTCGATTTATTGAAAATTTTGAAACTTTAAAAACTTCCATAGCCGAATTATTTTGACGGGATTTTCGGAGTTTTGGTCTTTCGGGTAAAATTCTTTCGGAGTTTTGATCGTTCGGGTAAAATTCTTTCGGAGTTTTGATCTTTCGGGGTAGTATTCTTTCGGAGTTTTGAGCGTTCTGATCATTCAAAGTTCGGAATTTCAACTCGGCCCCAAACAAACGAGTTTTTTTTTTCTCAAAATAGATAACATTGGTTACGATTAGATCAAGCTTTTTTATGTTGTCGTGTTATAAGCATCAAACAAATTTGTATTTTTTTCGATTTTTTTCAGGAAAAATGACATTATCATTGTTAATAACTAATGAAAAAAATGTTAAGAAGAAAAATGTCGGTCAAGACTAAACTACTATTACACTGAATAAGTGTATCAAATTTCAGGTCAATTCGTTCATTAGATATTGAGAAATCGTGTACACTGATTTACAAAACATAGTTTAGGGAAAAACTCGTTCAAAGTTTTACTAGCAGTTCTATCGTTGTAATAATAAGTTTTCCTTCTTTCTGCGATCTCTTCACCACACGTTGGACCACTCTTCATTTCGAGTTGCCTCGGACGACGAGTGATTTTTTGAAATTTTCACGGTAGCCTGACCCCTTAACTAAATAAAATAATGATTCAAAATAATGATTCATCTTTCGAGTATTTTGCATTGGTGATAAGAACGGTGCAGATAACAACAAATTCCATATTATTGATGGTAAAACAACAAAAAAATTGTTGCTTAAGATGAAAGTTCGCAGCTTGCGCTGCAACCCCATGAGCACCGCTCGCAGAATACCTTGCAGGTATTTTTTTATAATGGTTTCATACACTTCGAGACATGTACAATGAAGTTCTCTAAATGTACGATCGATGTACTTTTTCCAAGCCGAACATTTTTTCAAAGTTCCACCTATTTTCGAACCCCTGAACGACTTTTACCCCTTAAGTCAATGGTCCAGTACAAATAGTATAGTGATCATTCAGCAAATGTTTTGGGAATTGTTTGGTCAATATATAATCGGATCAATGCCGTAACGGTTGTCGAAACGAGTTGGTGAATGTTTCATTAATCGTCCGGAATGTATTGCCAGTGAAATTTGTCGCATTTGCAACGGAGATTTACTGGTTTGTATTGACAAAGGCGATTCCTCTTGACAAAGGGGACCAGAATTTTTCCTGTTTTTTGAAGCCCACGCTCCAATGAAGATTGGACACTGTTTTCAGGCAAAGTTGGGCTGAAACAGTTTGCTCATTCGTGATGGAATTGAATAACGAGATCAGTCATTGCAACATTTAAGAAAAAATAGTTTCCCACTCCTCGCTTTCTCGCGCTGTCTCTTTTTTTGTCACCATTCTGAATCATCAATTATGATTTATTTCATTTTATATTATTCTTCTATTAAGCGGATACGATCAATGATTGTTTTTTCGTTGTTTAAGGCCGTTGTCTAGGGTGAACATAGAGAAACGCAGTCATGCTTAGAATTATTTTTCTCCATTGCCATCAGACATAGGATATTTCGAGTTTTTTGTGGTTTATTAAACAAGAAATGAAGAACACATACGTTTTTACGGATCGAAAAAATGTTAATTATTAACAAAGTTACGCGTATATTAATAGAGCTAGAAAAATGGATACCGTTTTCTGGGCATATCTCAGCTTCCAGTGGCCTGAAACAAAAAATTAGAAAAATTTTATAATCTGTAAGCATGTCGCTATTACGCTTAGAATAGAAGGGAAAAAAATTTGAAAGAATGACGACGGTTTAACCGAAAATAACGATTTTTCATGCAATAATTATGAATTATGATGCATGTTAAATCAGTTAATATTTTTATCGAGTTGATTCTAGTATACGTAATACACACCAGTATACACTATATGTGGTTTGAATTGAAGTTGAATCGATTGATTAGTTTTCGAAAAATCTTGCTAAAAAAATTGAGAAATATAATATTGAGTAAAAAGCATTTAAGTTTGAAGAACGGTATATGCACAAATATGTTGAAAGCTTTAAATTTACACTCAGTCTGCGATTCCAGGGCCGTGCATCACACCTTCTTTTTGTTCGAAGAGCTCATTGATATTTGAGGATTACGATTTTCGGGCACTCATTCGGGTTTTTACAGGTACCCCGAATAATAAATCTCAATAGACAACAGTCTAGTCAGGGTGTCTACCGACCTGAAAAGTCATGAAATGTCACGAAAAATTACCAGTCTACCTGAATTATTATACCCTACTAAATTATCGTTGGGTCTATATTCAATAGGAACTAACTTTGTGGTACTTGTCGATAGAGAGGCGAATATCGAACCGATAGAAAATAAAATAGAAGAAAGTAAAAAAAAATGTTGCGTTATCTGAACATATTAGTTTTTCTTTGTTATTCGTGTAAAGCGACTAGATGATATTACTTAAAATTTCTAAATGTATGTGATATTTTTTTGGATGTTCCCAAAATGTATTTCTTTACAGCAATCTTTAAATTATGCTTGTCTCACATTTTTTACTATACATGGAATTGTACAGTTTGGTGACTTTTCGTTTATTCCGCATACTTTTTATTGGCATACAACACACATCTGTTTGAAAGAGCAAAATAAAAATACAAAAATTTAGAAAATCGGTCGCACTGTAGAATCATTGAGTATACTTCTATGCCAGAAAATCATACTAAGAGTCATGAAAAAATTCCCATTCCTTGCCTTAAAAATCCTTAAATGTCATGCAATTTCAGTTCTGGTCAAAATTAGACACCCTGCTAGTAAAAGAGACGAAAACCCAGCACTTTTTAGCATAGAATATGAATTTTCAACTGAAGGTAGATGGTTTCATACTGAAAGTAACCCGAATAAAATGTTGCCCCTCAACTCGCCCCAACCCAAAGAAATAGAGGTTGGAAACTTAAAAATCGCCGTATCTCGATAATTAATAGCCCAATCAAAAAATGTTTCAAACGAAAGTTGTTTGAAATAATAAAATACGTATAAAGTTGTCTGACGTCCAAACCCCTATCATGAAAATAGCGGCACAAAAACACGAGAGCACCACTGACCCAGACAAGGACGCAGCGATATGTCTACTCCGGCCGTCAGATAACTTTATGCGCATTTTATTATTCCAAACAATTTTTGTTTGAAACCTTTTTTGATCGGACTATTAATTATCGAGATACGGCGATTTCCAAGTTTCCAACCCCTATTTCTTAGGGTTGGGGCGAGTTGAGGGGCAACATTTTATTGGGGTACTTTCATTATGTAACCATCTACCTTCAGTCAAAAATTCATATTCTACGCTAAAAAGTGCTGGGTTTTCGTCTCTTTTACTGGGCTATAGGGTGCTCGAAAAAGGTCGTGCGCGCCGGGCAGGTCAGGTAGTCGGTTACTCCGATTGCCGCAACCCCTATAAAGGCCCATAACTCGGGTAACTTTTCGATTTTTTTAATGGCTGAAAAACGAAAATATTCGGAAGAAATTATACTTTCAGAAAATGCAACAAAAAATTTAATTTTTTCAACCCGTCACACTAGACGACGGCCTTAAGGTTTTTTTAATGACGTTTTATTGTCGGCTGTGATGTCATTTGCAGTTTTTCGTTTGCGGTTTTCGCTATCGTTCAATGCCATCTCTATCATTAAGGCGTTAGGCCACAGTAACGGGTATAAAATCATGTGCGAATTAAACCATTTTTTTTCGTATGAAAAAGTCATTCACTCCTAAAATTAATTACACATCTATTTAGTATGAATATCAAGCTGTTAGCAAATATATATATTTTTTTCTTTCGATGTATAAAATGGCCGACTACTAATATTTTCTTTTGTTATCATTTTTTAGGCGCTCCGCGGCGTGACATTTAGCATCCACAATTTTTTACCTAGAACGAAAAACAAAAATTCTCGTCAATCTACATTAGAATACCTAGAGGAGTACGTACGGAATTTAAATAATATTGTTTTATTCTAAAGTTGTAGGTATTTGAACTTAAGGATGTATGGCAGCTACTGCAGGGTCGTTACAGAACTGATTATGCAATTTGCAAAAATCGCATTTAAAGACTAAATAAAATAATTGTAGTATTCATTGAAGCTAAAAAAAGATTTACCACAGCTCAAAGTAAAACATGCGGTACAGAAAGAAGAATTTTCAATTTTTAACTGCAAATTTAGTTGCTGATTTGATGTACGTTTTCCCTGACGTTGTCGTGGTTACGACATACGAGATAAAGAAATACGAAAACGGTCCCATTTAACTCGCAATATCTCGCAAAATATATGGGCACATGTCGATTTTTTTTAACGTATCATGCATATTACAGCGATACCGCACAAAAGTTCTTTTTACAAAAGAGTACTCCGGAAATACCTTTTTTGCCAATGTAAAGGGAATTTTGGACGTACAGTCCTATGTTCCCCGTGTTAAATGACCCAACTTTGAATTCGTTTATCTCAGCATTCACGTGGGCAAATTTTGTTTTTTTAATCTCAAAAAGTTCTCGATATTTTCCTTTACAATATCAGTGAGTTTCAATTCGAACAGTAGTAAATAACTTAGTTGCCATACATCCTTAACGGAGACGTTGTCCTTGGAGTGCCATATTTCAGGTGTTTACATTTTATTTTTTTTTCAAGGAAACGAGTAAAGCTTTTTGAGTGCAGTTTTTTTCTTGCTTTTATTCATGATATACAGAATGCTAAAAATTAAAAAAAAAAAAAAAACCAAAATGGCGATCGTTGCAGCTCCGCGAAAACAGGTCCTCAAATCGCAGGAGGTAAACGGCTGACATCACTGCCCCCTCTTTGTTGATCTGAAACACAAATTCAAAGCATATTATCAATCTGTGACCCATTGGTCATGGAATGACGGATGGGTTTTTCGTTTAGTACAAATTTCGGAAAATGGCGGCAATTAAAAAAAAAATCGAATTTTCGCGTTTTTTTCGCATAAAAAGATAAATAATAAATGCAAAAATGTATCTATCGGAAAAACGATCCGTCATTCCGTGAAGACATATTGTCTGAGTATGCTCTCCAAATTTCAGGTCGATATGTTAATTACAGCGGTCAGGAGAATGTCAGCCATTTTTAAAAACGTGTTTTCGAGAAAAACGCGTTTAAAGTTTTGTAATGTGTTTACACAAATGTGTTTATAATTACCGCTAATCGGCAATGCCTGGTCCATAGAGGCATCCCTCCTCTTCTTCTAGCTGCTCATGTTGAGCCGCTAACATCTCTCGCTGCTTTCAAGGACAAAGTCTCCCTTAAGAAATGAATTTTCAGTGAAAAAATTCGTTAAAACTGCTCATAAAATGAAAAGTTTTCGATTAATCAGAAATTCCGTATGTACTTCTCTGCGAAATGCAATTAGGAACATAACTTTTAAATTTGAAGTAAATCGAGTGAAAATTGTTGAAGTTATTTGTCACGCCAATTGGAAAAAAGCTGTTTCGAGAAGTTTCGAGTAGTCGGCCATTTTGTACGTCGAAAAAAATATATATATATATTTCCTAACAGCTTGATATTCAAACTAAATAGATGTGTAATAAATTTTGAGTGAATCACTTTTACACACGAAAAAAAATTGTTAAATTCGCACATGATTTTATACCCGTTACTGTGGCCTAACCCCTTAATAGTCGTTTGACCCACCTACCTACAATTAGACAAATCAAATAAAATCAATCTTTCTCTTTGTCTCTTTCTATCTCTGTGTCTTCGTCGTTTGTCTCTCTGTGCGTAAATCCTTGTGGACGTTTTCAACCGAGCGCGAGTCTATATATCGTTGATGCGTGCACATGCGCGATAAATCGCACCAAGCACGATTTTTAAGAGTTCCAAGTTACATTCGTAGGTGTAGAAAGCGAACGAGTCGCAGGAAAAAATCAGGTTCGCTGTCATCCCGTAGGACGACAAGCGTAATGCCGGGATTCGGTGGGGATAGTCATCAGCAGGTCGGCGGGGCGAATCCAAAGCCAATGTCTTCCAGCTCGTCATCGGCCTCGGGACGTAGCGAGGATCCACCGAATTATGGTAGCCTTGGTAGCGATCATCAGGGACAATCTCAGCAGGACGACAGCGGACCCGACGAAGGTCCAGTTTATATATTGACCTCGGCCAAGGGCGATCGCAGCTACAAGCTTCGTGACTCCAGGTAAGTCAGCCTCTGCTTTATCTGGTCCGTTGACCGAATTTCAAGGCTCCACATGGTCGGATACTTTTTTTGTACACTTTTTCTAACTTCGCATCGTCCGATCTTCATTCACTCAGCGGTGGTGAATTCAGAATTCTCTTTTACGGTTGTGACGCGGAATATTTGGTGGAAACTTGGTCTCCCGTCTCAAGCAGCGTTGGCTTCGGCCAGTACTTGGATGGGTGACTGATTAGGAGCGTAGGTTGTGAATCAACATTGGAGAAAAAATGTTGAAGGGTGTATCGAACAATAAATCATACTTCAGATCTTACGAATATTCCAACCATCGAATTGAACCATTAAAACGCATGTCAATTTTTAGATATTTTTACAACAAATGCCAAGTCACAAATTCGACTTGTGAGACATAAAAGCACTTTGTGCACACAGATATATGGCTGTACGTTATCAACAGATTGTTTTTATTCCGTAACATATACACTGAAAAAGAAACCATTGATCCAATATCATTGGTGTTATTGAATGAAATTTCGTTGATTCAATTGTAAAGTTGTTGGTGTAAATAATCGGATTTATTATTCCAAACGAAACGCTATTGACTTTACTAACATCATAAAAGTAGAAGTTTTTTTCATTCATAAGATATATTGTTAGCCGAGAACAATATATTATTGCGAACAAATTATGTAGTTTTGAATGTATTTTCTGCAACGAACGAAAAAGCGTTTCAATTCATAACATGAATATTATTGATTCGAGTACACAAGAAAATTTGAATTTCACTCGTTTGATTCGGATAAATTTTCTATTGAGTAAATATGTTATTTTATTTTGTTCACCATATCCGATATTGATTTTCAAGTACATTATTCGTTAGAATATTAATATTTTATTTTGATTGGTAAACATTGAGCAAATGTCTGTATTGGTTAAAACATTATGCGAAAGTGAAATTTGTTTCTTGCGAATTTGGTTGAAAAAATTCAACCAAATCATGGCCGAGCGCCACCGAAATTATAGGCGTGAGGAAACCCGTAGTTCTCGGAGTAACCGCTAGAAGCCCCACGCGCGCTAGTTTCTCGTAAGCGTAACGCGAACTGAGAATCTACTTAAGACGGAATGACACCTCATCGCGGTCGGTATGGTAGAGCAATTGTAGATACCCAAAAATCTCTGAAACGGCTCTTCAGATCCCGTCGAAACTTTGCCAAACGACGTCAAATAGATAGACGAACAGCTGTCTGCCCCTCAAATTTTCTGAATTTGAGAAAAAAATCGTAGATTGGCTTATGATAACCCGATCTACGTTTTTTTTTCTCAAATTCAGAAAATTTGAGGGGCAGACAGCTGTTCGTCTATCTATCTGACGTCGTTTGGCAAAGTTTCGACGGGATCTGAAGAGCCGTTTCAGCGATTTTTGGGTATCTACAATTGCTCTACCATACCGACCGCGATGAGGTGTCATTCCGTCTTAAACGCCGGAGAAACTCTAGAGAGTATCCCTTCTTGGCCTGTCGCTAAGATCAAAGTGTAGTATTTGTTCTTATCAGTTGAATATCTGATATTCTCTCCACTATTATCGTGGGCGATCATTCTGATGTTCACTTTTTAAGATTGAAAAAATTGAAAAACTTTCAATTTTTTAAAAATAAAACGAATTCGATCAAACACTTTATTGTGACAATTCTATTCTATTTCAAAGAACTGCATGCGATTTTTCAAATATTTTCAGCAATTCTCGTGAGTGTACATTTATTTGAACCAACAATCAAGAAATGTTTGCAAGTGCACATAGAATCATATTAAAAACATGACTTCTCGAATTCACAAATATATTCTTTTGATTGCAATAAACATTTATTTTATCGAATATTATATTTTTTTCTACCAGAGACTAAATGCGTTGCTACAGATGACACCTGTACTTTGTGGCGAAAAATACCATTATTTCGGATCCACATTGTTGATATTTCAATCATGATATACACTTGTTTCTATCTCATACGAGTTGCATGATATTGCACTTTTGATATTGTACGGAGTACGAAAATGTTACGTCTCATGGCATATTCGTTTCGATGTAGTAAAAAAACAATTCATTTTAGTGATTATATTTTTGTACGAAATAAAAAATGTACGGAATAAAAAATGTAGCATAACAAATGTCATCCATACATCTACGGATTGTATATAGAATGCTTTCAATAGAATATAATTTCACTTGAAGGATAATGTAGATATTCAGAGAATAAAAGAGATTTTCAATTAAAATCATATGTTATTTAAATCGATCACATTTTCCAATATTTCATAGTATTGTAACAATCTCATATGTCGGTGGCACTCCGCGTTCAGACATTTATTTGGATCAACCAATATATTTTTTTAAATTTTATTGGTTTTTTTTTCTCAGTGTACAATGTCTTGAGAGTAAAGAGTTTGCATGAGCTTGAGACCCAAAAAGCAGGTCGATTTTCAATATTTTTTCTGATGACAATATGGGCATGATGAGGTCAGGATTTTACACTTAATTAAAATACGGTCTTTCGAAATTACAGTTTTTGTTTTATTGAAAAATACTGATTTGCAATGGAGTTATTATTCAATGAAAGTGCCGCTAGTGCTGCACGGCCAACCGGTGTAGGTGGTTCTGGCAACTGGGGTGAACAGAAATGAAAAATAAAAAAGTGTACCTACTCCTAGTATAATAATAAAACTTTCGTACGACCGGATACTTTATTGGAATTTTCAAAATTACGAAGCTATCAACCTGTAGAAAAAAGGTTTGATTTTTGAAGAAAAAAATAAAGAACTAATAATTTGTCATCAATAAATGGATAGACATATGAAATATCTGGTCATACGATATAAAATGTTAGAGACTATTTTCAGTCCGAATTTGGAGCGAATTGGAAGAAACGATTTCAAGGTGCGACTTGGACCGTTTCACAAAACAAAATTTCGAGAAAAACGCAAACAAATATGGGAATTTTAATCGAATCTTTGTCGAAAACAAAAATCAAGACCCACACTTATAAAAGTATGCAATCAAAACTCTTATTTTTTTCGACATTTCAAGTGTACGCAGATTCCTTAAGGGGCTATACCATCGTGAACGCTGAAAATTCGGGTGATTTTCGGGAATTTTTTGAAAGAAAAGTACTCAATTCAATGTTGCGGAAAATTAAGAATATATTTGGCTATATTTGACCTATATTACATAAATTTTTCATAGAACAATATTCAGATCCAAGCAACTTATCCGCTGCCTTCGGAGGCGCAAAAAAAAATTCCTCCACTGCTGACATGATTTCGGCCGATTGAGTAGCTGAAACCGAAAAAGGAAAAAATGTCGTTAAACTGGAAGGTATTTCCTGTACAATGACGTAGGATTTTCGAAAAATATCAAAATCTAACAAAATGGCGTAGTTATGAAAAAAGTCTGTTTTCTTGCCTATAAAATGGTCATTTTTTTCAATACCAAATCGTCAATTTTCATCCAATCAAAAATATCCTACGTCATTGTAGAGTAAATATATTCAAGAGTACTTAGTTCAAACTTCAAGTCAATCGGATAATTGCTCTTTGATTTACAATGTCAGCAAATTTGAAAAATCTCATTTCGAGAAAAACGCGTTTAAAGATTTAACTATCGATTTTTGCAAGATAAAATGAGATTGATATAAATGATATAAATAAAAATGATATTCTCAAAAGTCTAAACTGTCAAAAAAGGCAAAAAAAATCGATTTTTTTTAAGTGTCACACTGGTATAGCCCCTTAACTCGTACAACCTGACCTTGCAATCATTTTCAATTTTCAAAGTCGATCGTATCTCGTATACATCTCGGTGTCCAACATGCGCGACCTAGAGATTTTTTAAATCGGCCAGCATCCAGAACACACGTGCACAAAATAAGCTGTTGTATTTTTCTCAATAGCTACTACGAAATTGATTGCGCAAGGGCAAGGAGGACAGCTCGAAAAATGTTTGCACGACTGTTAGCTGCGCTCGTATAAAGATCGAGGTTGACGCGTATAGGAAAAAGTACGAAAGGGATGGAGGAAGACAGCGAGTGAATGAGAGGAATAAAGTTCAGACTTCCAAAGGTGCGACCTGAAAAGCCGCAGCTATGGAACACTGCACTTACCACTTTGTGCTTGAGAAATGCGAATTTCCTCATTGCGAAAACATGTAAAGTTGGATTAAGGTCTTTGCAACTAGCTATCACGCGGAATTTGTTCTGCCAAGGAACTATTTTCCTTTTTATTCTCGCAGCTAGTCGCACTTTTTCGTGACCTTTTATTGACCAGACATGCTTACCCAACGCTGAAGCATTGCAAAAACATTGCATTGCAATATTGTAATTTTGCCTATTGGTTGTGCAATTATTTTGTAACTTATAAAAAATTATTATTTTTTATAATTTTATGCTTCTCTATGATAATAGAGAAGCATAAAAAAGTCCATAAATATTACACGATCATTTTGTAGTTATTATTGCACAGCAGTGCATGTGCAAAAATAAACAAAGGTAAATATTTACAAGTGGGGCTCCAGCCCTCATCGGCTGCCAATTTTTTCTCACGTGTTCGGGGCTATTCTGCAGTATGAAAATATGTTTTTTTTTATGATGGGGGGGGGGTATTTTATTAAGAAAAAAAAAGATTTCCGGAAAATATTCGATTTTTGAAATACGTTTTTCGTATGCTTACTCTAATTTGACTTGTACCCAAACAAACAAACAAACCCAAACCCATGTCATTTTACCCACTTGATGTCACCAAACCCGTTTCCTTAATACCTTTAAAAAGGTTAAAAAAGCTTTTCGGGTTGAAACAAGGGTTGAAACAAGGGTTGAAATTGTCTTCCCCCGACTTAAATATTATAAACAAAGTGCCCTGAAATACATCGACTCGGTACAAAATTTCTAAACCCCTTTTCTAGCTGGAGCCCCACTTGTAAATATTTACCTAAACAAAATATTGCAACAACAGGCAAAAATGGACTTGTAAGATAAAAACGAAGTTCATCATTATATATATATATATATATTTTTTTTTAATGAAAACCTTCCCTTATATTGGATTTCTTATGTGCGATGTACATACTTATGATATTTCACGTAAGTTATTTATGAGTGATGATTAAAAAGGGTCTCGAACTTATATATTTGTATATATTGAAATCACCGCGTGTATTCATTATAATGTGGTGCTCTTTTCGCACTCTAGCCCCCCCCCCCCCCCATAAATGTAAAGACAAGTATAGGAGATGGACGGATCAACTTGCTGGAAAATCATTCGTCGTAAATTTCTGCGCTCCAACGAGAATTCTCTTTCTCAAATGGAATAGCAGTTACGTATCTTCTCGAAACAACAATAAATATAGAGCCCTTGCAGCATTGCTGCAAAACTTTTACAATCTTGCTATTTGTTGAGGCTTTACATCCATGTGGCTCTCCGAAAAATGAGACGATTTTGGGGATTTTATTTTGAGAATACTAATGAAGCAATCACAATGAGGTTACCAATTGTTAGCTTTCAAGTAAGTAATCGTCATATTAAACGTGCGTTTTCGAACTATTTTTCTACATCTATTTGTAAAAATATGCATTTTTGAACATACCGTGATTACATTGAGTGTTTTCATTACTTCGTATAATTATTTTTTATAACTTTTTCTCGCTCAATGAACGCGAAACGAATTGGCAACGTCGTAAGTCGTGGTATATCATAATGCTCAGGGCGGCAGAAGTGTCGAGAAGTTAGCGACATATGCGCCCCGTTCGTAACCTCAATATCGGCCCGAGGAGCTGTCAAAAATGAATATCGGTCCGAGCAAAAAAAAATCGCTGGAAAGGAGAAGTGTGTACTTAAGCTGTCTATAATCTCGAAAAAATCAAAAACTTTAATAATTTTCCGATATTCTAAACAAAAATTATGTATGAAAAAAAATCCGCGTTATTTTGTCTGCCTAGAAATGTGTGGAAATGTATAATTTCTGAACGTAGTTATTAAATTAATATTGAGTAATTATTACTAATGGAGAGAATAAGTACCAATAATGTTCGTATATTATCCTGATCGAGTAGTTTGAGGTTTCCGGGCATAATACCGATAAGACAGATAGCATTTGTGCCGTCTATACGCGTCCTCTTAAAACAACAGCGAACGAAGATTCCTTGAAACATTGCTGCAAAACTTTTACAATTTTGCTACTTATTGAGACGAAGTAAGAAGCGTACCACGTGACATACGAGTGCGAGAGAGAAAGCGGAAATTTTCGAACAGAGATTTCTCATAGACGAATGATATTTAACGGAAAATAAAATCATCGAGCTCCGCATCAGGTAATTCTCCGGAGCCGAATACTTTGTTTTTCCTCGAAAACCTTAACCACCCATGAGAAAAATGGGTTGGAAAATTTGTTAGGTTATGTTGACCTTGTACGTGACAATACATGATGTCCACAATGTTGCAGATAAATGTTAGATTGCGATACTTCAACATTGAATCGTATTTACGATGTGACTTCAAATTTCTGTTCGGTTTAGGTAAAAGCAAAGATGCGTACGGGCTGCGATATATCCATGTACATCGCGTATATATACGCTCGCCATAAAACTCTGGTCGTTAAAAGAAACCTTTGATAGCAACGACAATGACATTTTCTAAATATCACTGAAATTATTTTCACACATTTATCATGTTTTTTACACTCACTTCGAGTGCATATTACGTACATAAAAGGACCTCAGGGACGTTATGCTTCCGCGTGACTGCGTCGTTTGTGAGGTTATGTAGGTAACACGGCAAGCGCCGTTAATTCCTACGGGACATTTTTAAAGTGACTCATAACCTTGTATATAGAAAAGAAATGGCTGATATGCTCAAACTCATCAACCATTCTGCGAGGCAGTCTATTTTGCACATTTCTTCGAAGCAACGTTCGTTTTTTTTTTGCAAAAGTTCTGGAGGTTAGAGTACCGGAGTCCAATCTCCATAGAGGAAGCGGTAGGAAAAGCGTCTGCGAAAATGTAAAAAGTTTAGGTACAAAATTTCACCAGCTGTGTCGCTCCTATAACAAGGGACCGATCAATTTAGTAATGAGCCAGACCACGAACTGAAAGCGACCGCGGAACTCCGCTTAACCATGAAGTGGAAATTGAATGAAAAAAAAACAATAAAAGCACTTTTTTTATACATAAAAATAAATCTAAAAACGTGTTTTGTAACGTATTTGCTGCTATACCCGAAACAAGAGTACGAAAATCGAAAGTATTTGAAAAACCAAAGAAAATAATGACCATTAATATATAAACCATTTAATATAAATATAAACCATTTTGTGTGTGTGTGTGTGTGTGTGTGTGTGTGTGTGCGTGCGTGCGTGCGTGTGTGTGTGTGTGCGCGCGTGTGTGTGTGTGTGTGTGTGTATGATTGTCTAGACTATACTGGATCTGTGCGAATAAAAAAAAATGTTCACCCCAAAACACTGGGTGATGTAATTTTTCTGGCTATTTAGAACCAAGATAAACCATTCTTAGCAACGGATTAACGTACACTAAACCTGTGTTAACATTTGGCAAAAAAACCCATCTTGCCCATTGTAAACCATATGTATATATTCAATATTGAACCATCAAGGTTTGATGAAAGATTACGAATCTTGGTTGGCAAATGGAGAGCATTGCTGCCAACCTCAATGTCCGTGAAGTTGCCATATTTCGGAAACACTTAATATTAATTAATGGTAATAATAAATAATTTCGTGACATAAATTTAAGTAGGTATAATTATAAATTACTTAAAATTTCATTTTGAGTTGTATAAACATTCACTGACGCAGTTTAAAAATAATAATCACCGATAATGTTATACCTTTTCAAGCTGGTAATAACACAACAGCTTTTCTTATTGACGTGATAAAACTATAAAAATACATAATTTTGCCCTGTAATTATATATTTTATGAAAAATTAGCATCTACAGAATAAATCGATACCTCGTATGCATTTTTTGAGGTTCATTGAAAAAAAATTCATAAACCGTCGTTTGGCTCAACTGGACCGCTCCAAACTCCTTAATTAGTTAATATACATTATTTTGAGTTTCTTGGGTTCTTATAAAAGTTCAACTTGGACGAAAGTCCCACCCCCAAGGCGACACTCTTTATAATGGCGTTTCGTTTTCTTCCTAGTCGTGAGATGAGTTGGAGAACATTTATCGCTCCGGTAGAACGTTCATGCTGTTTAGTCGTTGAGACCCGTTTCTAAGATTTCTTCTAAACGACGTTTGTTAAAAAAAAAGAGGAAAAAATGTTGTTTGACTTAAAATAGAGTTTTCCCCCGTTTTTTTCAAAATGTTTGTCGTACAGCTGAAAACGTGAAAACGAATTTTTCACCGATCGTTCTCGCATTAGTTGCGGCTCGGTTGGTATTTGCCATCGCCTTAAAATTGTCACCACTGAGTATCGATGCTATGGAGTATTTTATCATAAAATACCGGCTCTAGACGGCGCCACATTACCTCCGTCTCTATTCGCTTTCCGCGCCGAATAGGCGGGAAAACGATTGCCGTCGTGAATTCTATTCAACGAATAATGTATATGATAAATAGCGGACAAAGTGGAATATGACGTTGGATAAAAATGTCGTTCCATTCAGTTATCAAGCACACAAAGCCGAACATAAAAACAAGGGGAAACAAATGAAGGGGAATGATTTCTGCAGCTCGATCAATTCGAATGGACTAACGCGAAAGCCGGGGCGTAAATAATCGCAATCGATCGATCTTCCGATCGATACTCTCAAATCTATCGAAATTATCACGATATGACAGCTAAAAAAATACAAGACGTTGGCTCTTGTCATTTGTTTCATACGCGCATCTTGAACAGAGATCAAAATCGAAAACAAAATTTTGGGAATTCGTTTGAAAATCAAAAGTTTAATATGAACGTCGTTGAGTCGAAACACGTGGTCGTACGTTTGCATGGTTCGTTATAGAATTTGAAATATGTCCGAAGCAAGTGTGTTTTCTTCGTAAACTCATGGGTGATCCCACTTACGACCATACGGTTTATTCATTATGCATTCGGAACAAGTGGTCACAACACCTCGTATCGGTACACAATTAAAAAAAGAACAAACGAACAGATATTGAATTACGACACTGCAAGCGCGCTTGAAACAATACTTCGGGAATATGTGACGAATGTAGAACACGATGTTTTTTTCTCGAACTACATTTTCTCTCAGACAATAATAATTGCGTTGCAATGAGTGAAAAACGGCAAAACACCGATTAAATTTCTTGACAATTGACGCTCGCCACGAGTTAATACGTTCTTCCGATTTCTCTGTCCAACCGCGCCAATGTATCAGGATCATCGAAATTGCCGGCGGTCGAGAGGTTTTCTCCCAGAGCCGAGGCAAGGTAGCAGCTAGAAAACCACGTTTCCTCGCCACTTCGAAGCCCCAGCTGAACGACGATCCCCCGACGGACAACAAATTAACCGCTAAGAAGAACAACAAATCACCCAATAGACAGACTGTTTGGGAACTGCGCAGCAGGTAATGAGACAGTTAAAATATTCTTTTCGCGGAAGGCTGTATCTTGTGGGAACATGAGTAGGGCCCTTCCAAATCATCGGTAAATTACAATGGCTTAAAAAAAAAGTTACAATCAATTATTATACCCAACGATCAACTGGAATAAGAAATTCCGCCCAAATTTAGTAGATTTAGACATTTTTACATTTTCCCTGACAAGTCGCGGTTATGAAATTCTTCTGCTAGTGAGATTTTCCAAGTTTTATCGTTAATATTTTCTTTAACCATTCGGTGACCACCTGTTTTTATTGTCGTTACGGAATCTAGATAGAAATGTGGCCAGTGTGTCATCTTTATAAAGTGCCCCATAAATTGGACGATTTTTACCATGATGAAGGTTGCATCGTTGGAATTCAACAAAAATTCTTTTTAGTTTTTTTGATTGCCTTATTTTCATTATCATTCAAAATCTTATGTTATATATTTCGACTGAAGACCTCTAGTTTTGTAATGAAAGTGTTGAAAATTGCGCAAATAAAACTCGATTTGATTGACTGAAGATCCCTAATAAGGATCCCGAGAAACGTTTAAAAGACTTTAGAGGCTTAAAGTTGCCAAAGAAAATTGGGCTGTGAAACTTTCGTTGCGCTCCAACGATGCAAACTCCAATTTTCATAGATTTTTTGTCGTAATTTTTGGTTAAAAATTCAGTAACTTGGCATGAAATTATACCAGGAAACCAAGACGTATTTTTACTTCGTTGTAGACGAAATCAGTTGGTTGTTCAATATTGGAGTTCATGAAAGAAACGAGAGAATTACTCTTACCTTAAGAGAATCGTGCAATTTATTTTTTCCCATCTGTTGCACACGATACGAAAGGTCTGAAGTCCATCCGTGCACCATGGCGTAAAAAGCGTCCATTAGAACGAATCTGATAGTTTTTTAAGCCGCTATTTACGTGTATCGGATCATTGAGGGGCATCTGTTTATTTTTCAACTACTTGACCCGAGCATACTTTGCGGCATGAATGTTTAGATGCGGCGACACGAGGCGTCAGAGAGCCAATCGCGAAGTAACGGAGACCGTATTCTCGTCCGAGGTACACTCGGTGCGTCGTAATCCGTCCAAATCCATACTGGACTACGATTCGCCGAAGGGAAATCGCGCCCATCGTATTATGAACTACGACTCGGTACTGAACAGCAATAACGTCGATTACACCGCTTCGAAGAGTATCACGGATCTGGAGTATGGATTGCCGAAGAATTGCATAGATTATCAGTCGAACAATACGACGCCGGCTCGCAGTATGGCTATCGTGAGCGACGGCGAGGTTGTCGTTTTCGACGACATCGACGATAATTGGCAGGGCTTGCGTCTCGATCTCGGCAGCACGAACGCTACTCAAGCCTCGACCGGCTGCGTCAAAGGCACTCACGACGACGAACGACAGCGCAGCAGAGTACAGCCGGAACGTCCTGCTTCGAGTGTCGGTAGTACTCCCAGCCCGACACCGACTTATACGCGCAAAACGTCGGAATTGTTCAAGGTAACAGCGAAATCGCGACGGACCGAGTCCGAGAGAGCTGCAGCCTCGAAATAACGCTCAGTCGTTCTCGTGGAGAGCCCAGCGTTTCATCAATGAATGTTGAAGGATACCGCTCTAGACGTTAATATTTACGATAAAAGTTCAAATTTTAAGTTTCAATGAGCTTACATCGTTTTTGAGAACTAAAAACAGTTTTGAAATAACAAAAATAGGAAAATAAAAACAGTTTTAAAATAATAATAAACAGAAAATGAGAAACGGTTTTAAAAAATGTTGATCAGAGGATAAAGAATAGTTTAAAAATAATATAAAAAACAGACAGTAAAGAATAGATAATAAAATTAAAGTTTAATTCGCCATTCTTCAGAAGGAATCTTTATCAAGATTTTAGGTTTTTTTTTTCCATAACTATGTAGTGGAGTATACCGCAACTGCAGCGAATCTGTGTTTGAAGATAGAACAGTATCCTCCAACGTTCATGAATGAAACACTCGAGCCTCCTTACCAGGTCTGTGTTGAGCTCCGTGCCGAAAAAACAGGTTGATTTACAATATTTTATTCTGTGGGAGTATTTGAATGACTAGGTTGGAATTTTACACGCGATTTATATACGGTTTTGCTAAGCTTGATTTTTTTGTTTTATTGACAAATATTGATAAACGGTGAAGTTATTATTGTTTAAGCAAAGTGCCGCCATTGCTGCACGGCCAATCGGTGTAGATGGCAAGTAGGATGATTTGAAATGAAAAAATCTACTTTAATCATAATAGTAAAACTTTTAATGAACAAATAGCTGAACATTTTTTTAAATCATCCGCTCATACGAATTAAGGGTTTAGGCTACTGTGCCCTGAAAATCAGGGTTATTAAAAAAACAAAAACTTGAAGGATTAAGTAAGATTGAAAAATCGTTTAGGCACTTATTTGTATGTGCGTTTAAAAAGTTGTGTGTCAAGTTTCATTAAATAAAATGAATAATTAAAGAAGTTATAAACAATCAGGTGACGGACCTTGAAACGTTAGGGACTCAACGGTGTACTTGATTTTGGCCATTCGATTGATCTAAAGCAAAACAACGACTTCTTTTTCTTGGAATACATCATATTGGGTAAGATTGACCGATCTTCTTTTGTTATCATATATCAATCATCAAAAAACGAACTTTTAATTTTGTTTTTCGTTTTTTCGAAGAAAAACGACACTATTGTTAAGAGGAGGATAGGGGTTTCAGCGTGAAAAAAAAACTTTTTTGGCGATTTTTTTTCATCTATGTGGATAGAGTAAATTTATTGAAACCTTTTGTACATTGTTAAGTGTCATTTCAAGAACATTCCGTGAAATTTGTACGCGAAAATATCCACAAACAAGCCGGTGACAAAGCTTTTCCAAGAACGCCTTTGGAAAAACACGATTTGCGGTGTTCACTGTATCTCAGCTAGAAATTATCTGAAATCAAGTACCATTAAAATTTAGACAAAGTATCATCAAATCCTTCCCCCAACGGTCTTTGATAATCTTTTTTTTTTATTTCTAAATTTTTGGTGGTCATGTAAAGTGAAAAACTATTTTTCACGAAAAACGCCACCATTTTGAGGGTGGCAAACCCCCTCAATGTATACAAAACTCAAACTAACCGTGGGGGGGGGGGGGGGGGGGAGGTATTTTATATGTAGAAAGTGTGTACCAAGTTTGAAATAAATCGGTCATGTAGTTTTCAAATGGCAGTGAACACGGACTTTGAAAAAGTGGTTTCGAGAAAAACGCGTTTGAAGTTTAGAGACGTCGGAGCTACAGTGTTAGAGGAGCGGGACTAAATAGTCAATAACTGCGAGAGTTTTGCTCTGATTGACTTGAAGTGTTGGGATTATATTCTTGAAATGTTTAACTATAAGAAAAGACAAAAAAATCGATTTTTCAAAGGTGCAGACCCCTGCCCTCCCCTTAATAAGTAATGAAAAAAATGTTACGAAGAAAAGGTCGGTCAAGACTAAACTACTATTACACTGAATAAGTGTACCAAATTTCGAGTCGATCCGTTTATTAGATTCCGAGAAATCGTGTACACCGTTTTGAAAATATAGTTTTAAGAAAAACGCGATCAAAGTTTTACTAGCAGTTTCGTCGTTGTAATCATAAGTTTACCTTTGATCTGCAATTCATACACCATATGTTGGACCTTCCTTCTCAATTTGAGTTGCCTCAATTGACTATAGATTTATTTTTTAATTTTTGAAGTAGTCTAACCCCTTAATAAATCATAGTTTCGAGGAAAACGCCAAAAAAGGTCAATTTTCGAAATTTTTACATCTTTGTCGCATTTCAAAGTTAATACCCTAGGCTATGAAAGTATCCAATAAAGAAAAATTAAATTTCAAGATTATGCAGATGTCTTGATTCGTTTGGGAAATCCTGACACGAAATTACACTTTGTCTCATTGCATTCCATTGGTCACCGAGGAGTATAAGACACGCGTGGCTTGTATTAGACCTATTCGACAAACATTTTGGGCCCTCTCAGTTGCTTCATAGTTTCTTCCGCCCACGCAGGTCGTCGCGCCCAGAAGCGATTGCGAGGCAGGTTCGCCCTCCCCCGAACGGAATCATCAGGTGGCGAGGGTGATCGGAGAATTGCCGATAGCGCAATATTCGGGAAGTCCACGGAGATACGGAGTTCGTGAAAATCCAAGATTGCCCAGTCTTCTGTCATCACCGTCCGTGTATTTGACACCGAGGCCAGGTTTTCCGCAGAGAATATTGCCAACGACGCCGAACCAAAAAGAGGTAAACGTTGAATAATACGAAATGGACAAAAGCAAACTCAGTGCAGTATTATGCGAGATACAAAATATTTGGTAAACATGTTTCGACGCCCTTCGTTTCAACACTTTTTTCATTCCAACCTTTTTCATTCGTTCTGATACGATTACATTTTTTAGAAGGAAGATAATTCGACGGAGTTCGTGGTCGATAACGCCCAATTGGACAATGATACGGCAAACACGATAGAACCGACGCCCGATCCAGCGCCGCCTTCGCCCGAGCCCGAGGAGGAGGAAGAGGACGAAGAAGAGGAGGAAGAGGAAGAGGACGACGAGGACGACGATTCCTTGAAACCTTCGGTTATCGATGGCGATAATCTCACCAGTCTCGTTGCGTCGGGAGGCAGTACTTTCGATTATTTGTACGAATTCTCGGAAACGCGCAAGGTGCTGGAAGAATTTTTCAAATGTCCACCACCGACCGAGGAGAAGGAAAACAACGGTGACACGTTCCCGTTCCAGGTGAATTATTTTATTCGCGAGTGATCGGCTCTTTGCCATGTCCAGAATTTAAATGACTGTATTTATTTTGCCGTCGCTCGTGCGGCAAAAGGATCTGGATTACGAGTTACGGAGGCAGGGAGGCAGCTCTTACGTCGGTCAAAGACTGGCAAGCGGTTTGCCGGGTGTCGAGGAAGTTATGGTGCACGAGTCGCCGAAAAAACAGAGGTCCGATTTCCCCCAAACGGTAAGCAAATACGTTTTTAAGGGGAGGGTAGGGGTTTCAGCGTGAAAAAAATACTTTTTGCAATTTTTTTTCGTCTATATTGATAGAGTAAATTTATTGGAACCTTTTGTACATTGTTAAGTATCATTTCAAGCAGATTCCGTGAAATTTGTACGCGAAAATATCCAGAAACAAGCCGGTGACAAAGCTTTTCCAAGAACGCATTTGGAAAAACACGATTTGCGGTGTTCACTGTATCTCAGCTAGAAATTATCTGAAATCAAGTACCATTAAAATTTAGTGAAAGTATCATCAAATCCTCCTCCCAACGGTCTTTGATAATTTTTTTTTTTTTCATTTCTAAATTTTTGGTGGTTATGTGAAGTGAAGAGTGCTATTTTTCACGAAAAATTCCGCCATTTTGGGGGTGGAAAATCCCCTCAATGTAAAAAAAATCTCAAGCTAACCGTTGGGGGGAGGGATTTTATATGTAGAAAGTGTGTACCAAGTTTGAAATACATCGGTCATGCAGTTTTCAAATGGCAGTGAACACGGACTTTGAAAAAGTGGTTTCGAGAAAAACGCGTTTAAAGTTTAGAGAAGTCGGAGCTACAGTGTTAGAAGAGCGGGACTAAATAGTCAATAACTGCGAGAGTTTTGCTCTGATTGACTTGAAATTTTGAGCCGATAAAAAAAATACGCATCGCTTACTTTTCGGTGCTTCATAACATATCCAAATTTCAACAAAATCGAAGGGTGTCACCTGAGGGATGTTCCTTGTTAGAGATGTAAGAACAAAACTGAAAATAGTAATAATCAATAGAAATGACGTCGGAAAAGCGAGCGAGTGAAAAATTGTAATAAATTCTGAGGCAGTGATGTATGTAAGAATGTAAAAGGGTTTAATGTATGTAAGAATGTAAAAAGGGTAAAAGATGTAGTACACTGTACAGTGGAATAAAACTAACCAACTAACCTTAAACCCCGCTGTTTTTGATGTGGTGACCATTTGCCGCTCTTTTAATCAGTCCAAGATTATAAAAACGTTTGCTAACAGCCATTTCAGTAATGGTCAACATATCAAGCAATTCTTTAAGAGTGTAACATTGATCTTCATAGAGTAGGGCCTCCAATTCTTCATCTTCAATTTTTTCGGCTGTCCTGGCCGTTCTTTCTCTTTAAAGTCAAAATCGCCACTCTTGAATCGTCTAAACCAATCTCTGCTCGTTGGCTCAGATAGAGCACCTTCATCATAAGTTTCTTGAAGCAAGCGATGATTTTCAGCAGCACTTTTTCTTAAATTAAAGCAATAAAGCAAAGCTTCCCGCATATTATGTTTCGTTGGTTCAAAACCTGACATTTTCGATCCTATAAAAAAAGTAGCGTGTACAAGTGAATTTACTCTGGAATACTGAATATTATAGGTCATGTCGAATACTTCGACAGAGTATAGTTCTAGTGTTACTTCTATGAAAATAATACTAGTTACGCCATCTAATATAAAACAGCGGGAATTAAGGTTAAAAACCAATAAGATTATTGAAAAATCGTTTGGACATTTATTTGTATACACATTGACAAAATTGTGTACCAAATTTTATTGAAAAATATTGATAATTAAAGAAATGATACAAAATCTCGTGAAGGACCTTTGAACGTGAGGGGCTCAACGGTGTACTTGATTTTGGCACCCCGGTTGATCTGAAACGAAAATTTTCTTTTCTTCTTAAAATAGATAATATTGGCTAAAACTTGACCGAGCTTTATTTGTTATCGTATGTTAGTCATAAACAATTTTTTTTCCTTGATTTTTTGAGAAAACATGACTTATGTCTATAAGTCATGTTTCGCTTCAGTATAAGAATATTGTCGATCAAGAATTTTTTTATTACACTCTTAAATTCAAGTTAGTAAATCTGTCTATATATGTATATTTGCTCATTTGAATTTGATAGAATAAATATGAACTTCCTCATTATTTGATAAATTTCCTAGATAATTTTCATTAATAAATGACAACATTTCTTAATAGAGAGTAAAATATTATAGATAATAAAATGATAATATTCCTCAATAAGTGTATTATTAGTCGATTAAATCCAAATGCGCATATATATATATATATATATATATACAGGGTGTCCCATTTTAATCTTACACCTGAATTTTCTCGAATAATATTGCTCGGACGAAATATTGTGTGGAACAAAACTTCTAGGGATTGAAGGGGGACGTTTGAAAAAAATTTATTTGAGGAGCCAAAATTCAAAGTGGCGGCGTTACAAAGGCTGACATGTTTTTTTCAAACGGAAACATAACTTTTTTTATTGCCAAAAAATTTGTCAGCTGAAAACTAAAAACTTTTGTTGAAAACATTTTTTTATAAAATTCATAGTTTTCAAGTGAGAACATCATTTTCAATTATTTCAGATGTATCCAGGATTTGTGTGTGTGTGTGTGTGTGTGTGTGTGTGTGTTTTTCTACCCATCGTGATCAAAGTTCGTCAAGGATTTAAAGAAACACGTTTTTGGGCCTGAAAATGGCACAAACGCTATTAAAATGGAAAAAAACTATTTTTCATCGATTTTCCTTCAAAATTTTCTCATGAAATATCGTCCAAATTTGAAAACAAAAAAACAAAAAAAAAAAAATTTCAACAGTGTCCACACACAGACACACACACACACACACACACACACACACACACACACACACACACACACACACGCGCGCGCACACACACACACACACACACACACACACACACAAATCCTGGATACATCTGAAATAATTGAAAATGATGTTCTCACTTGAAAACAATGAACTTTATCAAAAAAATTTTTCAACAAAAGTTTTTAGTTTTCAGCTGACAAATTCTTTGGCAATAAAAAAAAGTTATGTTTCCGTTTGAAAAAAACATGTCAGCCTTTGTAACGCCGCCATTTTGAATTTTGGCTCCTCAAATAAATTTTTTTTCAAACGTCCCCCTTCAATCCCTAGAAGTTTTGTTCCACACAATAGTTCGTCCGAGCAATATTTTTCGAGAAAATTCAGGTGTAAGATTAAAATGGGACACCCTGTATATATATATATATATATAGTGATATCGGTCATATAATAGTAGTTTAGTTTTGACCGAAGTTTTCGTTTTGATCAGTTTGTTTCATTAGTTATTAACAATCATTATTATTCTATCAAAATCAAAATACAAAATATATATATGTTTGGTATTTTGATTTTGATAGAATAATAATGATTATTGTTAATAACTAATAAAAAAGACTGATGAAAGAAAAAACTTCGGTCAAAACTAAACTGTTATAATAGTACTGAATAAGTGTACAAAATTTCGAGTCAATCCGGTCATTAGATGTCAAGAAATCGTGTACACCGTTTTGAAAAGCACAGTTTCGAGTAAAAGGCGTTCAAAGTTTTAGCAGTTCTATCGTTGTAATAAGTTCACCTTCAATCTGCAATTCCTGCACCATATTTTGGACCTTCTTCTTCAACTTGTGTTGCCTCGAGTGACGAACGAGTGTTCGTCATTTTCGCAGTAGCCTAACCTCTCACCAGAAATTTAACGTTTCTTCGACAGTTTTTATTTATAGACATAGACTCATTAGTACGAAGTATCGATGCATGATTCTCAAGTCTCGCGAAACCCGTTCCTTCGCGTCAAGGAGTTAGCTACACTGCAGCCCTCGAATTTCCGCACACGACCTCATTTGTACGAACTACGGAACATTTGTATTTAAAAAATAACATCGCTGAGGTGGCAGTAAACATTTTCCAAGCCGATGGTAGGGCCTCGTTAAATATTTTTGACGCAAGTGACGGATTAAAAAGAAAGTAAAGGAAGGTCCTGTTTTTATCGACGTAGGCACGTTTGAACATCAATATGTCCAAATAATGATCGACGGATGATTATGCGACGAAATTAGAAATTGAAAGAAAAATGTCCTACATTTATAGAAAAACTGTGCGTTGATTGCGATTTTTCTATCGCGCGTATTTACCCGAAGATTGTACGTGGCTGCGTGTTCGCGTGAATGCGAGCACGTTGGAAAAAGTTGAAAAAACGAAAACGGGATGCACGAAAGAATTGTCGTTTTATTTTTAGACGGTCGAGCACGAGAATAACTTTCTGGATCTGTCGGTTGGTACCGGCAGTAGCGAGGATCTCGGTGAAACAGAAGTCGGTCTTCAGGTCGGCCATTCGCGCAATTTTACACTGAGCCCCGAGACAACGGATTGCGATAGTAATTGCGGCGATTTGGACAGTGACATGTCACTGATGATAATGGACAATGAGCTGATGCCGGCATCGGGTTTGCTCGGCTCGGTGGGTGATTTGGGCAATAATTCGGACTCGCTCAGAATACACACGAGTATGCCGGTACTCGAGGACGGCCTCTCGAGCGGCCATGCCAGTGACACGGACAACAATAATCCAACGGTTATGCTCATGGAGAGGCAAAAGTGCGAGGTTGGGGTTGAAATAATGTCGCGCACGAGAGACGAGGTTGTGTCGAATCTCAGTTGCGAACAAGCTAAGGATGGCGACGTCGTCGATATCACGAAGGACATATTGCGTATGCTCAAGGAAACGTCGCCCGATTTTTTCATCGCCCAGAAGGACAATACCTACGAGTCCAACGAATTGAATCTCGATGCTTTGGATCCGCTCGGTACACCACCGCCACCGGCACCACAGGGACGCCAAAGCACCAATCTCGAGATCGGTGGCGAAGTCGAGGCGGCGATCAAAGACATTAGAATGGCGCTGCAAAAAACGAAAGCTCTACCTGTCAAATCAGCCACGGATGATGCAGCCGAAACGAGCATCAGCCCCATATGGATTCCAAGGTATATCATCGTCATAATCTTTGGATTTATTCAAAATATCAATTTCTACAGTGAATCGTAATCAGTTTATCCGTCTTACAAGTTTTTATTTAACTTGACTTTCTGTGAGATGCAAAACGGAAAATCGATATATCACCCACTTCCCGACTACCTAGAGCTCTGAAATTTTGCAAACGTGCATCTAAAATGTGATAATGCATGATTCCACAAAAAAATATATCCATGAAATTTTCACCTTTTCTTGTGAAATTAGCGATATCTAATCATCCATATAAAATCTTACTAATCCAAGGAAACAAATTCGTAGCCAACTGAGTTTGTATGTGAACAATTTATATGCAGCAATTAGCCGTAAGTTCAATCCCAATTAGTCTTTGTTATTTTTTACAAGCATTCCATGTTCCTAACGTACAAACTCGTAAACTAGTAAACTACTAGTAAAATCAATTATGGACTAAAAAGTAGAAAATAATTTCCATGTAAAAATATATTTAAAAAAACAAGCCTTCATTTACTGTACTAAAAAGTAGATAATATTTTTTTTACCAAGTCACCTATATGTGTCTATGAATAAAAGCCTGGGGCGCTCAAAATTTAGACATTATCTTTAATTTACACAAATCCGTTAACATATCAAGTGTATTTAAGGGGAGATCCATCTCCGAGATTTCATCAACGGCGCAGATCTACATTTTTGAGGAAATTTTTTTAACTACCATTTTCGTCTATAAATAATGACTTGAGTAAATAAAAAAAATATATATATTTTTTTAAAAATGTATTTCGAAACTGTATTTATTAAGGGGTTAGGCCACTCTAGAGCCCGAAAAATAGGCTTTTTGGGAATTTTTTTTCAGAAAAACTGAAAAATAAATCGAGATTACAAACGAGGGTGTTTATCAGGGTATTATATATTATAAAGGTATATATTATAAAGGGTATAAAGGTGATATATATGAGTGACTGTATACAATAATTTTTTTGAAGCGATACTGCCTTAGGCCTCTAGAGTGGCGTGAGGCCTTAATTTACTGTAAAACAACCTTAGATTTCTTAAACAAAAATCCTACAACTGAGTATAAACGTGTGATAATAATTTCTCTCGTTACTATGGTACCGAATTGAATATGTTTTATGAAAAAATCGATCAAATTTATTAGACATTCCAAAAGTTAAGCGCCCCTAGCTTTTATTTATAGTCACCCTTAGGTGACTTGGTAAAAAAAATTATTCTCTACTTTTTAGTACATTAAATAAAAGCTTGCTTTTGAAAAATATTTTTGGACTTGGTAAAAAAAATTATTTTCTACTTTTTAGTACATTAAATAAGAGTTTGTTTCAAAAAATATTTCTGGACTTGGTAAAGAAAATTATTTCATACTTTTTAGTACATTCAATAAAAAACTTGTGATCTAAAAATATTTCTTTTTACATATTTTTGGATTTACTGTGCTGAAAAAGGTTCTTATCTTTTTTCCGATTTCACGTTACCTGTGGACGAAACTTGATTCTTTCCCGTTCGTTTTCCGAAAACATTTGATCAATTTACGAGATATTGCCCGAAAGAGACAATATATTGCTCAACAAGTTCAACTTTTAGTGGACGTATCTGTGTCAAAAAAAGGAATCAGTACGTTTAACATTCATCGACGATACGCACGACAGCTAATTGTTAGAAGTGAACTCTATGGAAAACGCGTGGTCTATCCAAACCCAACTGTTCGTGTTATGTAGCAATACGTAATGGGAATTAGTGAATCGCAATTGCATCTAACTAAGTTGTAGTATGTTGGATGGCAGGCGGCGCGTCTGTAACGAGAACAACAGCGAGGATTCGGAAGCGAGACGAATCGAGGACGACGCCGAGCCCGAAAACGAAGAGCCCATCGATGACGAGGAAGCCGACACTGATCTCGAAACGGACAGACTGCTAGGACAACAGAGAACCGACGACCAGGGATTTTACGACGATAGTGTGAGTCGACTCTTCCGATTGCCAATAAAAATTCATTAGAATTACAATCGGGTGCCAAACTGATAATTCTTGGATGAATATGAAACATTAATTTCTATCTCGAAACGATGCGCCATTCTTCGAATTTACTTTGCCCAAAAATTCGAATCATTTTACGGAAAGAATTTATTTCCTTCGGGAATCTTTGTCGTTCTTCGTTTGCAACTAGAGATAAATTCGCATCAACGAGTTTGCATAAGTAATGGTAACGTTAAACACTGATTGCATATTACGACGATGAATGGAGCTTCGGCAATTTTATGGACACTCCACAACTATCGTTCACCCGTTTATTTCGTGGCGTGCAAAATACCAACCAAAAAAAGGCCCAATTGCAATTTGTCCCAGGAACGATCTATTATGTACGGAGCCTTAATGCTATAATCACACTGTACAGTTGCAGTATTTCTGTGATTAGTTTTTTCTATTCGTAATCTGTAAAAATGGAAGATAGGGATAAACAACGAAATTTTCATGGTATCCACATTTTTCCTCTAACGTTCGAACTTAACACGTCTTTGAATTAATAAACCGATTACTAAAAAACATTTAAAAAAATGTTAACAGATATTGAAATCGTAGAAAAAATTGAGTAGATATTGTGAATATAAAACCACGGTTCTTTCTTCGCGAAGTGCACTTCGTTTAGCGTGATGACGAGAAAATTGGGGCTCACTTTTTCTCGATTCGCTTAAGGGGTTGGACTACTGTGGTGACCCGAAAATCAGGGTTATTTAAAGAAAAAGCAATTTTGAAGGAATAAGTAAGATGATTGAAAAATCGTTCCAATCATCTATTCATCATTTATTTGTATGTACATTAACAAAGTTGTGTACCAAATTTCATAAAAAATATGATTAATTGCAGAAATTATAAACAATCTCGTAGAGGACCTTTGAACGTGTGGGGAGGGGGGGGGGGTGTACTTGATTTTGGCCACCCGGTTGATTAGAAAGAAAAAAACGAGTTTTTTCTTGAAATAAATAATATTGGCTAAGACTTGGCCAAGCTTTTTTTTATCGTGTTTCTATTACTAAAAAATTGAATTTTTTCGATTTTTCGAGGAAAAATGACATCGTTATTGTTAATAACTAATGAAAAAAAATGTTACGAAGAAAACGGTCGGTCAAGGCTAAACTGCTATTACACTGAATAAGTGTATCAAATTTCGAGGCAATCCGTTCATTAGATATCGAGAAATCGCGCACACCGTTTTGAAGAACATAGTTTCGAGAAAAACGCGTTGAAAATTTAACTACCAGTTCTATCGTTGTAATAATAAGTTTACCCTGAATTTGTGATTTCTGGTCCATGTGTCGGACCTTCCTCTTGAATTCGAGTTGACTCAAGGAAAAAATGATTTTTTCAAATTTTCACAGTAGCCTAACCCCTCAACAAAAGTATTTGACTATATACAGGGTGTTATGAATAGATAATCCTGCAACTATCGATAAGTCAGATCATGTCTTGCTATATCCTGGAATTTCAGTTTAGTGGAAGTCCCACGGTTTTCGAGATGTATGCTGAAGTTTGCATCATTGGATGAATTATTTATGTTGACGTTAATGAATGATTTAAATTATTTAAATGTCTTTGAATGTTGAAGTTAATGAATGATTTATGTTGAAGTTTGCATAATTGGAATGCAACGAAATTTAATCTCATTTTCCTTTACTCTCTATTTTTAATGTTATTTAAAATAATTAGCAATAGATTTAGCTTGTAGGTCTCTAATGAGAATCTTTTTTAAAAACTTAGCCATCGCTTTGTTCTGCCAAAGAAAATTGGCAATTAGAAAAACGTATTTTCTTTGCGTTCCAACAATGCAAACTTCAATATCATTCGAGATTTCGGGCTTTATGTGATTTTTTGATAAAAATCATCTGCTTTTGGTTTTTCTAGGTCATTTCTACAAATGACATGAATCGACAATAACTAAGCAACTTTTTCAAGTAATTGGCACGAAATACATAGTACGTTTTTTTACACCGCAGGCTATCAAAGTCAGATGTTCGAATTAGTTTGTACGAAAATTCTTCATAAGATCTTTTTTCATAGTTTCCTTAACATTTAAGGTTAACAAGAAGACTTTTCTAGATGAAAAAAAAATAAGCACGACTACTTTTAAAAAAACCGGGTAAAAAACGTTACCATTTGTAGAAATGGCATGCGAAAACAAAAGCACATGATTTTTATCTCGAAAACCGTGGGACTTTTACTAAACTGAAATTCCAGCATATAGTATGACATGATCTGATCTATCGACAGTTGAATGATTATCCATTCATAACAGGACACCCTGTATACTAATGGTAATGAGTCTCTTCGATCGCGATCGTCTCTCCTACCAAGAAAAATGTGGTTGCAATGAAAATTTCCCATAAGCGCAAATTTTACATGTCTCACAAGAACATGCTGTACATACAAAAATTTTGAGAAATGTTTCAATTACCTTCGTTCTATTCTGATTCTGTGTTTATAATTTAACAAAGAAACATCGTATTTTTCCAAAAGTTCGCAACTTCCGCAGTTCCTTGATTTCCTCTCTCTCTTTTTCTGTCTCTCTCTATCTGTTTAATCTTGCTGTGAACTACCCCAACGTATATTCGCTAATAGGTCCCTGGGTGTATCGTTTAACTAATGAATAATGAAGAAAAACTTGATCTTGGTGTTTTCAAAAGCAGGGGTGGCGGAAGCCTAAGACTAGGACAATGCTACCACCAATGAGTACAAAAGTCGTAACGCCAAAGCAAACCCCGCCGAAAACCTTGAGTGTTGCTCCATTAGAAACGCTAGCGAGCCCAACGGAAACCTTACCCTCGACATCAACGTCCATGTCACCGCCTCCCGTTGTAACGAACGTACGAACCACGTCGTCTCCCGAAATCGACGTAGCTACACCCACGAAAATAACTACGAGCCCCCAGAAGAGTCCGGTTAAAAATTCTCCCTCGCCCACTCAGAGCCTCAAGGAGTCCAGCGGCAAAGGGAAAAAGGTGCCCGTAGAGAAATGTGCTTCTTTTTTTCCTTGCGTTAACGACGACAAAAAACAAACTGCTCATTTCCGTCGTTCATTCGTTTCGCTTTGATGGCATCCTTTTTTCTAGTTGAAACTACGATAGTGCTCTAGATTTGTTTTTTTTTCGGAATAAAAACCAACGGAATAGTATGTTGAGCTATAAGCCTTTAGAGACAGGAATGATTTATTTTTAAGGCAATGAACAATGCCCATAGCGATTCTCAATAGGGAACCTTACGCAAAGCTCAGCGCAGATGGCGCCACGTAAATATAATGGACAATTATTGCATCCAATTGCACGACACAGATGCATTCTTCACAATTTCTTCACAACTGGATTATTTAAGGCGGGATATACATTCGGACAGGAAGAAAATAAGCAGTAATGAGGGGTTTTAAAAACTGAGAAATAATTATTTTACAATTATCAAACTTTAGGTATATTTTAATAGTATATTTAAGTATACGAAACAATTTTAAAAAATTCATTCATCATCAAAATGGCGGAGCTGTGGCAGAGTGTTACAGCAAGGTCGCCGCGGGAGTTGCGAATCGGCGTGCAGTCTAGCTTCCCGTAGACTTTGATTTGCAAAAAAGTTCAAACATTTTTTCAATTAGAACATGTATAGTTTCTATCTGGCGTTAATTAAAATGAAGAAAATGGCACGCATTTACAAAAAAATCAACATTTCACGCAACATTTCTGTAAAATGTGGATTAAAAAAGTAGTTTTTTTTCCAATATTTCGAAAACAATTTTTGTCAAGTAGAAGGTACCAATATTATCAATATTTCTACCAAGTTTCAACTCAGTCGGCTCAATAGTTTTTAAGTAATCCTGCACGCCAATTTCGATAACGCAGTTTTGAGAAAAATGCGTTTGACGTTCACGCTCGCTCCGAATCCGAGCGGTGAGGCACAGCGTTGACGGGCTGTAACGTTTGACGTTTTTCGAGTTTCGCTTTGCAACTTTGGGAAAATATTCTACATAGTTCTGTTGTTTAAAGAAAAAAAAAAGAAATCGATTTTTTGATCGTTGTAAATGTATATTTCGCCTTAAGGAAAATTCGACAATAGTAGAAACACGGGCATAACGAAAGCGAATGTCACTAAACGTCATGTTCTGTTTACGTTATAATACAATATACCCTCTAGCGGGCGAAAGTGGCAGTTGGGTTCCCTATTGGACAAAAAAGGTGTTTTTTTTCAATTTTGTTCTGAATGTGTTATCCAAAGTTTGGGATCTCGGAGTTTTATCCTAGTCAAGGACTTTCGACTTTCTTTTTCGACTTACGATGGTCATTTGACCTTTATCAACATCGCTATCAACGATAGAACGGGTTCGATACCTCCGGCCGGGCCGAAAAGCGCCGTTTTCGGAATTTTCTTTACATGGCATTTACTTAAATTAAACGGGATTTTATTTGAAGGGCAAATGCCAAGAAATTCGAACCAATATCCATCATACATTATTCATCGATGCTTCGATTACATTCCTTTGTTTCTACATTTGTTTTGTAAATCCAAGAAGATTCTTGTAAAGTAATGTTATGGTTATCGTCCGTCGAGCCAAATTTTAAAATAAAATAAAAAATAAAAATTTATCACATTTTGAACTAAAAACATGTGTTGCGTCGAATTTCGCATTTGTTTGTTTATAAAAATTATTCCAAATAAAATAATTCAATAATCGCTCGACATTAGAGAATCTGTTTTGAAGATATAACAAACGGCATAAAAAGTATTAAAAACCATTCGAGTTATCATGCAGGAAATCGAAAATTTCATTTTCTCAAAGGCGTGTAAGAGTATAGAGAATAATGATCAAGTAAAAAAATCGATTTTGTTAATGCCGGAGGTATGTAACTCTTTAGCAGCAATCTTATTTTTTTTCTTGTCAAAATCGTTCAATATAGTTCCGTGCACAAGTTTATGCAGCGCCTGTTACAAGGATTTCGACTATAGAATGTGCGCTATAGACACGCGCTTTTTTTTCCTTCGACTGCTATGCTCGATACAGTTGTCCTCGTTGCGGGGGCGGAGATCAAAAAAGAGAAAAAAGGCTCACACCCTTCGATACGCATGCTTCTTGTTTTTGGTACCGCATGTTTCCTCCGTTAATTCTTGCGCAGTCCCGCATTTCCGTGAGTTTCGCATGTCCCTCCTACACCTCTGTGCATGTTTCCGTTGCTACTGCTTTTCTTCGTGTACCCGAATGATGTATATCCTCTTTAGTGTGTTCGAAAAATATATACGTCGAATAGATGCGAGGTCTAGCCAGCGTACTGATTCTCCTGTGCAGCACAGTTTGCCTAAAACGTAAGCACAAAAATGCACGGTCAAATTCCTCGCGTGATATTTTTATGCTCTGAATGGTTCGATGTAATAGCGTGTAGATTTTCCGTCGTCGCATTTCGTTATTCAATATGCAAAAATCAATTGTTTATTCTTCCTATTTTGCAGGACAAGGAGGGCAAAAAAAAGTCGAGAAATAAGGAAGGTAATTACGACGCATATTATCGAGTACGCAACATCGGCTCCCGGTTGAACCGCGGGTGTTCGAGGCTTGCTTAAAATTATCGTCGCGGAGGGGAACAGGGTTTGTTTGCCGCCAAAGTAAATCAAAGCTGATTGATTAAGGCGTTACATCTATGTGGCTAACCGAAAAATCAGACATTTTTGGAATCTTTTTTTAAATTGTAAAAAATCAATCGAAATTAAGTTTGGAGGGTTTATTCTACATTTGTCGACGTATGCAAAAAGGACTTTATTTTTAAAAATACAAAATGTCGGCTCAGTTGTAATTACACCAACAAGGAACATCACTTAAGTGTCCACCTTCTCTTTTGTTGACACTCGTATATGTCATAGAGCATTGAAAACTATTAGACATGTATTTTTTTATCGGCGTTAAAACGGTTTCAAGAGGCGAAACCACCCCTTGAAGAAAGGCGTGTCGCCCCTTAATTTTTTGTTCAATACTTATTTTGTGGATTTTTCATCGCTTTACATTAGAAGAATTCTGAGACTGCTTGGGAAAATCACCTCTTGACGCGCTTTTCTTTAAGGGACTGTTCCCACCCCAAAAACCGTTTTTCCTTCAATAAAAAAAACACTCAGCCAATAGTTCAATGCTCTATTACATATATGAGTTTCAACCAAACCAAAGGCGGACACTGAAGTGATTTAAGATTTTCTAGGGATTAGCACCTGAAACAAAAAGAAAAAAATCGTCATTCAGATCAGTTTAGTGAAGTACACATGATTGTTAAAAAATATGGTTCATTCGCAAGATGGCATTATATAAAATGAAAAAAAAAAAAAAAAAAAAAAAAAAAAATTTGCTACAAAAATTGGCTTTCATTTGTTCATAAAAACCAGAGTTGTTGATGAATCGTCAAAATTGTGTGTACTTCTTTAGAAAATCTGTCTAAGAAGCTACATTTAAAATTTCAAGTCAATCGGATGCAAACTGCCCGAATTATGCGTCCTCCCGATTTAAAAAACGTGGATTCGAGAAAAGCATCCAAAGATTTGAACCTAAATTAAGAGCTATCGTCCACACAACGGAATTGAAGCTCTCATTTGAATTCTGCGTTTACCCACGAAGGCATTTTGATAGCAGGTCTTCAGTTATTAAATCGTATATTTTTTGTACAACGACTGGACTAAACGACTCAAAATGGTTACTTTCACCGTCTCGTGCCTTTCGGAGCGCTCGTGAGGCCTCGGATAATATATCTTAATTCTTTTTGCATATAATTCCTACGATGTTTACACATCATTTAAGCCAGTGAAAAAACGGTTTTTTTTCCTCGGATGTAACGTCTTAATCAATTGATTTACGAAGGAAAATATGCTATAATTGCGACTTCGGCGATCTCGCGTGCGAAGAAGCGTTGGCCTGGGCCAATACTTGGACGGGTGACCGTTTAGCCGGGCACGGACTTGCGCGCCGACTGCCGAGCGGAAGGCGCAATTACTGACGTTCCCAGGGTGAACACAACTGAAATTCAGTGAAAACACAGCCGCCTTTATCGGCACAGATTTCCTACAATTTTCCGGTGCTCTCGTGCAAACGCGATGCCGTAGTGTTCCATAGAAAAAAGTGGCACTCTGGCGACTTTTGAATTTACTGGAAATATCGAAGTGACAAGCCTCGGATAAACGTGAAAGTGATGGGGTTGTAAAAGCCTGCACGCGCATGCGAAGAACCATTAGAAGCGAAATATATTTTTAGAAAGAGTGTCGGTAACGAGACGGAGTGCAAAAATAGGAACAATCCTTTGTAACGTACGTGTAAGGTACCCGAGAAAATACCTCGATTGCGCATATTTGCGACGCAAAACATCCCACCGGTGGAACAAATTATCGTGATGCACTTGTCGAACGGTATTTAAGGTATTCCTTTCACGAACCCGAATATTTAACAATCATCTGATTTTCGTCTATGATCAAGTAAAAATGCATTCCAGTATACTGATATAATATCAAGCTAAGTTACCGAACTTTTAACGGAAAATTACGACTCCAAAAATCGTCTCATTCGTATGGCGCTTTATGGAGATGGCACGCTGGCTACATTTCTATCTAATAATTTACACACTGAATAACTCTAGATGCCTGATGTAAACTGCTCACGCATATAGAAAAATCTAAAGATTCCGTAACCACAATAAAAACGGGGTCACCGAATGTTTAAAGAAAATATTAATGATAAAACTTAGAGAAATGTGACTGGTAGAAGAATTTTCGTAGCCGCGAGTCTTTAGAGAAAATGTCTAAATCTACGAAATTTGCGCGATTTTTCAAATACCAGTTTATCGATGGGTATGATAATTGGTGGTGACTTATTTTTATTGAGCGCCACTGTTATTTACCAACGATTCAGAAGAGCCCTACTTAAGCCCCCACTAAATACGGCCCTCCGCGAAAGGAATACCTTAAGATTTTCTTTTCGCGGCATAAGCAGGGCCTTTCTCAATAATTGGTAAATTACCCAGGTCGTTAATAAAGAATACCTTAAGGTATTTCTTTCGCGGCATACCGAATATTCCTTCTGAATATTCGGTAAATTACCCTGGCGGTTAAGGGGGGATTGTCTTTTTTTTCGCAAAATTTACCGCTTTTTGGGAATTTTTTTGTGAAGAAAGTATACAACGGAAAACTTGTGAAACTTGGCATATAGTTTTATTGATCTGTTTACTACATACAACAAATTTTTTAAACAATTTCATCAAAAAATCCGCCTCCCACCCCCCTCGACGCGCGATGGTCCTTTTTTGATGGTGTGCGCGATTACAGCCTTCACGTTCATCCTGCAACAAAAACCCAAAAAGCATTTTACTTTAGACACATATAGCTATCGTTCGATGAAGGGAAAAAAAAATTGACGATTTGGTGACGTTTTGAACTTGAAGTATCGATTTTTCGAAAAAAATTCATCGATTTTTTGTTATAAATAAAAAACTATTAAACGTATTGCTTTTTTGCTTCATCAAACGATAAAAGGATGTCAGCTGAGCATTCTGTCCAAATTTGAAGGCAATCGGTTGAATAGTTTTTGAGAAATCGTGCACACCATCAAAAAAGGACCATCGCGCGTCGAGGGGGGTGGGAGACGGATTTTTTTATGAAATTGTTTAAAAAATTTTTTGTATGTAGTAAACAGATCAATAAAACTATATGCCAAGTTTCACAAGTTTTCCGTTGTATACTTTCTTCACAAAAAAATTCCCAAAAAGCGGTAAATTTTGCGAAAAAAAAGACAATCCCCCCTTAAGGCACCACACCACGGTTCGTGCGCGGCACGAGGGTGTATTTTTCGTAATTATTTTCAAGCGAACGATGAATGGATTTTTTTTTATTAATACTCATAGTCAATATATACATATAGACGACTGTATACAAATTTTCGTACTCGAATCTAAAGTACAGTTTGCGGTGTACGCCGCTTCCAAGAGGACACTCCGACGAAATTGCTGCTCGGAGGTTGACAGCGATTAAGCCATACGGTTCCTTTGAAAAATAAAATAAAAACATATTTGGAAACTAGACATATAGGTTTACAGCATCACGTAGGGGAATTTCGACATCTTAAAAAAAACATGGCGGACTAGCGAATTTTATTTTTAATTTTCATAGAAAAGTTTCATCGTTCTTAAAAAAAAAATAGAAGAAAAATAGAACCCTTTATAACAAAAATCCCTACGTGGTACAGTCTCTACATAGAGACTGGATTTTCGAACAGTTTAAGACTTGGCGCATGCAAATCGGATGAATAGTCTTTTTAATATGTTGTCAACCAGGTTAAGAAACGTAGTTTCGAGAAAAACGAGTTCAATGCCGCACATCTGCCGCTCGGCGCGGTCGTGCGCTTCGAATGTTCTCACACAAAATGCTGTATCGCCACCAATTTTACAAATTTCTTGAAAAAATTTGGTGAGAACATTCTCAACGAATGTATCTTTCAGAAAATAAAAAAAAGGACAACATTTTTTTTCCGTGGTGTGGTGCCTTAATGAAAAAAAAACGTTAAATTCACTTATTGTACCTAATTTAGTAGATTTGGACATTTTTACATATTCTCTGAAAAGTCTACGACTACGAAAACTTTTCGGTAGCTTGGCTTGAAATTTTACCAGTATATTAAGATGTATTTTTACTTCATTGTAGACGAAAATCAGTTTATGTCTAAATATTTGGGTTCGGGAAAGGCATACCTGAATGTCAAACTTGAAACGCCGTTTGGCGCTAATGAGATATCGGGTTTATCGGGATGCTCTGCACGTGCTTTGCATTTTCAGCTGTCCTCTCCCCCCGTCTCACTCGTGATGTACGATAACGATTTATATGGCCCACGGTACATTCTCGTAATCCTTTTTTACGCTTGATTATACAGCAACAACATAGCTACGGTTCTCATTCAATCAACATTAAAGTGCAAAATCAAATTTATCTTGATAGTGAGTTTGCTACGAGTCATCGTGATTATTTCCTGATAAATATTGTTCACTGGTGCTCTGGATATTCCTTTGTTACTCCTTAGTTGAATCAACCACCAAACGAATAAAATTCGTACGTATCGATCGAATTCTCACCAATTACGAAAAAAAAAATACACCCAATTTTTTCTTCGCTCATATAGCCACTTCGAGAAAAAAACGACACTCTCTTATTTAATTTTATAAAAACAATGCACTATTCGCATGCGGAGGTGTTTTACAAGCTCGTAGCTGCTCTATTTTAACGGTATTTTTCGGCATGTTCAACACTAATCTCTTCGTCCTTTTTTTCAACGCTGCTCTCGGCGGATAATTGACCTGCATTTTGCATCCAAAACGCTTTTATACATGGTGAGTATTATTGTACCTGAGGCCTGAGCCTCCTTTTCTCTCGTGCTTTTGTGAGAAACAAATATACATGATATCTCATTAATAACTATTGTTATACGCAAAAATCGAACAAATTGGGATCGATATAATTATGTCGCGGAACCATACTTCAAACTCTGTTGAACAAAATCGTAACACACGTAACCACCTGGATAACTTTGTTTCAATAACTTTCGAGCTTTTCCATTTTTAACACAGACTTCGTATCAAAAACTTTACTTGACAGCCGCGTAGCTTGTTCTGTTTGGTGACGGGTTATTATTTTCCGAATAAATTGTGTACTCTTAACGAAAGCGAATGATTAACAGGTCGTGCCATTTAAATAGACCCACTCGAATATCTTAGAAACTACTGATAACACTAGAATATTTTTTCAGTCGAAAGTTAAATGGTTCCAGGAGGCACATGGAGATGAACTTTGGTTTTGTACATGGAATCATGTATTTATCAATGCGCAACTCGATGCTTTCGAGTCGGGATAAAACGAACTATTGGTCTATTAAAAAATATCTCATTCCATCAAGGCGGGAGTCTGAATAAGAAGGTCGAAAAAAGCGTTTTTTTCGGGAACTTTTTTAGAAGGGAAATAAACAAGTGAGCCCAGTAAACATTGAGGTATCTTTTCATGTATATTTGAAATGTATTAAAAAAAGTGTCAACGTGGAAAAATAAATGACTGCAGATTTATCAGCCTATCCCATGTGCGTCTTGCCACTGCAGTCCGCAATCGGCGGGAAAGATGCAACTCGTAATTTTTGACTGAACCAAATAAACCAATAAAATTTTCGATTGTCATATATTTTTCTTCTCGGTGAATTAAGAAAATGCTGAAAAAATCGTGAACTTAAAACTTTTCTCAGGATTGGAAAAAAAATGTGTTTAAAAAAACACTTTAACGTGCTATACAAATTATTCAAAAGGCCTTTTTCAACGACTTTTCTAATTCGCTTTGAAGAGATTTTCATACTGAAGAAAATAAACTCTGGTTTGATTTAATAGGTCGTTTAGTTTTTGCTATCACGCCCGCCAATTTGGAAAAAGCGTAAAAATGAAAACGGGAGAAAACGCGCTTCATAGTTTTCAATAGGAGGAAATATCAAATATCAATAGCTTCTCTGCTTTTGGCGTTGTATCTTCCAAAATATTTACAATTGGCCTCGGTAACTTTCTAAATATATTCTTGGATACTTTATCTATCGATTTAAGAAATAAAAAAAAAAAACGATTTTTCGGACCTTCTAATTCGCGCTCCCGCCTTAAGGGGTTGGGCTACTGTGACGACCGGAAAATCGGGGTTATTAGAAAAAAAAATTTTGAAGGAATAAGTAAGATGATTGAAAAATCATTTTGACATTTATTTGTATGCCCATTAACAAACTTGTGTACCAAATTTCACAACAAAATATGAATAATGAAAGAAATCGTAAGCAATATCGTGTAGGACTTTTAAACGTGAGGGACTCAACGGTGTACTTGAATTTGACCCCCCGGTTGACCTGGAACAAAAAAATCGAGATTTTTTTCTCAAAATAGACATCCGATTTTTTTCACCTAGTTTCAATCATTAATTTTTTTTTCGTCATTCGCGATTTTCTTAGGAAAAATGACATTATTATAAATAACTAATGGAAAGAAAAAGTTAAGAAAAAAAACGTCGGTCAAGACTAAACTACTGTTACACTGAATAAGTGTATCAAATTTCAAGTTAATCCGTTTATTAGATATTGAAAAATCGTGTACACCGTTTTGAAAAACATAGTTTCTGAAAAAATGCGTTTAAAGTTTTACTAGTTCTATCGTTCTGATAATAAATTTACCTTCGATTTGCGAGTCCTGCACCGCACATTGAACGATTTTGTATATTTTTCACAGTAGCCTTACGCCTTTAAAAATATACGGTTCCATATTTCTAAGAACTTTGTCAACATTTATCGAATTTGTCCGCATAGAAAAAACTTACACCAGGTAACATGCCTCCTAAAACCGTCAAACTTTCGTCCAAAATATATTTAAGCACCGTCAACAGTTTCGAAAATATTCGACTAGGTTAATTCCAATGGGATGTTTTTTTTCTACGTTAATAATAGTTTTTTTATGACATCTTGTTTCTTCTATAATCGCACATTAAAACGCACACGTATATCTGTCTTATTTCATTGTGTGTCGTCACATTTGAAGTTGCCTCCGAGAGAAGTACTATTCGCTCAACAGCCAGTGCTTCGAATGCTCATTCACGTTTATCTCAAGAAGTCTTCGTATCTGCTCACTTTTATGGTAATAACGATGCAAATGAGACGCGACGCAAAAAATCGGATCTTTGAAGTCACATGCGCGTTGCATTTTTGCGCGGTTTATAAAATTTCATCTATATTCGAATAATGCCATCCGCAAACATTTGTTTATTCATCAAATGTAAACATCAGGCGAGAAATGAAAAGAATGTATCGTAAAAATAGTGCTCCGTTTCGTGGCATTTCCACGATGAGATTGATGAACTGTTCCGGGCAATATTTGTCAACGTTTGGCGAACTGACGAGCACGATCGACCGGAAAACAAGTTCGAAAGTAATCATAACGATCAATTTTTCAGGATTACTCGACGATCCGTCAGTTTTGATCGAGGGTGTTTTGTTTCGCGCCCGATATCTCGGCTCCACCCAATTGGTATGCGAGGGCCAACCGACAAAATCAACGAGAATGTGCCAGGCTGAGGAAGCCGTGTCCAGGATAAAGGTACGTTGTTTCGAAAACACAACATTCTATCAAGCGAAATTTTACAATATTCTGATTTCTAGCGGAAAAAAATACGTGTTTGATTTTCAAATTTTTCGTCCGATTTTTACCGTTTTTTTTCTTCTCGTCATACAAAATTTATTCAGGGAGTGTACGAGGAACGATGAAATCAGAGTCGTGTCTGTGAATAATTCCTTAACATTTGAATCTTCATACATCATATATCGTACATTCGCGAGGCCTGTCCTGCGTCAGTAAATTTAAAGAATTAGATGCACGTTACTGCCCCTTGTCTCAACCAGTATTCACACTGGCTTCTCTCGAAAGAAGTGATTTTTTACTGTATCAAGGCGTTAGCCTACTGTGACGGCACGAAAATTAGGGTTATTAAAAAAAAACAGTTTTAAAGCAATGAGTAAGATGATTGGAAAATCGTTGGGACATTTATTTGTAGGTACATTAACAAAGTTGTGAACGGAATTTCATTGAAAATATTAATAATGAATGAAGTTATAAAAAATCTCGTGGAGGACCTTTGAACGTGAGGGACTCGTTCAAAGGTCCTCCACGTGATTTTGGCCACCCAGTCGACCTGAAACAAACAAGAAATGAGTCTTTTCTTAATAGATAATATTAGCTAAGAACTGACCGAGCTTTTTTATGTTATCGTGGTTCAGTCGTAAAAAAGAAAATGAACATTTTTAAAAATTTTTTCGAGAAAAAAATGTTGCGAAGAAAAACGTCGGTCAAGACTAAACGACTATGACACTGAATAAGTGTACCTAATTTCAAGTCAATCTGTTCATTAGATGTCGAGAAATCGTGTACACCATTTTGAAAAACATAATTTCCAGAAAAACGCGTTTAATCCTTCCGATACGGCGTTTAAATCTTTGAATGCGGCGTTTAAATCTTTAAATACGGCGTTTAAATCTTTAAATATGGCGTTTAAATCTTTTAATACGGCGAAAGGGTTTAACCCTTTCAATATAGCATAAACGATCCCATAACGCATCCCATAACGTCGCAGCCGTAATTTCAAAAAATTTCCAGACTGGAACAGCATATGTCCCGTCAGGTGTGAAAGGGTTAAGGGATAATCACAGTATAACGGGTTGAAAAATAGCTGAATTTCGCGATTTTTTTTCGATGCTCGAAATACGCTAATCAGGCTGATTTTTTGAATGTAAAATGTCAAATCAAAGCGCTCATTAAAAACAGATAATAATTTTTTTAACGTTTATTTTTATTTTTTTACATTTTTTTAACGGTTGAAAATAGATAAAAAAAAAGGAGTCCTCGCGATGTACACGCTTGTGGCCGTAAATATTATCAGAAACAAAATTTGTAAAAAAGATTATTCATCAGTATGGAAGCCGCTATATTGCTATGGAGCTTTTTTGAACATCAAAATTGCCAAAATGGCGGCGCTTTGAAACACGTATCGAATTTAGCCTACTTTTTTCAGTTTTTCGTTAAAAAAAATGTAAAGACTAAAAAAAAGCTTCCATAGCAAGATAAAGAAATTGAGCTATCCGTCTCAAATTTTGTGTCAAAATTTGAGACGGATAGCTTAAAAACTCTTCCTTTGAGAGTGTACACCGTTTTGAAAAACGACATTTCGAGAAAAACGCGTTTAAAATTTCGAGCGTGGAACTTTCATATAAATTGCCTACTCACGATCAATCGGCGATGCCAGTTCTATGTTCGTAACCGTCTATACTATCGGATAATGCAAAAAAATCGATGTTTTGAAAATTTTACACGGTGATGATCTCTTAAAGTTTGACTAGCAGTTCTATCGTTGTAATCATAAGTTTGCCTGCAATCTGCGATTCCTCCACCATATGTTGGACCTTCCTCTTCAATTTGAGTTGCCTCAAGCGACGAACGAGTTCAGGTCATATTCACGGTAGCCTAACCCCTTGAAAGCAAAGCTCGTGCTATTCAAGATATCTCGCGTATACTAATTTTCCAAACTTTCACATTCTCGAAAATTAACGAACGATATATAACCATTGAATTTTCATAAATATCGTACAATAAAATAGGATCCTCGAGGAAGGAAAATGCCCGCATACGACTCTGGTTTCATTATTTCAACGCCCTCGGTCGAATGTGATGTCTGTCAGGTGTACATAGAAGAATGTGGGTTGATCGAATTCCATAAGCTGTTTAGCGATACGACGAATACTTCGATATTTGGTTTTTTTTTCTATAATCAGAGAATATATAACCTCGTCCGATGGTGTGATCTTAGCATCGGACGCAATTTGGCGAAAGAAGACGAAGTTTGAGGCGGTGTAAAAAGAGATAACGAAGCATAGTGGCATGCCTTGGATGCTTTCAAATGATTTCATTTGCCGTTTATAATTTCATATACATTATTAGTATCGGAATAATGCAATACTTTTTTGAAATGTAAACGTTTTATACATCGGTGTACATTACATTCCCACTTTTTCAGTTCGCGAGTCCTGTGATGAAATAGTATTTTTTTTCGCAATTATCCTAAAACGGTCACGTTGTGAACAGCAATTCAAATCACTGTTGCAGTGTTCTCTCAATGTCTGCCGAAATAATACGTTTTATCTCATCATTTGTTGAAATTGGTAAATCTTTTTCGCTATTCTCAAAATCACGGATAGTCGTGTTGACGTTTAAGGCGGGATGTACATTTAGACAGGAAAAAAATGAGCAATATTGAAGGATTCTTTAAGGCGTTACCCCCACTTGTAGCGCAAAAGGTTTTTTTCATGAATTTTTTCAAAGAAAACTACAAAACTTTTTTAATCGATCAATATACCATCTTAAAGAACACATCTTGAAGAACTTTCAGTAATTTTTTTATTGAAAAATATTACATTGTTTAGTGGCACATGGCCGTCAATGAAGTAATGTTTTTATATACACGGTTTGCGGTGACCAACATTGCGGCGAAGTGGATCATCTGAAGAAAAAAATGCGGATGGATTTAGTCAAATATAAGTATAAACTAGTCTTTAATCGAAGGATTTTAAAAAATATTCATTTTTCACAAAATGGCGGACAGTCAAAGTTAATGGTTCGATTTTAACGAAAAAAAAACGGCCGTTTTTTTGCTATAAAACGGCCATTTTTTTCGAAAAAAAAAATCGAACGATTAAATACTACATTTTTATGTATTAAATAAGCTTGCAAAATTTCAAGAAGATCGGTTCATTAGTGTTCGAGTAATCTTGGTCACCGACTTCAGAAATGCCATTTTGAGAAAAACGCGTTTAAAGTTTCAATTTCAGTTTACACGAAGAAAATATTTTTTTTTTGTAAACTTACATAGAGTCATCTATTCCGGGCATCAAAAAAACTGCACTTCAAATTGCACTTCAAAAAAATGCAATAAAAAAAAATCGATTTTTTCAAAATCGCAAGTGGGGGCAACCCCTTAAACTCAGAAATAATTATTCTACAATCATAAAACTTTAGGTATATTTTAATAGTATATTTAAGTATACAAAATAATTTTTTTTAATTAATTCATCATCAAAATGACGGAACTGTGGCAGAGTGTTACAGCAAGGTCGCCGCGGGAGTTGCGAATCGGCGTGCAGTCTAGCTTCCCGTACACTTTGATTTGCAAAAAAGTTCAAATATTTTTTCAGTTAGAACACGTATAGTTTCTATGTGACGGTAATTAAAATGAAAAATAATGCAAATTTAAGAGAATGGCACACAGTTACAAAAAAAATCAACATTTCACGTAACATTTCTGTAAAATATGGATTAAAAAAGTAGTTTTCTTTTTCAATTTTTCAAAAACAATTCTCGTCAAGTAGAAGGTACCAATATTATCAATATTTTTACCAAATTTCAACTCATTCGGCTTAATAGTTTTTGAGTAATCCTGCACGCCAATTTCGATAAGGCAGTTTTGAGAAAAACGCGTTTGAAGTTCACGCCCGCTCTGAATCCGAGCGGTGAGGCACAGCGTTGACGGGCTGCAACGTTGGAAGTTTTTCGAATTTCTATTTCAAACTTTAGGAAAACATTGTACATATATAGTTCTATCGTTTAAGGAGCTATACAAGTGTGAACGCTGAAAATTTGGGTGATTTTCGGGAATTTTTTTTGAAGAAAAGTACTCAATTAAATGTTTCGGAAAATTAAGAATATATTTGGCTATATTTTAGCTATATTACGTAATTTTTTCATAGAAAAATATTGAGATCCAAGCGACTTATGCGCTGCCTTCGGTGGCGCCAAAAAAAAAGATCCTCCACTGCTGACATGATTCCGGCCGATTGAGTAGCTGAAACCGAAAAAGGAAAAAATGTCGTTAGACTGGAAGGTGTTTCCTGTACAATGACGTAGGATTTTCGAAAAATATCAAAATCTAACAAAATGGCGTAGTTGTGAAAAAAGTCTGTTTTCTTGCCTATAAAATGGTCGTTTTTTTCAATGCCAAAGAATCAATTTTCATCAAATCAAAAATATCTTACGTCATTGTAGAGTAAATATATTCAAGAGTACTCAGTTCAAATTTCACGTCAATCGAATAATTGCTCTTGGAGTTACAATGTCAGCAAATTTGAAAAATCTCATTTCGAGAAAAACGCGTTCAAAGATTTAACTATCGATTTTTGCAAGATAAAATGATATTGATATAAATGATACAAATGATAACGATATTTTTGAAAGTATAAACTGTCGAATAGGGCACAAAAATCGATTTTTTTAAAGTGTCACACTGGCATAGTCCCTTAAAGACAAGAAAAAGAGATCGATTTTCTGATCGTTGTAAATGTATATCCCGCCTTAAGGGAGTACAACTTCCCACCGTATGAATAATTACGATTATTTACGTCGTCACAATTTTTTCAAATGTTCGAGACAAAAATCGTTACTTTCGTACTTTGGGCCACTATCGGCTGGAGGTTCATGGCGATATGAGGACTAAAGTGACACCAGATATTCAGAGAATAATCGAACAGTATGTTTTTTCAGCAAATATCAAAATACTCAATGCGAAAAAGAAAATTTCGATAATACTTGATTAGTGGGTGATGGCGAAAAAAAACAATGGGATGAGCGCCTAAAACGGTCGAAGAGATCGAGCATTCATAGGATTATTATTGATTCGGCTAAACCTAAGGGTTTTTGGGAGGGTACAATAATTCTTGGCAATGAAACAATCCATTATATTTGTACAACACGGTAAATAGACTCGGCATAAATCCATATATGTGTATGTGTAAGAGGAGAGTGTCAAGTGCGCGTGCATGCGGATGTGTCCGTGCGCACACTCACACACCCGCGCAACAACATACATTTTATTATCTACAGATCGTCTGGTGATTGCGACCTCAAACTCGGGTTAACTTGGGACTTACCTACACAGACGAAATAAGTGTTTAGAGAGTGCTTTTCTCTGTACAAATAGGACGAGAGAATCTTCTGTTTTTTTTTGTTCTCTTTTTTATCCCAGTTTTCTCGTACACCTTTTTTCTTTGCACTGTCAATGAAGACGTAGAAGATTGAACGAATTTGTTTTTTTTCCCTTCAATCGTTAGACAGTTCAAGCGTTACTGTTGAAAACAACATTTTTCTTTTTTATTTCAACACGATTTTATCACCGTACGAAACTTTTCTTCACAAATTTTCACGAATTACGGCAAACGAAGATTTTCGTTCGTTTGACTCGTTACGCTAGTGAAGTTATGATTTGTATTATTTTAACAAGGCGTAGACGAGATGTCGATGCTTCAATGTAGGATTTTTTTTTAGTTGAGAAAAAAAACAATAAAAACTAAGCAGACATTCGAAGCAGCCTAAAAGCTGAACAAACAATTGGTATTCTATTGTCGAACGGTGAATTCGAATTTAATTGTTTATTGGCCGTTGTGCAAAGAGGCCTGAATGTTTCAGTGTAGCGACCCCCTTCCTCACATCACGAAAAAAAAAAACACTACCACTCGACCACCGAACACGTTGTCATCTTCTCGGTGTAAAATTTGGATGTATCTGTCTGTTGGTCTGTCTGCGTCTGTCTTTTCTTATCTGCTTGCTTATATATTGATACGTGAATCTGTATGTCGCTATTTCTTCTAGAAAGTAACACATATGTATATATATATATATATATATATATATATATATATATATGTGTGTGTGTGTGTGTTACTTTCGGTATTTGTATGCTCGTTGCACAAAAAAGACGTCTGGAAGTGATAAAGCGCGATTACAACGAATTGTAAGACGCGAATGGGGCTTTGCTTTTTTGGTCTCACTGATTTTGTTGTTTTTGTAAAGTTACGAAAGTAGCAAATCGTTTGAACGCTTGTTTTCACTAGTTAGAAATATGAATTGAGAGAACAAAATTAATTGGAAGATACATTTGAAGAACTGTTTGATAAAGTTCATCAACGTTCGTTCTGCAACTTGTTCGAGTTGAAGTCCTACGATACATTGTTGAATGGACAGTAGTTAGAGACGAGTCGTGAAATGAGTTGATAAAAATTATTTGTGAATTTTCTTTCTCGGGGTGTGTTTCAGATTCGATGAAATAGCTGGCTAAAATAGTCATTTTGGGATTTTAAGGGGTTATATACAGTCAGGAGGCCCAAAAAATCGATTTTTCAAGAATTTTTCTTGAGAAGAACTTAAAATCTATTAACGTAAAAATTTGTACACATATTATGGCAACTTTTACCTGTATTATAACATTTGCAAACTTACCAGAACTTAGCAAACTTAACAAAAAACAAAACTTAACAAAAATTTGCAAAAAAACAAAATTATTTTTCGACATTGCAAAAATAATTATTTTAAAAGCTGCTATAGCTGATCTCCGGGAGCACATCTATCAAAGGCGTCTTGCGGTGAGCACGATATCTCTGAACTGGAGCATCTAAAATGAAAAAAAAAAACCGAAAATATTTTGTTCATATAATGGATTATCTTGTAATTGATCGAAGGAATAAGCAAAATAATAATTTTTGACAAAATGGCGGTTTCTCAAAAAAAAATCGATTTTTGACGAAAATTTAGGCCTTACATTGTTTATAAAATGGAAAATATTTATCGGTGAGAAAAAACCTTCGATTAATTACTAAAAAATATACTTGAAAAGATTGTGTTAAAATTTGAGACTGATCGGTTCAGCCGTTTCCGAGAAATCTTGCTCAATTGCTAAATCTTGATGACTTTATTGCTAAATCTTGTTGACTTTAAAAACACAGTTTTGAGAAAAACGCGTTTAAAGTTTCAGAAGCACTTTACATATAGTAAAAAAACAATTAAAAATGTGCGTGTAACGTCGAGAATATTCGCCGGATTGACAAGAAATTTTCTGTGTGTACTTAAATTTATGGACATTGCGAAATTTAAAAAAATCGATTTTTCGAAAATTTCAACTGTATATAAGACAAACCTGTATTGCTATCTGTTAATTTAACGTTTAACTTGAAACTAAGTTCAGTTTTGTAACCGGCCACGAATATAAAAGAAACTCTCTCGAAATATAACGTTAAAAGGACGAAGAATAAACTTTAACGATAATTAAACGAGCAAACGAGTTGCTATTTTATAATCAATGAGTACAAGTGGAAAGAACTCGGGTGTGAGTTTTTTGTCTCACATCTGAATCGGAAAGTTCTCGGCTAAGCTTGCACAGGTGGTTAGGTACTTCATCGCCATGCGTTTTAACGGGTTACGCCTAGCTGGAGGCCGGAAAAAAAGGAATTTTCGTTTTTTGTTATTTGGGAAAACGTGTGCAGGTTTTCAATTTTTTTACATTAAAGAGTATGATTTTAAGTGAATTTGTGCAGAGCGCTGTTTGAAAAATGATCTTTGCGGTGACCACTGCTGCACGGAAACAAATAATCCGAAGAAAAAAATCAAAGGCCTTTAGATTTTGCATGCTATTATCTAGTGCTTGGACAAAGGATTTAATAAAACATTGATTTTTGAAAAAATGACCCCAGTCCAAAGTGAATCGATTTTCCGTGAAAAAACTCTCTATTTTCGTTGATAAAAAAACCTATGGGTCGAAAAAAAATTCCTTCGTTCAAGCACTGCTTTTTGATATGTAAAAGAAGCTCGTAAAAATTCAAGTCGATCGGTGCTGTGATTTTTTGAGATATCGTGGTCACCGATTTTGAAAAAGCCATATCGCGAAAAACGCGCTGAAAGATCGCCTGTCAATAATATCAATTTTGAATGAATCGAGTTGAATATTATCAGAGAATATTTTTGAAATGTGTTATTTTGAGAATCCGTCGAAAACCAAAAATCGACATTTTCAAAGATTTCAACTAGGTGTACGCCGTTACAAATATGTCGATGGAAATGCTTGTGCTGTATGTTTTTGTTCGTCAAATTTTATCCTCCAAAAAGACGAAGCTTTAAACAGAAAACTGTCAATAATATTGGCGGATTCGATTATACACTTAATTTATGTCAAGCTCACTCGTAAGCTCGATGACAATGCTTGTAGTTACTTGACGTAGTAGTTTTTGTACGAATTTTTGCATCAATATACATAAATACACATTTCTGCTTGCGTGACTTTCCGGCGGAAGAATTGATACGATTTTTATTTGCTTGTCGCTCGTTTCATAATCGTTTGATAATATATCTATATGCGTACGATTCTCTTTCTACCCACGATAAATCGAGGTAATGCAAGTTCTTTTTTTCCTTCAAATTGATCGTCAAATATCCCAATTTTTTTTCAATCTAACGTACGAAAAAAATTCTCTCAAAGTCCTGTACTTCACGCGCTTTCGCTTCCCACTCTGCGCGATTATCAATCTCCAATTTTGAACGAGTTGGTCTCTTTTTTTCTTTACCATCAGATTAACGACAGAGAAAAAATCGCGAAACCAACGGCGAACGTCCAGGCAATAATTATGAAAGTAAGCACTTTTTAACTATAAATACGCAAAATTGATCTAAGGGTAATTGGATGTCGTTGAATCAAATGGCGATAATAATTTTGCTATCAACCCCCGAGAAAATGTTTAAAAATGTTTAAAACCCGTTTAATCCCGAACCTAATAATTTTATCGAAAAATGTGTCAAACAAAAGTTGTTCGGGACATAAAATTACGTAAAAAAGTGTTGAACGTTCATCTTCGTATCTTCAAAAACAAGGGAGAAAAAAAGAAAAACAATTCAATTGGGGGATGATAAACTCGGAGTTTAAAAAAATAAAAAAATATCAAATTCGTATATATCTCCGGTTTATTTTTTATATATTGCTTTAGTAAGAGTTAATCTAACTTTCTAGAGATTTTTATTGTTTTTGTTTATTGTACAAGTATTAAAAAATGACGATTGAAAATTGACAAAATTACTGGTTGAGGATCACTGCCAGAAAGAGACGCACTATATGGCTATGCCGTTCGCACTCATAGGAGTTTCTTCCTAGCGTTCCGCCACGCATGCGCGCAACGCGCTCCAACGACTATCTTGCGTCCTTCGCACTCCCAGTGGTGCTTCGTCTGCAAAGCGATTTTGTCTTGCAAACAAATTTTCACTCGTCTTTTTCTCCCTCATTTTTGAACATGCGAAGACGAACGTTGAATACTTTTTCACGTACTATTATGTCCCAAACAACTTTTGATCGACATATTTCTCCATAAAATTATTACGTACCGAATTAAACGGTTTTAAAACACTTTTAAACATTTTCTCGGGGGTTGATTGCGAAAATTATTATCGCCATTCGATTCAACGTCATCCATTTACCCAATTGATCGATTATATCAGTTTTGCGTATTTATATCTAAAAAGTGCTCACTTTCGAAAATTTTACTGGACTATTGGTCGAGCGAGCTTCCACGATCTGTGTGAAGACGGATTATTGGAAAAGAAAAGAAAAAAGAAACGACAATCCTTTTGACTCGAGACGATAAAAGCGCGGCGGATTAAATTAACGATCGCATTGGCATCAAACGAATCCAATGATCTTAGAAGACCTGAGTTTACCACGTAACATTCTACAAATGTTCTGTCCGTCGTATTCGTTGAAAAAAAAAAAGAAAAACGGATAATCCTTGAAGCAAAGTTGTGAGAAGTGCGAGAGTTTTAATAATCGACTCAGGTGTTTCGACGATTCATTGGTGACCATTGCCTTGTTGATTTTTTTGTTCTTTACTTCTTTCGTATTTTGTTTTGGTGCTGTGGCAATGTGAAACTAGCGGAAGGCCTCTGTTTGTTTGTTTGTTTGAACGCGCGCGTACCGTTGACACTTGCCGCAAAAAATCTGAAGGATGACGTGCCAATGCCGATGCAGGCTACCCTCTTAAACTACGGGAGTCAGCACGGTTATGGTCGCTGCAGCGTCGCATCACAGGGAAGTCTAGATGAAGACGATTGCGACTCGAGCGAGGAACTTATTGGCAATGTTGCCGGCGGAAATCATACCGAGTCACATACATTTGGTGGACAAACTAAGATTTTACCGATCGGTGGAACATTGGGTCCAACCACCTGTTTCAGACTACATTTTCTCGGTTCGGTCGAGGTGGAGGAGGAAGGGGGACGAAAACGGCGGAAACGCCTTAAGAAGCACATGGTCGAGGAGGCTGTCACTAAGATAAAGGTCCGCCTTGCCCTTAGTCCTACACGAAACGAAACGAAATAAGAGAAAAAAAAAAACGAAAAATGAAGAAAGAAATCATTAACATGGACATATTTCATGCCAATTCGAACCAAGTTTCACCCATGACCCACCTTGCATCCGATCGTATTTTTCTTCTTTTGTTTTTCACCTGTGCTGCTACGTTCCGGAAGCCAGAGCCGAATGTGTGTGTTGATGGACTTTTTTTCGTGCCGCGAATTCATACATACGTTTTTCTTTTTCTCGTCTTCTAACTAGAAAATGTTATTTTCTACTCCACTTCTTGTTCTTCGTGCTATCGTACTTAAAGTATTGCTTATGTTTATCCCTGATAATTCAATTTCGGACGACGATATTGATACTTATCGTACGCAAACGGCAATTCCAATGCAGGATCGTTGATAACGATTTTTCGTTGCTGCCAAATATTTATTTTCCCTCGTCATGATCGTTTGTTGGATTTAAAAAAATGGGGGAACGAAGCGAAGAGTCTTTTGTTTAACTGAGAGATGAAAAGCTAAAGGAATATGATGATTTTCCGAAGTATCGAATGACTCTGCAACGATGATTTTGATCCGTGGTGATCGGGGCAAAACGTTGATCGGGTTGGCAATGTCTCATGTACTCGAATTGACAACAACAACAAAATACTACAGTTTGCTTGTATTCAATGGTAATTGGCTATGCAAAGAAAAAGAATGACAAAAAACGATTGAGCAGGTGCGTCCTCAATGATTTGTCAAAGGACAATACTGATTGCGTCCTGTAACTCAACTCAATATAGTCAACTGTGTGTACTCGGCTTCTTTTCCCACGATAGCCGGTTACGTTTAGCATGGGTCTGCAAATTCAATCACAGGGGCGAACGGTCTTCGATTGCGTCAACATATAATTATTAAATTAATCAATAATTATCCTACAAAAGTAGCTTTAACGCTCGTACAACAGATCGATTGGGTCGATTGTATCCACCGAATATCGCGATGATCCATCGATACCGATTCGCAAATGTGAACGTAGATCAACCATTATTGACTACAATTTATTATTCGATTAGTTTGTGAATGGGTACTATTTTTCGTTTGCATATACGTTTTCTTAGACTTATCGAAACGTTATTATTATTTTCATTGTTATTATGGTAATTGAAACGCATAATTGACTTGTTTCTCATAAAGCGATACTTTACTTTTTTCGCTTACATGCTGCTTTCTTGCGATAGGCCTTGGTGAGTACAGCAGATAAGAAAGAATTTAAAAAAACATATTCACTATGTATAGATATTTTATACGTTTATGGGTGTGGTATACGACGAGTAATAAGATTTCTCTTGTTGAAGGATGCTTCGGTGGTACTTTGAGCGAAATTTCACGTACTCATAGTTTGTTTATCGTTTGGGAACATTTTTTTACAAATGAAATATCGAAAAAACGTATAAGAGCCTCAATTAAGGCCTTATGTACCTTTGGATGGTCGGAAAACAAAGCTTTTTTGGGCAATTTTTTTTTTGACAATGCTAATGAAGCAATCAAAATGAGGTTTGGAGGGTTTATTTCACACATCTGTAGGTACTCGAGTCAGTTTTTCATTAAAAAAAAAAAAAAACAAAATGGCTGCCCAGTGGCTGGTAGAAAGAGAACGCCTTTTTTTAGGCCCACGGGCGGACTCGTTGGAGACGCACATGACCATCTAGAACGAAATTTCTTTTTTTTCTCAATCTACATGAGTTTTGCTAGCGAAGTACACACGATCATTACGAAATATCAATTTTTGCAAAATTAGCATCATTTTGTAAAAAAAAGTCGCATTTTCGATTAAAAAACGGCTTTCATCTGTTTAGAAAAACTGCAATTGTTGATAGATCGTAAAAATCGCGTGTACGCTGCTAACAAAATCTATCCGAGAAGCTACAATTGAAATTCAAAGTCAATCGGTTGGCAATTGTAGGAGCTACGAGTCCGCCCGATTTTGCAAATATGGTTTTAAGAAAAACGCTTCAAAAATATCAAAACCATTAAAAATTTACTTATCACACCATTAAATGACACTATTAAAAATTTCTTTCTATAATAATCACACCATTTATTTATCACACCATTAAAAATTTCTTCGGACCATATTATTTTTGGGATGTTTATACATCGTTCGAGCCAATAAAAAAACGATTATTTTATTTTGCCAAAGGTATATAAGGCCTTAAAAAAAACTTCGAATATTCGATCGGCCTGATTTTACAACTGGAGCTTCCTCGAAATCAAATTATGTCGCTAATTGAAAGATATAAATTTTGTTTCGTGCGCATTATTCAGGCACCCGATGGAGAAACACAACCGAGCACCGAGGTGGATCTCTTCATATCGACGGAAAAGATAATGGTACTGAATACCGATCTCAAAGAAATAATGATGGATCACGCGCTGAGAACGATATCGTACATCGCCGATATTGGCGATCTGGTCGTGTTAATGGCTCGGCGACGCTTCGTCCCTCACGAAATGGAAGATCCACCGAAAATAAATCGTACACCAAAAATGATATGCCACGTATTCGAGAGCGAGGAGGCTCAATTCATAGCACAAAGCATCGGGCAGGCGTTTCAAGTTGCTTACATGGAATTTTTGAAGGCAAACGGTATCGAGGATCACAGTTTCGTGAAAGAAATGGATTATCAGGAGGTTCTCAATTCCCAGGAGATCTTTGGCGACGAGCTGCAAATGTTTGCGAAGAAAGAGATGCAAAAAGAGGCGAGTGAAGATGCGAAAATTTGAATACACGGGGAAAAAACGATATTCATTTCAAAGCGATTCGACCTTTTCGTTTCCCGATCTTATGCTCCTAATAAAATTTCGAACTTTCAAGGGGGGAGATACCTTTAGGCGAGGAAAAAATTGCTGATTTTAATGATTTTATTTTAAGGACAGATTTCTTCACCATTTTTGAGAATTGGGGTATGTTTTATTACTACTTTTGGCTGTTACATGGGATTTTTTCAAATCAATTTCATTTTCCATTTATTAACACTCATACGCAGAATATTGACCAAGAAAAGGGGAGAAATGTCGAAAATCGATTAAATGGTACGCTTCGAAACAAAAACATTGAACTTCCTGAAAAAAATGGCTACATTTTACAATTGAAAAAAAACTTTCATTTCTAATTTTCAATAACATTTAGGGTCATGTTTTAGACAATAAAGTTAGAAAGATTTATACCAAATTTCATCAGAGTCGGTCGATTAATGTGTTAGCTATACGTTGCGCCAATTATAAAAAAGCAGTTGAGAAGACCGTGCCATACCTCCGGCATTTTTAAAGATTAATAAAAAAAAATTTAATACCCCGTAACACCCAAAAGTACTAGTAAAACATACGCTAATGTAGAGTCAGAGTGGGATCAGTGGCTCATTTTTTCAGAGGTCTATAGCTGCCTAACCGTTCACACAATCTCAATGAAATTTTGACTAAACGCGGTGTGTTCAATGGCTTCGTTTTGTTAAGGGGCCAGTCCACTTTGGAGCCACGGAAAAAAGGCTATTTTCGCGATTTTTTTTTTGAGGATTTTATAAAAGATATTAATATAAAAGTTGTTGGGCTTGATAAATAAAGTCTTGAAATACGTAAAAAAAATTTAATTCATTTATTCATTTTTAAGTACAAAATATAGTTTAACGTAACGCCTCAAAAATAGGTGGGCTAGGTAGCTCCATCACAACTCGGCAACGGCTTGTCTGAAACAAAAAAATCTAAGTGCATTAGATTCGGTATGACACCAGCTACAAAATGACCCTCGAATATAAAGTTTTATCAAAAAATAAAAAAATGGCAGATGAAAAACGAAATAAGTAAAAAAAACGCGTTTTTTTCGCAGTTTTTCGCAAAAAAAAGTAAAAATCAAAATTTTAAAACCATCGAGGGTCATCTCGTTGCGAATCATGTTTACAAAATGTGGTTCAAATTTCAAGAGAATCGGTTTATTAGTTTTAGAGATACGATGGAGCTAGATTTTGAAAACGTTGTTTCGAGAAAAACGCATTTGAAGTTTATACTATGAAAAACTCTTACCTAAAGTCAATCGGCAATTCCTGCACCGCACAAAATCCCTTCTGATTGCTCATCATCGTCGATTTCTTCAAGTTTTGCTTGCTTTCGATTTTTTGAAGTTTTCAAAGTGGACTGGCCCCTTAAAAGACACCGAACGGCCTAACCCAATATATACAGAGATAATAACCATTTTTTAGAACGGGATTTGATCCACTGTGTACTTGGGAGTGACACAGTGAAACATGCCTGATTTCACAGTCAGACAAAATTTCAAAATTAAGCAAAATTTGAACAAAATTACCCTGATCCACTGTACACTTGTAGTTAATGGAGTGCTTTTCTCTATACAATGGGGAGTATTGTAGAGTAAACTATTGAAAATTCAATTTAAAAAAAGACAGCATATTATGAGATCAAACACAATCATTTATTGAATATTAATCGACAATGAGTACCTACCTAATGAGGTAGTACCAGTACCTATCTAAATCACAACGCAAAAATATTCATATTATAACTTGTCTCTGTGTATCTCGAAAAATTGAGCCACTGTGTACCGACCCGCTCTTTTTCTCTAAAGCGGGTACTGACAAGTTTCTATTTTTGTTAGGTTAACAAACACAATGTTCAAATACCGCAATATAGCTGTATATTGCGGGCGAACAATGACTTCGAACATAACTGCGATAGGTAAAAAAGCAAAAAAACATACAAACTCAGCTGGTTTTTCAATTTTTTACACCAAAAATAATATAAAATCACCTCTCACAACCGAATTGCGCGGGAGCGACTCACATACAGGTTCAAACCTATAGGCATCCGAGGGCGGTTCTAATGTGAAAAAGACGCACATATATACATGTCCACTTCTGAGTAACGGAAAAGGTCCAGTGTACCCACTGTTGCCACTGCTCCCCCTACGTCTAAAAAATGGCAAAGAAATCTATAATTAAAAAAAATAGTCAAATTAAAAAATAAAAAATTAGCAAACTTTTTCTCGCCAAAAGTTGTCTCCTCCCTTAGTCACTCTGGCACGACCGTATCGATGCTCTTGACGAAAACAAAAGTTACACTTGAAAAAAAGCGACAGGATAAAATGTAGTTTTATCAAGGCGAAACTACACACGCAGAGAAGTTTCAACGCCGTGCCTTTCTCGCTGTACTATTGTGTTGGTTTTTACAAACATGGAGCCCCTGCCTACCGCTAGATGTCGCTCCTGCGCCGTATACGTATACAACCGTCCCAACTAGCTTCACGATAGTTTTTCGAATTTTTCTCACTTATTTTTGCGAGTATTGCCATAGTTCAAGTGTCAAAATGCGTATTTCTATCGTGGTTAGGTCGAGGTACTCTTCGATCTTCGATGAGCTCAGTCGAAATTTCATTTTATCATCTTTTTCCAATTTTATTTTATTATCAATGACACCGAATATTCGTCGGTTTTGGTTTTTGCTGTGGTCTATTGTTACAATTGCGAGTCGACGAGTCCAGACCATTTTGAGAAAAGTTCCGAAAACTTTTCCTGAACTTACCATGGAGATCCCGTGTCGTTTCGTCTTAAAATATTACGAATATTCCGTCGCTTTATCGACGGATCAAATTCCGCACGTTTTGTCGTCAAGCCCATCGTTCGTTTTTTACACTAGAATGATCAATTGTCGCTCTCTTTCTTACAGGTTGTCGTGCCCAAGGCGAAGGGCGAAATACTGGGTGTTGTAATAGTGGAGTCTGGCTGGGGTTCGATGCTACCGACGGTGGTGATAGCGAATCTGGCGCCGGCCGGTGCGGCCGCTCGTTGCGGTCAGCTAAACATTGGCGATCAGATAATAGCGATAAACGGTGTTTCGCTGGTCGGCTTGCCGCTATCGACGTGTCAGACTTACATAAAAAATTCGAAGAATCAAACGGTCGTTAAGCTGACTGTTGTACCTTGCGCACCGGTCGTCGAGGTGAAAATCAAGAGGCCCGATACGAAATATCAGTTAGGCTTTAGTGTACAGAACGGTGTTATATGTAGCCTTCTCAGGGGCGGTATAGCCGAGCGAGGTGGAGTTAGAGTCGGGCATAGAATTATCGAGATCAACAATCAGAGCGTTGTAGCTGTGCCGCACGAAAAAATTGTGAATCTTTTAGCTACGTCCGTTGGCGAGGTGAGTCCACTCAAAACTATTGATACTATTTTACTTTTCGTTCTGACTTTTTTCGGTTCCATGTCAATTCGTCCTCATAAGTCGATCTTGAGCTGTTTATTCTGAGGAAATTCAAACGCAATAAGTGAACCTCAGGCAAATTGCGCAGGGTACAATTGAACCTCGGGTAAATTTAATCAATTGATATTCATCCACAGGTAAATTCAATCAATTGCTTAGGAAAATCGTTTTCAAGAAAAATGACCCATTGAATAATAAATTAGGACATCTTGCGTGAGTTAAAAGCACGCAATGTTGCTTTTCTAAGTGACGATTAAACTTTCATTGACGATAAGTGAGTGCTTTCACGGTCGGAATTCCATTCAGACAACAAGACAATTTAGACCACCACATGTAAATTGTTTAGATTTTCGTAATGAAATATTTCAGTTAACATATAATAAAATAAAATAAATTAATCGACAAGTAATTATAATAACAGTAATTATAATAAATCGAAGCCGAAATGAACTATGAGCCGAATCGTACGACTCATAGTCAAGAATACTTACGTTTCTGTTCCGTCTCAATCTGATTCATTAACTCTGAGGGATAATAAATCGAAATGTTGAAAGAAATTGAATCAGGTTTAAAGTTTCTAGGGGATAGGCTACTGTGACGACCCGAAAATCGGGGTTATTTGATATAAATAATTTTGAAGGAATAAGCTCGATTGAAAAATCGTTTGGAAATTCATTTGTATATGCATTAACAAAGTTGTATATCAAATTTTATTTGAAAATTATTATAATTAATCAACGGTGTACTTGATTTCGGCCACGCGGTTGATCCGAAAAAAGGAAAACAAGTTTTTTTTCTTAAAATAGATAATATTGGCTAAGGCTTGACCGAGCTTTTTTGGTTATCGTGTTTCGATCATCAAAAAATAATGTTTGAATTTATTTTCTTCGATGTTTCGATGACAAATGCCATGATTATTGTTAATAACTAATGAAAAAAAGAATGTTAGGAAGAAAAACGTCGGTCAAGACTACACTACTATTACACTGAATAAGTGTAGGAAATGTCAAGTGAATTCGTTCATTAGATGTGCAGAAATTGTGTACACCGTTTTTAAAAACATAGTTTCGAGAAAAATACGTTTAAAGGTTGACTAGCAGTTCTATCGTTGTAATAATAAGTTTATCTTCAATCTGTGATTCCTGCACCATATGATAGGCCTTCCTCTTCAGTAGCCTAACCCCTCAAGTATACCGTTTTTCCACTAAAGAATATTGAAAGTTCAAAACATCTGAGGATGAATTTACTTGGTTCAAATTCAGCAAGGTCCCAAATATTTAGTATGCGAATTTCCCAGGAGCAATTTGTGAGGTTCATTTTTTTTCAGAGTAGAGTAGTCGACCACCGTTTAATTGAGAACGGCGAATTGGATGTTTTTTCGTTGTCTTTTCTATACCGTATAGCCTAAATGTATTGTTTGAATTGATTTGAGGGCTTATATACCTTTGGATGGTCGGAAAACCGGTATTTTTTTTTAAATACTAATAAAACCATCAAAATGAGGTTTCGAAGGTTTTATTTTACATATCTGTAGGTACTCAAATACATTTTTTATTTTCCAAAAAACATACAAAATGAGCAATAAATACTTTATTGCTTTTTAATAAAGCAAAACACTTTTTTTCGTCATCTACATGAGTTTTGCTAGCGAATTACACACAATTATTACAAAATATTCATTGTTGCAAATTCGACACCATTTTGAAAAAAAACTCGTATTTTTGGCAAAAAACTGCCGTAATTTGTTAATACAAACGGTAATTGTTACCGATCGTCAAAATCGTGTGTACTTCGCTAAAAATTCCGTGAACTACGAGTCCGCCCGATTTTGAAAGCATTGTTTCAAAAAAAGCGCGTTCAAAATTTCACAACCATTTTTCTTCGGCCCTATAATTCTTGGAATATTCATCCATATCAACCACATAATTTTTGGGATCTTTATACATCATATAAGCCAATAAAAAAAGAGGTAGGTTTTTTGAAGGTATGTAAGGCCTCAAATTTGGTCGGTTACATTGAAATGTGAAAGTGATATTGGCTAAACGAGGATTAAGGAAAACACGTATGTATTGTTTTTCCAGATTTTAATGAAAACGATGCCGACGTCTATGTTTCGACTGTTGACTGGCCAGGAGTCGCCGGTGTATATATAAACGTTCAGTTTTGCCTGGCCGTTACGTAGTGAACAGACAATACATCCGCCATCCACTACTACCGCCGCACTATCCGACAGAGACACAGAGGCCATACACACACACACACATACACACGTACGCACACACGCACCCACAACCTACACAGATACATCAAAACGTAATGTAAGGGTTGTTCCAAGCAAAAATCGCTTTTTACTTGAGTACGTATGGAACATCATGTGCATTGGCCAGCTCCTACTTAGCAGGCCACGGCTAGCTTCAGAGCCAACAAGGACGGAGAACAAGAAAGCGTTACTAAATATTTACTCGAACATAATTTATATATGATTATCATAAATATAAATAAATAAATATATATATATATATAATGAGTACATGTATGCATATATTCATGACCGTACGTGTCTATATGCATGCATATATATATATATATATTATCAAACAATAGGATTTCCCATAGCAGTCACGGGGAGAAGAAATCGATCGGGAATAACAAAGGCAATTTTGCAGATTCATTGCAACATTGACACTATTGCCTCGCTACTTTTCGATTTTCCATACAATTCATTTCCGAAACGAGGAATTTAAAGGAAAAATCCAAGCGTATCTTCGAAACGTTGAGATATTGCAAATGGTGACGTGAATTGAAAAACGACGTTTAGTCCGGTCGAGTGACCCATTTATCGAGAAAAAAATTCGTCAAAATTATGGAAAATGCTGGTGTATACCAGTCGGATTATGTTGAAAATCGAGACGGGGAGTCTGTACGATCAACGTCCTTATCGCCATTTTCTTTATTTACCAAAGAAACAATTGTACGGCATCATTTTGTCTATAGTGTAAACTCTTGTTTGTTGAGTTAGCTTGAAAACATTGTTATTCATTTCTTATCTTGCTATTCGATTTGACGAATTTGTAGCCACCGAAAAAATGTCTTCAACTGCGGAACGTTGAAATTTGAAAAAGGGACGAAATGGTAGAAACTCTGCTGCTATGGGTGATTCGATTGAATGCGCCAAGGAAGATGATATAGGTTGGAATTCAATGCACACGATTATAAATAGCACAAAGCTCTATGGAAAATTCGACCTGGAGCAAGGCTGAAACTGTATATTACGCTAATTAATATAATATAGCAATATTTCCAAACAGAAAATGAAAATGCGAAAAAACAATGGGCTTTCCCCCACAATTTGGACATGTAATCTATACATTCCTTCGTTAACTCTTCAAATAATTAAGCTGCAGAAATGCTTAAAAAACGCGGTGCCCGATTTCATTCATTTGTACTAAAAAGGAAAATAAGAAAAAATATATATAATAATAATGTATTTAATCTGTAATTTCGCATTTATACGTCCGAGGTAAAAAAAACTCTTGGTATTTGCGTAAAAGAGCAACTAGCTTTGTATTCTAATATGACTTAAGGGGTTAGGCTACTGTGACGAGCCGAAAATGAGGGTTATTTAAACAAATTAATTTTGTACATTAAGTTGTGTACCAAATTTAATTAAAAAATAATATTAATTGAAGAAGTCGTAAACAATCCCGCGAAGGACCTTTGAAAGTGAGGGACTCAACGGTGTACTTGATTGTTTGTTGTCGCGTTTCGATTAACAAAATTTTTTTTTTTTTAGATTTCTCCATGATAAATGACATTATTCTTAATAACTAATGAAAATAAAACATTAAGAAGAAAAACGTCGGTCAAGACTTAACTACTATTACGCTGAATGAGTGTACGAAATTTCAAGTCAATCCGTTCATTAGATTTCGAGAAATCGTGTACAACGTTTTGAAAAACATAGTTTCGAGGAAAACGCGTAATATATATATCATAATATATCATAATAATCATAAGTTTACCTTTAATCTGTGATTGTTGCACCCCAGTTGGACCTTCCTCTACAATTTGAGTCGCCTCGAACGACGAACGCGTGACGCCATTTTCACAGTAGCCTAACCCCTTAAACGAAAATGAATGCAAATCATGAACTCGTAAGATCATATTTGAATTCAGGAAATGTCAATTTATCCTAGTTATCGAACGTCACCACAGTCTCACAAAATATTTATAATTTCCGATTTCCACCCGAAATAATTTTCTACATTTCGAAAGCTGAGAAATTCCTTCGTGCCGTTGTGTTTTGTCAGCCGCACATTTTCTACTTCTGTTCAATCTGAATTTTAGCAAACTCGTCGAATTCAGGCCGCAAATAGACATTTGCACGGTGGACGTACCAACTTTGTCCTTCACTCTCCTCCAGTAGAGTAATCAAATGCGACGACGTACAAATTAATTTCCCATTTTCATCACTCCGGATTTACCACCGGCGGACAGTCCAAAAAAGTGTATAGGGAATTCGCGTTTTTGTGAATTCGATATATGGGAGTAACGTTAGATAGAAATAATAGACGAAGTGATTATTGCAGCGGGAAAAACCAAGTATGCTCTTTTACGCAACGTAACGCCAATCATTGTAATCTAAGTTCGATGTATTTTTGCTGAAAAAAAATCAACGGAACCTGTCGTTTTAGGTTATTTTGAATTATATAAGTTACTTCGAGTATGGAATGGATGCGAGGGTAAGAAAGGGTGCAGATATTGAAAAGAGATTCCTGACATCTGAGATAAAATTTCGATGCCAAACTACATTTATCTTGATCGTCCAACTCAGGACTGTGCTCAAACGAATTTTCATCGTTGTACTTTTATTTGTATTATACTTTTTCACTGCGATATTTCTCATCCCTCCCCTCTCTTGCTGTTTCAATTGGTAATTTTTATTTTTAATCTCGAACAGCATGTGAGCACAAGAAGAATTATACATTCCATATATGAGACGTAAGAAGTATCTTAAAGGTTTTGTGTTTGCTTTTTTAAATTGGTCTCAAGGATGCTCGGGCGTTTCACCCATGAATGTTAAAAGATACTGATTTGTTTCTGTAAATGCAGATACGGCCAATATAAGTCCACTTTGAAGTTTCCCCAAGTTACATAACATTGTTTAAAAAAAAATAGTAATTTTGACAATGTAGCATAGTTATTTTAATGAAATAACGCAAATTGGGCTGGAATGCCAATGAGTAGAGTTTATGTCGCCTGAACATATCAACTACTGTTAACAACGGCAACAACTAAATTCCTTCAATTTCAATTTTTTTTCCTCCAAAACGATGAAGGAAAACGTATGGAAATGTCGATATTGAATCCTCATCGAACGTATCTACGTTCAAAAAAATGGCAAACGCCCGTCAATTTATCAAAATGCAAAAAAAATGTCATCAATATGGACAACTTGTCGAGCGTTTCGAGAAAAATAGCCCGGGTTATAAAGACTAAATATAAATCAAACAAGCAGATGAAAGCTAAATCGTATTTTGGCATGGAAATTTTTATCCGTACCTTCTACGAGCATTGTGAACGGTACGAATGTATAAAACACGGGATCAAACAAGATGTATCGTTGGGTGGCAAAAAAAGGTATCTAGTCATTAGAGCTAAGAAAGAGAAGGAAGAATGAAAGAAAGGTTTATAATAGATAGTAAAAGAGGAATACTCAGCCATCGTTAGCCGCCCAGACCGATCATACGTCTAGCCATACGTTTTTACCGTTTCATCTTGATCCAAAAAAAAAAAAAAACGAAAAATGAAGAACGAGAAGGATAAAAGTGATGAACTTGCGTGATATGTCTCTCTCTCTCCCAATTGTTATGCACCCACGAGAACGAAAATTGTACATGTGAACCATCTTATCTACGGCGATTGCAATAACTCACTTCCGCGCGGTCAAGGGAAATAACCGCGAAGTCAGCGTTGTGTTTGCTTCGTTTTAATCTCACTGCTGATATTTTTCAAATTTTCATCCAATTCCAAATGCTTTGTTCACCGTTATAAGATTGTTTTCTGTAACATATGAATACCTGTCATACACCTTCACGACACACACTGCATATCTCGATAAAAAGAAAAATCGTATCTTTCGGCCTTACCCCCGATGTGCCGCATCGGTCGAAAAGGAGGATAAATAAGCTTCCTCTTTTTCTGCGTCTTGAAAAACAATAGCACGAACGATTTATCATCGTCTCATTGCCGTAAGGCAAATTATATCGGCCGACTGCTATTTCTCAAATCTGAGCGAAAACGACGGAGCGTATATACACTCGAATCGGAATATCGTGCAAAGCCCGTTGATATTTCATTCGTGAACATACGATTGGTCGAATACGGAAAAATTATCAGTTGAAATCGTTATATATTTACAAGTATATAACTTCACACACACACACATATATGAATATATAAACGACGCCCAATCGTATAAATAAAAACCTAAAAAAATAATCTTATACATACGAGAGCTTTCGCGCTGTAGCTTCGACAGTCATGAGCACGCTACGACGAGAAGAAACGGGGGGAGGAAAAAATGAGAAAAGCTGAGAAAAAAATTATCATGACTTAATCTTTATCAATGTTTGTGAGTGGTTAATGTAAGTTATTATATTATAAGTGAGCTATTGAATGTGTATATGGTAATATTATATTATACTAGTCCACACAAAGATAACAATAAACTGTAATTTTGAATTCAACATCTACCAACATCGCACATCTGTTGTTCCATGAGACGTTTATTTATTTTTTTCAATTATTGACGCAACTTTCGTTGCGTGACTCTCTCGGACATAATTGTTTATAGACGTTGCATCATTTATTTCGAATAATGAGCATATCCGTCACATTGTTCAACAGCGAGATTTCGTTGGTTACAAGTCTTTGAAATATGACAAAAAATTGTTGCCTAAGATTAATGAACATGCGAGGCAATACATCAGATCGTAAATGACGTTAGCACTGGAGTACATAAAGGGCGTCTCAAAATGACCTGACATTTTAAATTGCGCGCCATTTTTTTGCGGCGAACATAGAGTACTAATCTTTGACAAGTGGCATCAAGAAGCATTGAGGTTTAGTCATGGAGAATTACACGATTGAGCAACGCATAGAAATTGTGAAAATTCACTGCAAAGGTGGTGAAAATTTTGCAGAGACGGTTCGAAAATTTCGCGACCTGCCACACTGCGGGCAAAACAACGCAGTTATTGCAGACGAAGTTTCATGGTCGTGTTATCTTGCGACGCGGCGATGGGAATTAGCCACCAAGATCGTGCGATTTTTTTAAGGGGAATATACCTTTGTGAGGGCAAAATGAAGGGTCATTTTTGACAATTTGAGGAAAACAAAACAATATTTTTAAATTCGGTTTTTTATACATGTTAGTACAAGTCTCAAAATAAAAGAATTTTTTTTATTTTTGAAACAAAATGGCGGCGCAGTAGTCGATAAAAGAAAACTTCTTTTTCTCATAGTCCTCTACGGGCGTATTCGCACAGGTCATCATTTTCAAGCTAGAACAAAAGACGAAAAATATTTTGAAAGTAGATATAAAAAAATTGTCCAGTACGTAGGGGTTTTTCAACATATTGATTTTTTTTAAATGTCGTTAATATGAAATATCGTAAAAAAAATCGGTCGAATATCGATCATATAATTTTCAAATATTCAACTTATCGAAAAATCCTACGTACAGGACTAGAAAATGTTGTCGAGAAGCTACAGTTGAAATTTCAAGTCAATCGATTGAAAACTCGAGGCGCTACGCATACGCCCGTGTCTAAAAACATAGTTTCGAGAAAAACGCGTTTAAAGATTTAAATACTGTTAAATCATGGAAATTTCGTGTTTATCTTTAATCGGCGATGTCTGAACCATGCCTGGATGCCTGATCTTTCTAATTCAACATTCTCTTGCTCTTCTTTTCTGGAAGATGTAGGAAAAAATGCAAAAAAAAATTACAAAGGTATATTCCCCCTTAAGGCATTACAGTGTAACGGGTCGAAAAATAGCTGATTTTCGCTATTTTTTTTCGATCGTTAAAATACGCGAATCAGTCTGATTTTTTTAATGTCAAATCAAAGCACTCATGAAGAACAGAAAATATATTTTAAAATGTTTATGTTTATTTTTTTTACATCTTTTTAACGGTTGAAAATGTCTTCGACAACAAAGGAGTCTGGTCACGGTGTACACGGTTGTGGCCGTAAATATTATCTGAAACTAAATTTGTAAAAACATTATTAATCAGTATGAAAGTCGCTATCTTGCTATAAAGGTATTTTTTAAATCCAAATTGACAAAACGGCGGCGTTTTTGAAAAAAGTATCGAATTTAGCATATTTTTTTTGACAATTTTTCGTTAAAAAAATATGAAGATTAAAATACTAAAAAGCTTCCATATGAAGATAACGAATGGCGTGAAGAATGTAGCGTCAAAATTTAAGACGGACAGCTCGAAAACTCTTCCTTTGAGAGTTTTGAAAAACGACATTTCGAGAAAAACGCGTCCGTCCGCGCCACATCTGACGCAGCTGGTCGAATCCCCTTTTCTGAGAAAGGCTGTAGCAACCGGAATAATTTCAACTTCGCCCCAAAAATGGAACAGGATGTTTATAAACGTCTATACTATCGGATAATGCAAAAAAATCGTTTTGTTGAAAACTTTACACTGTGATGATGCGTTAAAATAGATAATATTCTGTGTGACTTGAGCGACCTTTTTTGTTATTGTGTTTCAATCATCAAAAAAACTGATTTAAAAATTTTTTTTTCAGGATAATTGGAATCATTATTGTTTATAACTATAGAAACAAAAATATTAAAAAGAAAAACGTCGGTCAAGACTAAACTTCTACTCCACTGAATAAGTGTACCAAATTTCAAGTCAATCCGTTCTTGAGATTTTGAGAAATCTGAAGAAAGCGGTTATATTGTTCTAATTAAAAGTTTGCCTTCAATCTGCGGTTCCTGCACCATATGTTGGACCTTTCTCTTCAATTTGAGTTGTCTCAACCGTCGAACAAGTGGTCGTTATTTTCACAGTAGTCTAACCCCTTAATATATACAGCCACGTGTATCGGTACAGGTTTTCAATAGTTTCCTTGTGCCCTCGTATAAACACGGCACTGTATAGGGAACGAGTGATCGTGGCAATACAAACATTTATATATACATATACAGGGTGTCCCAAGTCAACCGCCCGATTTCTGAGTTCTGAATCCATGCCATCATTGTGAACAAAAAAGTCCTCTACCATTTTGGCGTCTGACAAACCATTACCAAATTACAGTGCAGTTGCCAAATTACAGGTGAAGCTGTATGGTTACAACACGTTCGCAATGGACGCACCGTATGTTTTTTCGTTTCTTAATTATCCCAAGAAAACTATTGCTGAGGTCATAAGGATCGTATTTTTTAATTGTTATACATTTTCATCGAAAAAACTATATTTTTAAATATCGCTCTGTGTTAATTTTGTCATTGTGAATTGAAACGTCCTTAAGGGATACACGACTCTAGCGGCAGAAAATAAGGCCTAACTTCGTCCATTTTTTTTGGGAGTATGGCAAAAGGAATAGGATTTCTTTTGAGAGGGTTTATTTAACACATATTAAAGTATAAAAAAAATGTATTATAATTTTCATACAAAATGGCGGCGACAGAGCCCATGTTGAAAAACGTGTTTTTTACAAATAGCTTCACGGGAGGACGGTTGTCTCGTAAAGTATAAAACCTGGAACGAAAACCAAAAAAAAAATATAATCTATATATTATTGGCTATGCGACTATGTAGGAATTTTTTTTATCAAATTTTGAAAAAATTGCGCACTTTGAAAGAAATAAATCGATTTTTTGGCAAAAAATAAGCAGTAAATTGTTTATAAAAAAAGGTTTACATTTAATTTAAAAAAAAAACGGCTACGTGCTTCGATAGAGAATGTAATTGTGGAGCTACTATCAAAATTTCAAATCGATCCATGCAAAGGTGTTTGAGTAATCCGTCCTCCAAGTTTGAAAAAAGTGGTTTCGAGAAAAACGCGTTTAAAGTTGTACAAGGCACCTGAGAGAAGTCCGAGGCGCTTCGGTAAAATCGATAATTGAAACTTGAAAAAAAAATTCGCTACAGGACCAATTGCATATTGTTTTTACAACGGCGAAGTATTTTTTAAGCAAAAAAAAAACGATTTTTCCACACTGTACTTTTCTAACGGTTCGTCGGACGCCAAAATATCAGAAGACTTTTTCGTTCAGAATGATGGCATGTATTCAGAACTCAGAGATTGGGCGGTTGATCTGGGACCCCTGTATATGACAAGGTCATCTATGTATATATACATGAACGTACGTATATAAATATATAAATACGTACATAAATATATAAACACATTTACATTTCATCGAACGACAGATTCTCCTATGGCAGGCACGTAAAAAAAATTTCATCGGAAAAAACAAAGGTAATGTTGCACATTCACACTGCAATATCCCTATTGGCTCGCTAGTTTCTCATTTTTCCTGCAATCCATTTCCGAAATGAGGAGTTTGAACGAAAACCCCTAGCGTATCTTTGAAACATTAAGGGGGGTGATCCGTTTTACCGAGATTTTTTGGGTGAATTTTCATGGATTTCCCGTACCCATACAGCAAGACCTATTGAAGTCCTTTTACGTAAATATTCATTGATTCGACAGTCGAGAAAATGTTGAACATGTCAAGCGAACGAATAAATACATTTTATTGTAAAGTTCAAATGCTGTAGTACTATGTGCGTTTAAAACATCCGCCTTTTTTTTAAATACCCGCCAGTTAATGCTTGACTGTGAGTGGCTCACTCGACAGAGCCACTTAACGCGGCGGTCGAAATGTGATCCATCCGGGACAAAATTCTGCCACCTATTCCTTACCGACCGAGGATGCAACGTGTCGCCTTAAGGCCTGCGGAAACTCCTACCCTCTCCGTGCTCTCCCCAGTCATCGCGACGGAAACTAACGGAAACGTCCGAGTAGCAGTCCGAAGTTAACCGAGCTCTCACAGTGACGTCACACCGTCAAAGCAGAAGAGATAAAAAGTGTAGCTTAAGACTGTAACTTCATTTCGAAGTGCGTGTGTGACGGAGAATTACTTGTGTTACCCTTCCAAGCATTTTCATAAAATAAAATGTCGTACGCTTATCTCTTCAAGTACATCATTATCGGCGACACGGGTGAGAGCGGTCGGGAGAAGGAACGAAATTCACGAAACACGGGGAAAAATAAAAACAAAAGGCCTCGATGATTTTCCGATAATCATGATGCGCGTACTGTATTACGTCTCGCCTGACAGCTCACTACTATGTTTTTGTCGGTACCGTTTCTCCCTCGCGACGCGATAACTCCGATATTCCCGGGGCTTTGTATTCCCTCCGAAATCAGCTCGAACTCGTTCTTACACTCGGGAACTATTTTATCGTAGGACTTTTTTTCTCGACGCGTTAGTTCGTCGCGGAAAAATCGCCTCGCACAAAGGCTTCTCCCTCTCCTCGAGAAAAATTCACTCTACTTTTCCCGATTCGTCACGCGCGATTTTCTTTTCACATGTTTTGGGGAAAATTTATGAAAATAAAACATTTCGCGCACTCGACAGTCGAGAGCCCTTTGTCATTTTCTGGTAACATTTTACATTTCATTCGACAACTCTGCACTTTGGTTACAAATGATGCCATCGGCTTTTTTCAACTCCGACGCGGCGTCAGCCGCTGGTGGAAACAAAAAATTGCATGAATTTTTCTCCATTGATCGGCGAATCGCGTAATAGAGGCGCCATATGTTGGGGAGATGGCAAAGAACGATCGTCTATGACTCTACTAACGAAGTTTCCGTTTGCTCGACTTTGAACAGGTGTCGGAAAATCTTGTCTCCTTCTACAGTTCACTGACAAGCGATTCCAGCCCGTTCACGATCTGACCATCGGCGTCGAATTCGGTGCCCGTATGATAACCATCGATAAGAAACAGATCAAGCTCCAAATCTGGGATACTGTAAATATAACTTTCTTGTATACTCATTTAGAAACAGCGTCGATGAACTTGTGAATGAGAGACGGGAGTCGGCACGGTATAACTGGCTCTGCGGATTTTTCTTGAAAAGTATCGATCAGGACTTGTCGATAGGCATCTGATGATGAGAATACTGTAGTTTTGGAGTAATGTAGTGTAATGGGTACTTTTAAAGTTTTTATTTAAATAACTTTGAAGTTTTGGTCAAATAGGGAAAAGAAATATAATTTTGTACATACACACATTTTTTTAATGGGTTTAGTTTATAACTTAACAATTTTGTACATACTGCGCCTAAAATTTGCTTATTGATGTAACGATTAATACTGAAATCCGTTTTTATAAACGGTAAGAGAGTTACAAACTTTTTGTATCTTGGAAGGTATGACAGTAATTTATAAGCCAGGTTTATAAATGTACTTTGAACTAATTGTATACTTTTTTCCTTACGAATGTATGAGACTTTTTGAGTCATGCTACTGTGGTGATTGAAATTGGATGTATTGTAACTTTGTTTGCCTTAAGGCCTTAGGCCACAGTAATGGGTTTAAAATCATGTGCGAATTTAACAATTTTCTTTCGTATGAAAAAGTGATTCACTCATAAAATTAATTACACATCTATTTAGTATGAATATCAAACTGTTAGAAAAAATATATATATATTTTTTTCGATGTACAAAATGGCCGAATACTAATATTTTCTTTTATCTTTTTTTTTAGGCGCTCCAGGGCGTGACATTTAGCATCCACAATTTTTTACCTAGAACAAAAAACAAAAATTCTCATCAATCTACATTAGAATACCTAGAGAAGTACGTACGGAATTTAAAAAATATTGTTTTATTTAAAAGTTGTAGGTATTTGAACTTAAGAAATGAATTTTCAGTGAAAACTTTCGTTATAACTGCTCATAAAATGAAAAGTTTTCGATTAAACAGAAATTCCGTACGTACTTCTGTGCGAAATGCAATTAGGCACATAACTTTTAAATTTGAAGTAAATCGAGTGAAAATTGTTCAAGTTATTTGTCATGCCAATTGGAAAAAAGCTGTTTCGAGAAGTTTCGAGTAGTCGGCCATTTTGTACATCGAAAAAAAATACATATATTTTCTAACAGCTTGATATTCATACTAAATCGATGTGTAATTCATTTTATGGGTGAATCACTTTTTCAAACGAAAAAAATTGTTAAATTCGCACATGATTTTATAACCGTTACTGTGGCCTCAGGCCTTAAGGCTGTATACAATATGTGGAATCGATCTACTAATACATTGAAGAGTTGTAACCCTATTATAATAATATGCAGTAATGGTGTATGCTGGTTCATAGGGCGTTGTTTTACTCTGGAACATGATGAGAAAATTGCACAGAATATGTTTGAAATTTGTCGTGGGGCAATTTATGCATGAAAGAGACTTTCTGAAAGAATACACATTAAGGGGTCAGACTACCTGTGACAACCTGAAAATCAGGGTTATAAAAAAAAATTAATTTTGAGGGAATAAGTGAGATGATAAAAAAATCGTTTGGACAATTATTTTTATGTACAATAACAAAGTTGTGTACCAAATTTCATAAAAAAATATTGGTAATCAGTTATAAACAATTTCGTGAACGACCTTTCGGGGATTCAATGGTGTGCTTGACTTTGCCTACCCGGTTGAAAAAAAAAACGTTTTTTCTCAAAATAGATAATATTGGCTAAGACTTGACTGAGCTTTTAGATATCGGGTTACAATCATTAAAAAGAAATTGGATTTTCTTCTATTCCTCGAGGAAAAATGACATTATTAATTACTAATGAGTAAAAAATGTTAAGAAAAAAAACGTCGGTCATGACTAAACGAGCATATGAAAGAGTATATATATATATGACTATAAAAGAATAAGTGTAACAAATTTTGTCATTTCGTTCATTAAATATAAAAAAATCATGTACACTACCCTCATGTGTCATGAGGGTAGGGGTTTCAGCGTGAAAAAAAAAACACTTTTGTGCGAATTTTTTTCATCTATATGGATAGAGTAAATTTATTGAAACCTTTTGTACATTGTTGAGTGTAATTTCAAGAACATTCCGTGAAATTTGTACGCGAAAATATCCACAAACAAGCCGGTGACAAAGCTTTTTCAAGAACGCCTTTGGAAAAACACGATTTGCGGCGTTCACTGTATCTCAGCTAGAAATTATTTGAAATCAAGTACCATTAAAATTTAGTCAAAGTATCATCAAATCCTCCCCCCAACGGTCTTTGATAATTTTTTTTTTTTCATTTCTAAATTTTTGGTGGTCATGTAAAGTGAAAAGTGCTATTTTTCACGAAAAATTCCGCCATTTTGGGAGTGGAAAACCCCCTCAATGTAAAAAAAATCTAAAACTAACCGTTGGGGGGAGGTATTTTATATGTAGCAAGTGCGTACCAACTTTGAAATAAATCGGCCATGTAGTTTTCAAATGGCAGTGAACACGGACTTTGAAAAAGTGGTTTCGAGAAAATCGCGTTTGAAGTTTAGAGAAGTCGGAGCTACAGTGTTAGAGGAGCGGGACTAAATAGTCAATAAACTTCGAGAGTTTTGCTCTGATTGACTTGAAATTTTGGGATTATATTCTTGAAATGTTTAATCATAAGAAAAGACAAAAAAATGTTTTTTTCAAAAGTGCAAACCACTACCCTTTTCTTAAGTATTTACTAACAGTTGTTTCGTTGTAATCACAAGTGTACCTTCAATATGCGATTCCTGCACCATATGTTGGCCCGTCTTCTTCTATTCGAGTTGCCTCAGCGACCAACGAGTGTTCGTTATTTTCACAGTAGCCTAACTCCTCAAGAATTCCAAACTTCGACTTCTTTCGTTTTCGTTCGTTTAAGGATGTATGTCTCATACATCCTTAAACAAAATTGTATTTTAAACATTATCATTGGATTTAGATTTTGCTGGTTTGAAGTCTTTTAACTTTTGAAAATTGGCGTAACCTTTTCTACATTTTGCTTTATACACAAATATATATATATATCCATTCGTAACAATACAAATTAATAATAGACTATTCCTTGCGCAGCATAAGAAAAGGATTAGGATGTTCAATGAAGGATAATAATCCAAAATCACAAACGAATATCAATAACGCCAAACATAAGTAATAGCTTCAAGTTTGCATTGAATATCCCATTGTATCCAAGCATTATCATAAATTTCAACGGACTTGTTCGCTTATTTTTTTGATGGAAACGTTTTTGAAACTTTGATCAGGTGGATAAGTCCATCGAGAGAGTTTTCTGTGCGAAAGGAATACATATAACGAATAAGCGGTAAACGAGAGTGAACTTTGTTCCATGATTGCAAGGCTGGACAAGAAGCGTTCCGCTCGATAACGAGATCCTACTATCGCGGAGCCGCCGGGGCTCTCCTGGTCTACGATATAACGCGCAGAGAGACGTTCAATCATTTAACAACGTGGCTGGAGGATGCGAGGCAACACTCGAATTCCAATATGGTGATTATGCTGATCGGCAACAAGAGCGATCTCGACGCCCGGAGGGAAGTCAGGCAAGAGGAGGGCGAGGCTTTTGCCCGTGAACACGGCCTCGTATTCATGGAAACCAGCGCCAAAACGGCGGCCAACGTTGAGGAGGCTTTTATCAATACGGCGAAGGAAATTTACGAAAAGATTCAAGAGGGAGTCTTCGACATAAACAACGAGGTGAAATTATTAGACTTCTTAATTGAACACAAACGTAATTCTTTCTGCACGCTATATCGCGAAATTAGTTAGTTCGCTTTCCCCATTTCCGAGCTTTTCGTCAATTGTCACGTTGTCCAAGTCAATGATGTCCAAGTTCATTCAACTGTGAAGGTTCGGTTAGTTTTGCCGTATTGTTATGGAGAAGAAAAATATTGAATTCTTGAAAAATTGGCATAATTTTTCATGGAGAATAGTGAATTGAGCTAGAATTCAACGATTTAAAAAAAAAAAAAAAAAACGATTAAATTGGTTGGATTTCGAGATCCTTTTTCACGAAAACGATGCAGTGGAAGGTTGGGTATACATTTAGACGGGAAGAAATTAAGCAACTTTGAGGATTTTTGAAATGAAGAAATAATTATTCTCCTTTTATCAAACTGTAAGTATACTTTGATAGTATATTTAAGTATACAAAACAATTTTTTGAAATTCATTTGTCATGAAAATGGTGAAGCTGTGGCAGTGTTACAGCAAGGTTGCCGCAGTCTAGCTTCTCGTAGACTTTGATTTGCAAAAAAATTATATATTTTTTTTCAGTTAGAACATGAATAGTTTCTAGTTTACAGTAATTGAAATGAAGAAAATGCAAATTTAAGAGAATGGCACACATTTACAAAAAAATTAAGATTTCACGCGAAGTTTCTTTAAAATTTCGATTAAGGCGGGATATACATTTAGAAAGGACGAAAATAAGGAATATTGAGGGATTTTTTAAACTGAGAAATAATTATTCTACAATTATCAAACTTTAGGTATACTTCAATAGTATATTAAAGTATACGAAACAATTTTTTAAAATTAATTAGTGATCAAAATGGCGGAGCTGTGGCAGAGTGTTACAGCAAGGTCGCCGCAAGAGTTGCGAATCGGCGTGCAGTCTAGCTTCCCGTAGACTTTGATTTGCGAAAAAGTTCAAACATTTTTTGAAAAAATGGGCTTGATCCACTGTGTACTTGGGGGTGTACACAGTGAAACATGCCTAATTTCACAGTCAAACAAAATTTCAAAATCAAGCTAAATTTGAAGAAAATGACCCTGGTCCACTGCACACTTGTAGGTAATGGAGTGCTTTTCTCTATTCAATGAGGAGTATTGTACAGTAAAGTATTGAAAAATTAATTGAAAAAAAAACACCATATTATGAGATGAATCACAATTATTTATTGAATATTAATCAACAATGAGTACCTACCTAATGAGGTAGTACCAGTACCTATCTAAATCGCAACGCGAAAATATTCATAGTATGACTTACCTCTGTGTACCTCGAAAAATTGAGCCACTGTGTACCGACCCTCTCTTTGTTTCTCAAGTGGGTACTGACAAGTTTCTACTTTGTTAGGTTAACAAACACAATGCTCAAATACCGCAATATAGCTGGCCATTGCCGGAGAACAATGACTTCGAACATAACTGCGATAGGTAAAGAAGCGAAAAACATACAAACTCAGCTGGTTTTTCAAGTTTTGACACCAAAAATAATATAAAATCACCTCTCACAACCGAATTGCGCGGGAGCGACTCACAGACAGGTCCAAACCTATTGGCATCCGAGGGGAGTTCTAATGTGATAAGACGCACATATATCCATGTCCACTTCTGAGAAACAGAAAAGGTTCATTGTACCCACTGTTGCCGCTGTTCCCACTTTGACCATACTCGATTTTGTGCGACCTGGTTAATCTGAAACAAAAAAACGAGCTTTAATAAAAAATTTAAAAAATAATACTGTCTAACACTTGACCGAGCATTGTTGTTATCGTGTTTCAATCAGTAGACAAAATGTTAAATATTTTTCTAATTTTTTCGAGAAATAACGAATCAAAAGACTAAACTATTATTATACTGAATAAGTGTACCAAATTTCGAGTTAATCCATTTATTAGATGTCAAGAAATCGTGTACACCGTTTTGCAAAACATAGTCTCGAGAAAAACGCGTCCAAAGTTTTACTAGCAGTTCTATCGTTGTCTCATCATAATCAGTCCAATCAATCATAAGTTTACCTTCAATCTGCGATTTCTGCGGCATATGTTGGACCTTCCTCTTCAGTTTGAGTTTGTTTGGGTCACTTTAAGCAACGAGCGAGTGTTTGTCATTCCCACAGTAACCTAACCCCCTCAGTTGGAACTACTGCATGAATGTTATTTTCCCGAGTTATATCAGACCTTTAAACCAAGGGCTTGTAAAAATAGTCATGACAAAGTTACAAAAGTTCTTAGCGAAACAATCAACAAAAACGTAAGTTCTAACAATAATATCGTCTCCTAAGTGGAACTCTTGTGTTTTTGTTGCGTTTCAGGCAAACGGAATAAAAATTGGCCCCCAGCATTCGCCCACGAGCCCTGGTGGACTATCAGGCACCGGAGGCCAGGGTAATGCGCAAGGCGGTGGATGCTGCTAGGGGCTGGGGCTCGCTTGTCCGCTGCTTACGCGTTCTTCAAACTGATCAGATCATCATACGCCGCCTGCTCGACTTGTCTTTCTTTCTCGTTTTCCTTCGCAATTGTTTGTCACCTTGGACCAATTGACTCGTAGACTTTTAATATTGTTCAGCGCGTCCCCAGTCTGTGGCAAAATGAATTCTAATTAGTCTATTTCATATTTTCGCGAGATTTTTTACTCTTAGTTAACATTATGTATATATGTCTATGTATATACATGTGTATAGATGGGTCGGTCAAAAAAACAACTTCTCCCCCTTCGAACAATGTCATTAGGTATAAAAAAACGTTGCCCAATTTTAGTTCTCTAATTCAAGTCTAAGTGGTGGAGCTAGATATTTTTTTCTTCATTTGATTTGCTCGGGAAATTTGCTCTTGACTTTCCAACTTGAATAATGCAGCGACTAATTAATATTCATCAAATCCGGTTGAATATTCTTAAAACTGGTCATTACAGTTTGAAACTTTTTTTTTTCATTCCGATATTTTTATACACAAACTATGGTTATTTGCAAAATGGATGCGTTTCGAAAATAGAAGAAAATTGTGTGACAATAGCGGTACCGCGAATCGTGAGCAAGCTTCTTCAAGGCCGGCTTCGAGAATATTAATTCAATTTATAAGAAATGCCGGATTATGTATAGTTCGACGGTTAATTTACATACCATAACATAAATCTTAATTATTTGTTAAATTATTCAAGTTTAATGGGAAAGTGTGAGTTTTTTGTACGAAACAAATGGGGAAAAAAGTCGCCGCGCCCAGCCACTCAGACTTGAGTTAAGCTCAAATTTCGCATGATTATTTTTGATACCTAGTAACGTTCGATCGGGTGGCAAGCTGAAACTTTCAATTTGAAAAAAAAATCGACGCCCCCTAACATACATATATATACATATATACATGGATTAAAAATGCAGAGAACAGCGCATTGATGACACTTGGAAGGATACAAAAAAGCGTATCCACGATCGCGCATTACTACGAGACAAAATAGACGCTTCAGGAGAAAAAAAGCATAAAAATTCGGGTTCGACTACATTCGACGCTCTGACAAAAAAAATTGTCACAGTCGTCTTGAACTTCAACTTTGATACGAAATTAGATTTTTCGGAAATAAGGAAACAAAAACAAAAAAACGCTTAAAGAATCGCGAAGGCGAAAAAAAACAGGCAAAAAAATGCAACTTGAAGAAAACGAAGTTCGTCTTAGACGCGAAGGATGTGGGCCGGGGCGGGCAAGGGGGAGTTCCGGTGGCAGGAAACCACGGCTAATCGTATACACTCGTTCGAGGAACTCGATTTTATGTGTGTATGTATCAATGTACCTAAAATGATTGTAATTAAGAACGTTTGTTTCTTTCTGCTCATTCCTCTTGAGTCAACGGACGGATTTTTCCGTCTGTGCTGCGAGATCTTCGAGGGGAAACAGCCAAGCAGACAAAAGTCGAGGAAATAGAAGAAGAAAAATGCGGGAAGCCTAAAATAACGTACATACATGGTAAACCTTACGAATTCGAATTACGTGGTTTTTTTTTATAATCGCGAGCGTATTAGACTCGAGTGTGCAATTTTATTCGATCGTACGTTTCTGTGCCCAATTTGTTTTAATTCCACGCATAAATCGATGAATATGATCGTGTTTTACTGGCTTCGTTCGATAGTTTTAATTTCATACAATCGTACACGCGACGATTGTACAGAATGATAGAAAAAGCGCGTTTGAGCCGAAATTGATCTCGATTGATTTCGCGGAGTCGAAGCTTTCTCGGAATATAGGGACAAAAGAACAAACGTATCGATCCTGATCGAAAAGTGATCGCTAACGAAGATGTACTATATATATTATGAAGACGTGGCAAAGAATCCGTAGCGCACATATCCACTCTCTCTGTCTCCTTCATATTCTCTCCATTTTTTCGTTTGTATTCATTTAGAACTAGTCAGCAAACAGATGTGATTATTCCTTCGATCGTTCAACATTATAAATATATCGAGAAACAAAAACGTATCTTAAGCACGTACTGTATAATCAATTATGTATGAGTTTAAGAAAACAGGAAAAAAATAATGCGAAGAAATCAATATACGTTGCACACAATGCTCGCATTGTGGCCGACCGTAATAAATATTCGTTCACTATTGCTCAGTGAAGCATTTGTTCGTAATTCTTTGTCTTATTATCATTATCGTTAGTGTTATTGTTTGATACGATACCGACGTTGAATCTCCCGCGTGTGCGTGATGGTGTTCCGCCATTATAAATGTGCTTAATGTACCTTTGGTTTAAAAATACATAAATATGTATACTGGGTTCAACGAAAACTCTCAATGAGCTCCGATCGGATCGAGTTTTGGATCCCCTTGGTCTTTTACTATTGCAGATTTTTTTCAAGCACATCTAGTTACGAGGAATGTGGCTGCTGATTACGAAACAGAGCGGCAAGGCGCGGGTCGGGTACGCGTGAAATTGTAATGTTGAATTAAAACTTAATTACTTTGAACATATTGGCGTATGTTACTTACTCAACGAAAGTATCTGGTAAACGTAAATCATTAAGGGGGTTAGGCTACTGTGACGAACCGGGAATTAGGGTTATTTGAAAAAATTGATTTTGAAGATGACTGAAAAATCGTTTAGTCAATTATTTTCCAATGTACTGGAACGAGATTTTTCAGTTTTTTATTTATTTCAAATCCAGTCACCGGTCACAGTTGAATTTTGTGCCGCAATATATGACTCTTTAGCGTTATCCAGAATGCACCACGTGGAGGTAGAGTCAAGATGCATTCCATATTGTGTGTGTGTGTGTGTGTGTGGATCCCACGGCTCGTCAATTCCGCGGTATTTTTCGATTCCAAACCACGAATGACCACATGAAATGCAACGCAACTCTGCCTCCACATGGTGCATTCTGAATACCGCTAAATAGTCATATATTAATTTTTCGTAGAAAAAAATATATATATTGAATTTAAAAAAATAGATTTTTTGGGCGAGAGGGGAGGTTCCGCCCCCAACCCTTCACTCCCACTAGGGGCTCTGCCCCTCGTGCCCGCTAGCCCACCCGCCCCTGGACCCCTCCTCCGTCTTCGGGTCCGCTATTCTCGACCGCATTTTTGCAAACTTCAAAACTCTATAATTTTTTACCTGGATCGAATATCGATTTTTACCACTCTTGAAAAAAGTCGTACTTTGGTCCAAATAATAAAGTTACATGATCAAAAGTAGGGGCTCCGGATATCGTAATACTGCCTTTATTTGTATGTACATTAACAACTTTGTGTAGCAAATTTCATAAAAAAAATTATAATTAAAGCAGTTACAATCGCTTGAAGGATCTTCGAACGTGAAGGGCTTAAGGCGTTACCCCCACTTGTAGCGCAAAAAAGGCCTTTTTCATGATTTTTAAAAGAAAACTACAAAACTTTTTTAATCGATCAATATACCATCTTAAAGAACACATCTTGAAGAACTTTCAGTAATTTTTTTATTGAAAAATATTACATTGTTTAGTGGCAAATGGCCGTCAATGAAATAATGTTTTTATATACACGGTTTGCGGTGACCAACATTGCGGCGAAGTGGATCATCTGAAAAAAAAATGCGGATGGATTTAGTCAAATATAAGTATAAACTAGTCTTTAATCGAAGGATTTTAAAAAATATTCATTTTTCACAAAATGGCGGACAGTCAAAGTTAATGGTTCGATTTTAACGGAAAAAAACGGCCGGTTTTTGGCTATAAAACGGCCATTTTTTCCGAAAAAAAATCGAACGATTAAAGACTACATTTTTATGTATTAAATAAGCCTGCAAAATTTCAAGAAAATCGGTTCATTAGTGTTCGAGTAATCTTTGTCACCGACTTCAGAAATGCCATTTTGAGAAAAACGCGTTTAAAGTTTCAATTTCAGTTTACACGAAGAAAATATTTTTTTTTTGTAAACTTACATAGTCATCTATTCCGGGCCCATACAGAAGTATGGGCCCGGATACTTATACTTAAAAAAAATGCAATAAAAAAATCGATTTTTTCAAAATCGCAAGTGGGGGCAACCCCTTAACGGTGTACTTGATTTTCACTACCTGGTTGATCTGAAAAAAAAAACATTTTTTGAAAAATAGATAATATTGGCTACGACTTGACCGAGCTTTTTTTTGGATCGTGTTTAAATCGTCAAAACAATTTTTTTTCGAGGAAAAATGACATTGTTAATAACTAAAGACAAAAAACCTTAAGAATAAAAAGGTCGGTCAAGACTAAATTACTAATACACTGAATAAGTGTATTAAATTTCAAGTTAATCCAATTAGATATCGAGAAATCGTGTACACAGTTAAAAAAAAACATAGTTTTGAGAAAAACGCATTACAGTTTTACTAGTAGTTATATCGTAATAATAAGTATACGACCCTCTTCACTTTGGCCTCAAGGTGGTATCGATCTTGTGAAATTTTCACATTAGCCTAACCCCTTGATAGACGTTATTGTTATTTCTTTTTCGCAATTGATTGTTCCGCATAACTACAACAATTTTGATCGGAAGTACTGAATTCAGTTTTCATCGATTACTTTACATTTTGAAACAGAAGCTTATCTGAACTGAAGCTGAACTGAAAACGGTTCACTGTATGCTAGGTTCATGCCCAGTTCGACAACTCGAGTCAAATCGATTTCAAGAGTGAATAGAGTAGTCAGAACTGATCGAACTAATCCACGGTTAGCGCACTAAACTCTGGTTAAGGGCATGTTCATGGTCAACATAACCTCACAAATTTTCGAACTAAGTTTTCTCATAGGTGGTTAAGTTTTTTGAGGAAAAACAAGGCATCAGGCTCTGGAGAATTCTCTGACGCAGAGCTTGACAATTTTCTTTTGCTTTAAGTATTACTCATCTCTGAGAAACCTCCGTTCGAAAATATCAGCTATCTCTCTCGCACTCTTATGTTACGTGGTACATCTTCTACTTCGCCTGAAACTGAAGAAATTACCCGAAACCTAAAAAAAAAGCAGCTGTGAACCTGGAAGTGTTTAAATTTTATAAAGTGGACAAATAGTAAGAGTATAAAAAATGGGATTTTCGAAGAAAAAAAATCCATTTCGTTGTAGAAAAAAGTTGTTAAATATAATTTAAAAAAATAATCTTTTAGTTTCACGTAGAAGAAAATGCAAACATAAAAGAATTGTCCAATAAAAAAAATGCCGGGTCAAGATGGGGTTGAAGTTTGTTCGTTAGAATGCAATGGAGATTTATATATATATATATATAATTATTATTTTCATTAAAATACAAAACAATTTTTTGCACATTTCGATTGTAGATCTTCAAATAAGCATCCAAAAAATGATTGAGGGGATTTTCATAGGTGAAAATTGGAAAGTTAAGCACTGTGAAAAATCCATTGCCTTCCCACGATGCAAACTTCAACCTCATCCGAGTATACGTGTTGACAGTTTACAGTCATAAAACCTGTAACTTTTCAAGTATACTTCAGCAGTCAGAGGCTACCCAAGTAACAATTTACAACAATTGTCCAAACGTCGGCTAAATAGGTACCAAATGTCCGCTCGGAGTTTACTTTGAAGTTAACAACCATCCGGAAAGAAAACTTGCACACATGATAACTTCTAGGTAACTTCTAAGCGGACATTTGGTACCCATTTAGGCAACTCTCGACAACTATTTAGAAATTGCCTCGCGGGTAATTTGCAATAGCGCGTCCTTCACGCTGCTCAACACGACTGATGAAACGGGGCCTACAATCGCATCACAAATGTTCCTTGTTCAAAACAAAGAACAGGGAATTCTTATTCCTCAAGGAACATTTATGAATACGGTTGCTGTACACTCCAATGATTATCGGATTAAAACAAGGTCCCGATGAAAGATACTCTTTTAATAACAAACGTTCGCTATTTTATTCACGGAAGAAAATATCGCTGCACTTTTGATGTGTATCGGTGATAAGGAAACAGCGAGAGTAACTCGTCGCGTGACTGTCCCTTTGCACTAGTTTCGAAAAGTCCTCATCAGTCGCATGCAACGTTGAAATTCGACTTTTCGGACTCACCGAAACGTGACGAAAAATTGCTACAAAATTTCGCGTCAATTCGGTGGATCCTCACAAATATGGACTCAATAAATTGACATCTGTGTTTCCGTTTTGTTAAAGCCTTCGAACGTTCGTTCCGTTGTTTGCATTTTCGCACATTGACCGTTAATGCCGTTGTGAAACGCGTCTTCGGGTTTACCGAGTGAATTGACGAATAGGCGGGTCGCGTTGAGTCTCGCTGGAGGGGGTGCGGACTTGCCATTGGTCACAACCGAGTGACGTTGCCGCGTGTCAGTACAGTCTGCGGGGAGTGCTCGTGGTGTACGGAGTGCTGTTTCACGATCGCTAATCCCGCAGTGCTGTTGCGGCTGGTGTTACATTAGAAAACAAAGAAGGCGAATGTCGCCGAAGCTGATACTTCGAACGAGAGAGTGGTAGCAGATTGGAGTTGTAATTCTGTTCTTTGTGTGTGTGTGTGTGTATATTTTTTTTAAACATTCTTTCGCGATCTCTCTCAAAGGTGGAGATTGACGCGGACTGTCGTGTCAAAAGGGGGAGACGCTGCTCGCCGCCATGATGGTAGGTGGAACCTGTTATCAGTTGACCACACAATATACAAGGCGGCCGGTCATTACCGATAATTCGATGAATTAATTATATTTCACATCGAGCCTTTCGCACAAGTCACATCTGTTGTCGCACTTTTGCAAAGCTCAACAACGATAAGGCGGAATATTGAAAGAACGAAAAAATGTTGCAGGACGGGATATGCGAGACCGCTGATATTTTGAACAGCGCGCCACCGAAAAAGGTATACGTGGGTTTTTTCTCGTGTTTAAATTATCGCAACTTTAACCCTCGAATGTCATCCTTTATCTGCTTTTTCTCTTCTCCAACGCGAAACTTTTCTTTCTTCACCCTTCGCGTTTGAGGTTATGACGCACGGATTTTTCGAGGGTGAGAATTAAAACAACAAAAAAACGATGCGTCATATGTCCACGTCGCTTTGCAGATTATACAGGCTGATAACATTGACCTGTCGGACAAGTCGCTGCAGGTCGACATATCGGACGCTCTCAGCGAAAAGGACAAAGTCAAATTCACGGTACACACGAAAACTACGTTGCCCGAATTTCAAAAGCCCGATTTTCTCGTCGTCCGACAGCACGAAGAGTTCGTTTGGTTGCACGATCGATTCGAGGAGAACGAGGAGTATGCCGGCTATATCGTAAGCTCAGTAATGCTCTACGGACCTGTGCTCCATCTCGTACAGCTTTTGAGCTACTGCGACTCTTCGCTTTTTCGACAGATTCCGCCGTGCCCGCCAAGGCCGGATTTTGACGCGTCGCGAGAAAAATTGCAGAAGCTCGGCGAAGGGGAGGGAACGATGACCCGGGAGGAATTTACCAAAATGAAGCAAGAACTCGAAGCGTGAGTGGATTCGACGTCTTTTTCTTTCTGTTCATGTACCGGGAGAGGCAACAACTATTAGCGGGAGAAATGTTGTCTATCTATCTATCTAACTATTCTAACTATCGGACTCAAGAGAAAAGTACCTACAAAAATTGCATAGTTCAATGGGGGTCTTTCGGGTGGAGGTGCTCCGAATATTTCAAGGGGGAAGATACATTTAGGCAAGGAAAAAACTGCTGATTTTAATGATTTATTTTTGAAAGTATAGATTTCTTTACTATTTTTGAGACTTAGGGTATATATTTGTTACTACTTTTGGCTGTTACATGGTATTTTATTTTCGGTGGGGTTAATCTGAAAGAAATCAACGAAGATTTTTCTTTCATCAATACTCATATGAGGGATTTTCCGTCAATTCAGCCACTTTTTTTCGACCATCTCAGATCTGCCCCATAATTGGTTATATCAAAGCACTACTAAAAGGCATTCTATGTGAATTCTTTCAGATTTTTCAATTCAACATTTTAGAAAATGCCGTTTTTTCATCCAAATGAATATATCTCGGAAACTAGAAGTAACTGAAAAAAAATGTCTACACATAAAAGTTGTAGTTTAGTGTTAGCTTTCGAGCGGACGACTTGAAATAATTTTTACGTTCCGGTAACGCTGATTTTTTACAAAAAGGGGGGAAATCATTTTTTTATTAAAAAACAGCCGTTTTTTTTGGCTGAAAAAATTACAGAGTCTTCCAGTATGTCTGACGATATCGGAAAAAAATCGCCCGGGTGGCACGGAGCGAGGTTCCGGTATAAGAAAATTAATTTGTGTGGTTTCATTTTTTTTACCCTAGAACCTCGATTTCTTTTTTTACCCTAGAACAACGCAAATCTAGATTCTAGGCTAAAAACATCGATTTTTTTTTAAAGATTTTTTCTACTAAATCTTGGTCGATGATCTTGAAATTTGATGTGTGTACGCATTTCTGGTTCCGTGATAAAAATGTAAAGAAAAAAAATAATGGGCCCATTGAAAAAAAATGGAGATGACCTTGAAATCTCTGAAGCACCTCCACCAGGATGAAACTTGTAGCCACCACTAGATGACCCCTTTCGAACTATGCAACTTTTGTAGGAAAATTTTTTCTCCCAAAACTGATAGGTTAGAAAATATTTCTACCCTTAATAGTTACCTTACCCTGTGTGTTTGTATATGCACTACCGGTCAAAAGTTTCCAGACACGTCAGATGATTGCAAAACTTTCGATGACTTTGGATAATTGCAAAATTATATTAGAATAATAAAATTGATTATATAGAGTTATACAGGGTTTCCCAAAAACCAACGATAATATTGGAGGTGCTGACAGGCCAGCTCATGATAATCCAGAATAACCAAATATGACCTCAGTAAAAGTGTTAGAGTTTTCGAGATATTTGCACTTGTTTGAAACTCGTGAAAATCTCGAACCTAAAGCAACATTTCACACATCACAGCTGTCAATACGGATCTTTTTTGGTTCGTTTTATTTCGTGCTGTCAATAATAACCATAAATATTTACATGGTTAATTACTTCGAATTTTCATCATTCAGTTTGATTGATAGTGGCATAATAAACACACGACGCCGAACTCACAACATATCTTAAAAATGGGGTCATTTAGTCTAGATTTAAAAAAGACGCAACATGTAGGACCGTTTTTTTACTGAATCGAACAATATCGCTATTTTATTACAGAAGGAGAACATTTTAAAATTATTCCATTGATCTGTATTTGCACTTATCTCGAAACTATGACTGGTACGTATCTCGAAAACTATGACACTTTTACTGAGGTCATATTTCGTTATTCTGGATTATCATAAGCTGGATTGTCAGCACCTGCAATATTATTGCTGGTTTTTGGGACACCCTGTATAGTATATTCGTAAAATAATAAATGAAATGAATAATATTATTTCGACATTATTTGGCAATTGTCCAGTGATCGAAAGTTTTGCAATTGTCTGAAGTGTCCGAAAACATTTGAACGGTAGTGTATAATTATCTATATACATAGCAGTAGTGTAATGTGTATATACACACACTAGTGGAATTGATTCTGGACACTTCAAATTTTTGATGATTTTCCATTTATTCATGATTTTTACGTTATAATCACTTAGATCTTATATTCTTATAAGAGTAGGCTTATTAGGGCAAATATTAAGTAGAAATATTATAGATTGAAATAAAAAAATCACAGTATCATTTCGGTGTAGGAGGGTACACATTTTCTGGGTGAATATAAAAAAAAGCTAATTTATATTAAGGTAATCCTATCGCCAGGCTCCAAACCATAGGATTTTCATTTTCTTTACAAGCTTCAGTAAATATATTAATAATCGTCTCTGTAAAATTTTTGGGTCGGTTATCGACTTAAATGAAGAGAAAAAGATTATTAAAATTGCGTATTTTTGTGGAAAAATTCTGAGACGACATACAAAAACCCAATTTCCGGTCGCTATAAAAGTGTATATAATAGTGGGAATCCGTCAGATTGTTAAAAATAATCAGATTTACATCCTTAACACTTGTAGTAATCCAATACTTTTAGAAAAAATTACGATTATTGACCTAATTTTTATGTAATATCAAGTTTAATTTGAACTTCCGGTATTGGATTAATTATCACTCGCTACGATAGAGACGTGACAGCAAGGCAACAGTTGACTGTAGTCCTAACCTCATCTCACTCATTCGAATTTCCACATCTTTCATTTTTGACCGACATATTTCGCCGACACAAATTTTCCACGCTTTTTGCCAGTCGTGGCCCGAATACAATGCTATATATTTCCCGCACCTGACATTGTTTTGACAGATCGACGTTGAAAAGCATGGAGGTTAAACTCGCCTGGTTGAGTAAAAAGGGACGGAGATAGAACCAATGTTGCCAAATATCAAACCTAGAAATACTGCGCGAATCGTTGGAATAACTATTTTTTCATTTTTCTAATTAAATGTGACCATTGAACAGTTTAAACATGGAACATTTTAGTTATTACAAATAATTTTTATTGCATATGTTAAAAATATAAATTGTACAAGTCTCAAGTATGATCAGTGGTATGACTAGTGTGAAGCGATAGGATAGAGTATTGCATAGGAGTAGAGATATAGATAGAGTAAATTTATTGAAACCTTTTGTACATGGTTAAATGTCATTTCAAGAACATTCCGTGAAATTTGTACGCGAAAATATCCACAAACAAGCCGGTGACAAAGCTTTTCCAAGAACGCCTTTGGAAAAACACGATTTGCGGTGTTCACTGTATCTCAGCTAGAAATGATCTGAAATCAAGTACCATTAAAATTTAATCAAAGTATCATCAAATCCTCCCCCCAACGGTCTTTGATAATTTTTTTTTTTTTCATTTCTAAATTTGTGGTGGTCATGTAAAGTGAAAAGTGCAATTTTTCACGAAAAATTCCGCCATTTTGGGGGTGGAAAACCCCCTCAATGTAAAAGAAAAATCTCAAACTAACCGTTGGGGGGAGGTATTTTATATGTAGAAAGTGTGTACCAAGTTTGAAGTAAATCGGTCATGTAGTTTTCAAATGGCAGTGAACACGGACTTTGAAAAAGTGGTTTCGAGAAAATCGCGGCACCGGCTTGTTTGTGGATATTTTCGCGTACAAATTTCACGGAATGTTCTTGAAATGGCACTCAACAATGTACAAAAGGTTGCAATAAATTTACTTTATCCATATAGATGAAAAAAATTCGCAAAAAAGTTTTTTTTCACGCTGAAACCCCTACCCTCCCCTTAAAAGTGTCCAGAATCAATTCCACTAATGCATGTATGTACACTACTCTATTTCTGTGCGAACATTCGACTGGATATTTAAAGAAGTGGAAAGTCACGACCCTAAAACAATTCTTAGGAAACAAAGCTATTTTCGGCTGCTAAAAATCGCAACCTTTTCACCGTTTTCATTAAATCTGTTCAAAACATACTTCCCATGATAGACTTTCGCTGTATCAAAGACTACAAGTTTTTGCGCGTACGAAACAAATTGTACGCATGCACATCCAGACGTTTATTCCAAATGTCAGTTTTCAATGTGTTGGAACAGTCCGAACACATTTCCATTAAAATGGCGACAAAAATTTCTTTCGCGAAACCGAAGTTTCTTCAAAGCAATGAAAGAAATTGCAAAAATGAAGAAAGATTTTTCATTTATTTTCGACTATGCGAGCTTCAGCACCGTTTAACACGACTTTCAGGGAATATTTAGCGACGTTCAAGAAAACGGTAGCGATGCACGAAATGTTCTTAACGAGACTGGCGCACCATCCGGTTTTTCGAAACGATCACAATCTCAGGGTCTTCCTCGAGTACGACCAGGATCTTTGCGTCAGAGGTGAGCGCAGAACGAAAGTTTTCCAGAGTTTACGACGATATCGGTACGACGGAAATAATCGATAACCACGTGTTTCCACGTTTCAGGAAAAAATAAAATGGAAATGTTCGGTGGTTTCGTCAAGTCGTTTTCCAAGACTACCGACGAATATTATTTGTCCGCCACGGTCAAAGACGTTAATGACTTTTTCGATCAAGAAATGACATTTATACAGCACTATCACAACAATCTCAAGGAGGCGACCGCGAGAGCCGACCGACAGACGGCGAAACACAAAGACGTCGCCGACTCGTACATCAAAATATCGACGAACCTCTTGCAACTAGCGACCACCGATAGCGGCAAATTGGAGAGGTTTTTGGCCAAAATAGCCGAGACTTTCGAAAAGTTACGAGTAAGTTTTTCAATTCATATTTCTCTTGTCCTTCCTTCGGTTAAAACCGACTGAAAATTAATTTCACGGAGTACAGAGACCTTTCTAGTTAACAAAAAAAAAAAAAAATACAAATTGTTCAGCCACGAGAAATAGACGAGATTGGAAAAAAACGTTTTTGAAATAAAATTGATTCGAACGTTTGCAGAAAGTCGAGGGTCGCGTTGCCTCGGACGAAGATTTAAAACTATCGGACACGCTTCGTTATTACATGCGCGATACAGCAGCAGCAAAGAGATTACTCTTTCGTAGATTAAAGGCTCTGCACGCTTACGAAGGTGCCAATCGAACACTTGAGAAGGCTCGAGCAAAGAACAAGGACGTCCATGCTGTGAGTTGAAAAAGAAACATTTCTCCACGCTGCAGTTTCAGTTTCTCGGTTAATACCGACTCTGGAGCTTACAAGCACATCGTTCTAACATTTTGTGTCCTCATATTTTGTGACGTTCACAGTGTTCGCATATTCATGACCGTCCCGTAACGTACGATCCGGTAAAGCCTCGATTGACCATGACGTTAATCGTTGGAATGCGACGACAGTTCATTTCTTCGGACCCCCATTTTCTTTCAGCCACTTTTAGGCTACAGAAGTGATTTAAGGAGTTTCGACACCAAAATCGAAATGCTTGTGGACGACTGAAATTTATATTATCGCGATATTAATTCAGAATTACGGCTTGCATTATCCGTTAAATTTTCGTATCCCGATAATATGGATAGCAGTGGACCTTACCATCCCCATTTTTCGGATAATTCGGATAATTTCGAAAAAAAAGCAAAGGAAATCCGTTAAAAAGTAGTTTTATTCACAACTATTAAAATTGAACGAATTTTCTTCTGTTTTTATTATATCTAATGGACGTCATTAACATTTTTAATATCATAAAATGGTGGTCGAGCATAATAGTATGCTACTATTTACCGTACAATATTAAAATAAAATATGAATAATTGGGAACCGTTAGGTAAATCTTTCCTCTAAAACTAATTATCTATTAATAATGAGATCATAAAATATCAAAAAAAATAAAAAACAATTGCTAACAAATAAAAATAAAGAAAACTTCCTTCCTCTAAGATTTAAAAATTAACCATTCTCTATTCTGAGACAGAAACTAAAAACAATCATATACGTAAATGCTATAGTGAGTGAGATCTCAAATCAACTTAAATGCACAATTAAAATAGGTATTCCAGGATTGATGAATTACTATTGAATGCGTGACGCAAAATATTTAAAACGGAGAAAAAACATGTCGTGAATTAAGATTACTTGTTAGCTACGTGTACTGACTGCACACAATGCCGAAATTATTGTTTTACTATATATTGTTCCATGTTCAAATCGGAATTTTTTAATGAATTTTACTATCCGTAGTATCCGAATTCTCCACATTCAGTCGCCTTCAGAAACGGCCGCTATTGCCAAGTCTATCGGTTGTTTTTTCTTCAATAAAACTGCAACATATTTATGTTCAATTGCAAGAATGATAACTATCAATGTAATTTCCCGGCCTAGAGATATTTTTCAACAATATGGGTTGAAAATGACCAAATAATAGTTTTTTTTTAATTAAGAGATCATCACAGTGTAACGAGTCGAAAATAGCTGATTTTCGCTTTGTTTTTTTCGATGGTTAAAATACGCTCATCAGTTTGATTTTTCTATGTCAAATCAAAGCACTCGCGAAGAACAGAAAGTACATTTCTAAACGTCCATTTTTATTTATTTTTTCACATTTTTTTTAACGGTTGAAAATGTCTTCGTAAAAAGGAGTCCTCACGGTGTACACGGTTGTGGCCGTAAATATTATCTGAAACAAAATTTGTAAACAGATTATTAATCAGTATGAAAACCGCTAGCTTGCTATGGAGGTTCTTTTTTTCATTTGCCCCGAAAATTTAACAGCGTGATTATAACCGTCTATGCTATCGGATAATGTAAAAAAAATCGATTTTCTGAAAATTTTACTTTGTGATGATCCCTTAAACTTTATTCATAAGAAGTTGGCAGCCTGCCAAAAACTCATTATGTTTTCATCCCCACTCTTGCAATTGAGAAATGGTATCGAAACTCCTTACAGAAACCCAAACAAATTCAAAGTCAAGCCACCTTGACCTCGAGCGAAGTAAAGCTGTTGGATACTAATAAAAACGAAGAGATAAAAAAATACGAATTTACGTTGCATTTGAATGCATCGAAATGAATTTCGAAGTCGATTCGTGAAAATAGCCTTTCGTTAGCGTCCAAAGTGAGAAGACCTCTCACTTTAGACGCTAACAAAAGGCTATTTTCATGAATTTTTTTGATAGGTTTATGTTATAAACATTGATATAATAGTTGTTACACTTAATAAATACACTTTCGAAATACATTGTTTTTTAAATTTTTATTCATTTAAGTCACTATTTATAGACGAAAATGGTAGTTAAAAAAATTTCCTAAAAAAATTGTAGTCTGCGCTGTTAATGAAATCTCGATACGATTTTTTATATATGCAAAAATAACAAAATGGCGGACATTAAAAAAAAAACAAAAAAACTGGTTTTTTTCACCGTTTTTGGTAAAAAAAAATAGTAAATATCAAAATTAAAAAAAACCTTGATATGCGCTATAGCTATAGTTGTAAAGAATATGCGATTAACATTTTATAAGGATCGGTTCAGTAGTTATGAAGATTTTATCAATAAACCGTCGAAAAACGTTGTTTCGAGAAAAACGCGTTTAAATTTTGTTTGGGTTACATAAATACATGATTTTTTTTTTATTGTATTTTGAATGTGTATTTATTATATGTAACAATTTTTATATCCATATCTATAATATAAAAAATGCATGAAAATAGGCTTTTTTTAGCGTCTAAAATGAGAAGGCCCCTCAGTCCAAATTTCGTCCCTTTCTCGAAGCAGCGTTCGAGCGGCATTTGAGTTGCCGGGGGTGCAATTCGGGCTCAAGGGCGGAGTGTAAAATGGGATTGCAGATGGTTTCGATTAGAACATTGCGGGCTTCACTTGTGTAGCGGCAAATCGAGGTTTTACCGCGTCATGTTCGTCTTGTACATTGTACGAACGTTCAATCATTCGGAACACGCGAAAAATGTCAATAACGCGACCTGGAAGAAAAATGTCTACCTGCCGATATTTCGGAATTATTACCGACAGTCCCGAGTATCTCGATCCAATAACTCATCGAACGATCGATTTATTCGCGCGGTCGCCGCAGAACGTCCTGAATTGCTACAAACCAATTTATCGAAACGTACGTCGCGGCGTAACGCATGAAAGTACCGTTCGAGATTTAACGTAAACTAATCGAATTGTTTGCTTTTTCCGGCTCCTCGAGGCCCTGGAGGTTGCAGAGGTGTGTCTTTTTCACGTACATTTCATGTTCGCTCTTTTCTGTTCATCGTATTCCATTTTTCTTTTGGTTCGTGGGATGAAGAATTTGTTTTCTTCAATTTTGCGAAAAACTTCCAACCTCTGATCATCACTCAAACGAAAATGAAAGTTGTGATTCGCGTGACGTTCGCAAGAAAGTCGTTACAAAACACGCGTATAAACGTGCATTGCTGAAATTGGAAAATCAGAGGAATTTTTGGAATTTCGAAGAATTTACGAGATATTATTCGAAGGTTCATTGTTGCATTTGGTGTTTTCAGCATAGATATATTTATTTCCGGAGAAAATCGTGGTGGGAAGTTTGAGGAGTTTCGGGACATTTGACGATATGTTACCATTTGATTCAAACTTATACAGTAAATTCTTTGACAACTGAATGCATCCTGCAAATTTTTAAGCGATCGTTTACACCGTTTCTGTAAAATTTACAATAGGGTATTTGACTGTTGTACGGAAGTCATCTTAAACGGTTAAGGTAGTCCTATCGCCAGGCTTCAATCCATAGGATCCATAGGATTTTCATAATTATTTTTTGAGCTTCACTAAATATATTAATAATCGTCTCTGTAAAATGTCAGGGTCGTTTATCGACCTAATTACAGAGAAAGGAAATATTAATATTGCGTATTTTTGTGGAGGAATTCCGAGACGACATACAAAAACCCAATTTACGGTCGCTACAAAGGTGTATATGATCGTGGGAATCCGTCAGATTCTTAAAAATAATCAGATTTACATGCTTAACACTTGTAGTAATCCAGTGCTCTCAGAAAAAATTACGCTTATTGACCTAAATTTTATGTAATATCAAGTTTAACTTGAACTTCCGGTATTGGATTTATTACCACTTGCTACGATAAAGAGACGTGACAGCAAGGCAACAGCTGACTGTAGTCCTAACCTCATCTCACTCATTCGAATTGCCACACATATTTCATTTTTAACCGACATATTTCGCCGACACAAATTTTCCACGCTTTTTACCAGTCGTGACCCGAATACAATGCTATATATTTCCCGCACCTGACATTGTTTTGACAGATCGACGTTGAAAAGCATAGAGGTTAAACTCACCTGGTTGAGTAAAAAGAGACGGAGATAGAACCAATATTGCCAAACATCAAACCTAGAAAGACTGCGCGAATCGTTGGAATAACTATTTTTTCATTTTTCTAATTAAATGTGAACATTCATTAAACGGTTTACACATAGAAAATTTAGTTATTACAATTGTTGTTGGTGCACATGTTGAAAATATAAATTGTACAAGTCTCAAGTATGATCAGTGGTATGACTAGTGTGAAGCGATAGGACTACCTCAATAATTTTATATTATGCTCACAATAGTTAGTTTATTATTCCATATGTCTTGCATTTGCTGTGACATGGCCCAACTTACATTTTGCGTTACAAGTTTTCCATTTTTTGTATACATTTTGGCTTACATAAACAAATATATAACAATAATCAGTATGCTCACAATATTTTTTCATCTTCGTGAATGTCAGTATTTACGATATAAATCGGCAATAGAATTCAAATATTCAACCTGACTGCCCAAACGCTCATGCCAGTCACATGCCAGTAAACAAGGTAAAGGACCTATATGGCCGCTGAGTTGTCGCACAGCAAACCTTCCTCTCCATTCTTATTTTTAAGTTGATAATATTTTAACTATCACTACAAATACCTAACAATGAACAAAAAAAGTACGGAAATACACTGAAATAAACTAGAAAATCGCTCATTACTCGTCACGGGAATCGTAATGACAATCTGTTTACTGGCATGTGACGTCACTGGAGATCCAACCAATCCTGGAGCGTTTTTGTTCACGCAACTTAACGTTCAAGTTGATCTGATTTAAAAATTAAAATAAATGAAAGTAATGCATATTTTTTTTCGATAAAATGATAGAAAATATTTTTTAAACATTATATTCTTTTAGGATGACGAGAGAATGAACCATGTTTTTAATATAGTCAAATACTCTATCGGAGAAACACTTTTTAACATAAGGAGATGCTTGGCAACGTCGCTGAATGGCAATTTTACGCACTAAATAGTGTAAAAAAATGTTAAAAATGTTATGAAAAAGTACATTATGAAAATGTTGTCTCCCTTTACATTATGACGATTAGGCATCTCCCTATGTTGAAGTTTTTCTCAAATTGTGAATTTATAGAAACGGTGTAGACGATCGATATAAAATTTAGAGGGTGCATTCAGTATATGACGGAATTTATTGTATAAATTTTAATCGCATGGTAATATATCGTCAATTATCCCGAAACTTCTTAATTTAGACTATTTACGTTGCCTTCAGCGAACTCGGAAAAAAAGTCAGCGTATTGATAAAGCTGAGACGGGTCGAGCGTTTCAGCGCAGAATGTTACAGCATACTGATTTTTTAAAACGCAGGAACGTTTTAAAAAGTTCACCATTAAAGTTCCTACAAGTTCCACTACATTGTTTACGAGAAAAAAAAATGTATTAAAATCTAGGAAATTAAGCACAGCATTGACATTTGAAAATTAATTTTTCGCAAGAAACTGTGCTAAATTGTCACAATACTTTCAGATTTTAACATTTTGTCTCACGAAAACCATGTAGTGGGTCGCACTTCGGAGTTAAACTTTGGTAGGACGTAGTTACGTCTGCAAGAAGGAATCAGTGTCCTTTAACGTCGGCAAAACCCTTGACCTTCTTCGAGAAAATATTTATTTTTTCGACAGTGCGGGAGGGCTTGAAAAAGGGGTGGAATAAATTTCTCAAAGAAAGGAAGTCGGAGCAAGTGGGAAAAGAATTTCTTTAAAATCAGTCGGTGATTAGTGTACAGAGTAGCACGACACGAGTTTATTGCATGCCTCTTATCGAGGGGACTGATACGTAGTTGGCATTACTTACTAACTCTCGTGCATTTGAGTTTTGCTCCCCTGGCATTCAGTACTTACTAGGGTGGCTACAATTTGGGGCAAATTTGAATTTTCGAAGTTCCCTTGTAAAAACATAATCAAGATATATAAAAAAAATTATGTGCAAAGTTTTAAGACGCTCGGAAATTTTTTAATGGTGCCTGTGAGGGTTTGAATTTTCAATACAAAAATACCTGTGTTTTGCACAGTAATTACTTAATTATTTCCCATGTTTAAGATATTGGTGGAAAAAATCTGAAACTTGGCACACATATTGTGCACATTATGAGGTATATAATTAATTTTTTAAATAGATTTTTCCAGTAACAATTGTCATTATAAATAATGAAATACGTAAAAAATGAAAACGACGTTGTCAACTTCGTTTTCATTTCTTTGAGTTTCATTCATCAAAGACTATTTATTTATCTTTTAATACACCTTTTGACCTCACAAAAACTTAAACATAATAGAGAAGTTTTGTTTTTATCAGAAGTATAAAAACTCCTTACAATTGAACTTTTTGGTTATGCATGCAGTCTATAGCCAAGTCGACAATTGCATTAGAACATCAGTGAATAGTCTTTGATGAAAGAAACTCAGAAAATGATAACGAGGTTGTTATGCAAAGCTAGAATAATGACAATTATTGCTGGAAAAATCTGTACAAATTTGGTCATATACCTCATCATGTGCAGAATATGTGTGCCAAGTTTCAGATTTTTCCCATCAATATCCTAAGCATGCGAAATAATTAAGGCGTATTCTCACTTTAGACGCTAAAAAAGACTATTTTCATGATTTTTTTTGTATAGGTTTATATTATAGATATTGATATAAAAGTTGGTACACTTAATAAATACACTTTCGAAATACATTACATTTTTTAAATTTATTTATTTAAGTCACTATTTATAGACGAAAATGGTAGTTAAAAAAATGTCCTAAAAAATTGTAGGTTTGCGCTGTTGATGAAATCTCGGAGATGGATCATCTGAAATAAAAAAATCAAACGGTTTTAGATTTAGTATGTTAATGGCTATAGCGCATATCATACGATTTTTGATATATGCAAAAATAACAAAATAGCGAACATTTTTCGAAAAAAACGTTTTATTTTCACCGTTTATGGCAAAAAAATAGTAAATATCAACATTTCAAAAAATCCTCGATATGCGCTATAGCTATAGTTGTGAAGAATATGTGGTCAACATTTCAGAAGGTTCGGTTCCGTATTTTCAAAGATTTCATCAACAAGCCGTCGAAAAACGTTGTTTCGAGAAAAACGCGTTTAACATTTTTAACAAGCAGATGAACGTGCTCAGGTCGTAAAGTAAAGGCCACACAAAAATACAGTTAGACTCCTCCGATCTTCATAAAATTTTAGTATGATACTTTTGCATATGTATACTTTCAAAAAATGTAATAAAAAAATCGATTTTTTGACAATTGCAAAGTGAAAAGACGCCTTAAATAATAACTTGGCGAAACACATGTATATTCGTATTGAAAATTCAAATCCTCACAGGCACCACTAAAAAATTTCCAAGCGCATTAAAACTTTGCACATAATTTTTTTTTCTATATCTTGATTATGTTTTTACAAGGGTACTTTGAAAATTCAAATTTGACCCAAATTGCAGCCACCCTAGTACTCACTGAAATAATTTAAAAAGTCACTTGTTTTTAAAAAGTATCGCCGTTCTTTGGTCAGTTGAAACTTGTCGGACAATAATCCTATTCTAAAAAAACACACAACTTTCCACATGGTTCATGTTCCATTTGAACGCTAAAGAACGAGCTAAAAAAAGTGATTTTTCGAATGACACGGACATTGCTCATTTCTCGTTCTCATTGACATTGATTCATTGCTCGTTACTCGTAGCCATTGCCTCGGTTTTTTTGTCTCGTTTGGACGAAATGACGAAAAGGGAGGAGAAGAAAGCGATTGATTCGAATGACGCGATTCTTTACTCGTGTGTTTTTTTTTTTTTCAAATTAATTCCCTCGAGCTTCACACACAGACTACACCTCCATCTTGTCACTGAGCATTGCACGCTTCTCCTCACTGCTAATGGCCAGAGCCCAACGATAACTCAAACTTTTTTTTCTCGCAAATGTGTCACTCTCAAGGCGGAGAAAGTACAGACCCAAGCCTGCGAAAAATTCGAACAAATGTCGGACAAAGGAAAGGAAGGTAAGCGCTTGCGTTGTTTTTTAAATGGTTTTTTTTCTTCTTTCCTTAGAGTAGTGCTTGAGCGCAAACGATTACTTGAGAGTATCGCGTATATGAAATATTTTTGACTCTTGAATCTTCGATGCGATGTCGTAGAACATTTTTTTATTCATAAAGCTTAGGTTCGAGGATTCTGTAGTCGTTAGGCGTTTTAATGGTAATTATGTCGATAAAGGGCAACCCCTGCAATGAATTTGATTAAGGGGCCAGTCCACTTTGGAGCCACGAAAGAAAGGCTATTTTCGCGATTTTTTTTTGAGGATTTTATAAAAGATATGAATATAAAAGTTTTTGGGCTTGATAAATAAAGTTGAAATACATTAAAAAAAAATTTAATTCATTTTTATTCTTTTTAAGTACAAAAACTATAGTTTAACGTAACGCCTCAAAAATAGGTGGGCTAGGTAGCTCCATCACAACTCGGCAACGGCTTGTCTGAAACAGAAAAATCAAAGTCCATTAGATTCAGTATGACACCAGCTACAAAATGACCCTCGGATATAAAGTTTTATCAAAAAATAAAAAAATGGCAGATGAAAAACGAAAAAAGTACAAAAAAACGCGTTTTTCGCAGTTTTTCGCAAAAAAGAGTAAAAGTCAAAATTTTAAAACCATCGAGGGTCATCTTGTTGCGAATCATGTTTACAATATGTGGTTCAAATTTCAAGAGAATCGGTTTATTAGTTTTAGAGATACGATGGAGCTAGATTTTGAAAACGTAGTTTCGAGAAAAACGCGTTTGAAGTTTATACTATGAAAAAGTCTTACCTAAACTCAATCGGCAATTCCTGCACCGTACAAAATCCCTTCTGATTGCTCATCATCGGCGATTTCTTCAAGTCTTGCTTGCTTTCGATTTTTGAAATTTTCAAAGTGTACTGGCTCCCTAATGTAGCAGAGGTCATTCTGCTGCCCATCTGCCTTGGATTTGGAGATTCGTGGAAATCGTTTTCAACAAAAGTTGAAGGGTACTGCCGCTTACATTTGTTGCAAGGAAAGCTGCCATTCCAAGGCCATTTTTTCCAGAGTTATCAAAGCCATCAATATTGTTTTTCAATGCAGCTATGTGTTTGAAAAAATAAAATCCCATTGATCTGTTAGGGGGGTATTTTACTGTGACGATCCGAAAATCAGGGTTATTTGATAAAATTAATTTTGAAGGCATAAGTAAGATGATTGAAAGATCGTTTGGACATTTATTTGTATGCGCATTAGAAAAGTTGTGTACCAAATTTAATTAAAAAATATTAATAATTCAAGAAGTTATAAACAATCTCAACGGTGTACTTGATGTTGGCCACCCGGTTGATCCGAAACAAAAAAAACGAGTTTTTTTTCTTAAGATAGATAATGTTGACTTGACCGAGCTTTTTTGTGATATTGTGTTTTAATGATAATTTTTTTTTCTCGATATTCCGCAGAAAAATGACAATGTTATTGTTAATAACCCTTGAAAAAAATGTTAAGGAGAAAAACGTCGGTCAAAAATAAACTACTGAAATATAAACTACTGAATAAAATAAACTACTGAAAAATAAACTACTGAATAAGTGTTTCAAATTTCAAGTCAACCCGTTCATTAGATGTCGAGAAATTGTGGACACCGTTTTGAAAAACACAGTTTCGAGACAAACGCGTTTAAGGCGTTACCCCCACTTGTAGCGCAAAAAAGGCCTTTTTCATGAATTTTGTTTAAAGAAAACTACAAAAGTTTTTTAATCGATCAATATACCATCTTAAAGAACTCATCTTGAAGAACTTTCAGTAATTTTTTTATTGAAAAATATTACATTGTTTAGTGGCAAATGGCCGTCAATGAAATAATGTTTTTATATACACGGTTTGCGGTGACCAACATTGCGGCGAAGTGGATCATCTGAAAAAAAAATGCGGATGGATTTAGTCAAATATAAGTATAAACTAGTCTTTAATCGAAGGATTTTAAAAAATATTCATTTTTCACAAAATGGCGGACAGTCAAAGTTAATGGTTCGATTTTAACGAAAAAAAAAACGGCCGTTTTTTGGCTATAAAACGGCCATTTTTTTTTTCGAAAAAAAATCGAACGATTAAAGACTACATTTTTATGTATTAAATAAGCCTGCAAAATTTCAAGATCGGTTCATTAGTGTTCGAGTAATCTTGGTCAACGACTTCAGAAATGCCATTTTGAGAAAAACGCGTTTAAAGTTTCAATTTCAGTTTACAAGAAGAATTTTTTTTTTTGTACACTTACATAGTCATCTATTCCAGGCCCATACAGAAGTATAGGCCCGGATACTTATACTTCAAAAAAATGCAATAAAAAAAATCGATTTTTTCAAAATCGCAAGTGGGGGTAACCCCTTAAAGTTTTATTAGCATCGTTGTAATCATAAGTTTACCTTCAAGCTGCGATTTCTGCCCCATACGTTAGAGCTTCGTCTTCAATTTGAGTTGCCTGAAGCGACTATCGATTTTTTTTACATTTTCACAGTACCCAACCCCTTAATCGAAACGAATTCAACGATGTATGAAAAATCAGTGGCATACACCGTCGGGACCACCCTGTACATAAATGGTCACCTGATCATCCTTCAGGGTTAAGATTATTGCAGGTGTTATCCTCTATCGACTTAATTCCCATCGTTATGATTTTATCGTATCCGTTCGTCACAGAGCGGTATAACCCCCGCTCCGTTATTCTCGTCATTCTTTGATTCGAAAATCTGAAATAATCTATGGAATGCGCTTTCGGTCAGTCGTCTCAAAGAAAATTATTGTGGTGACTGCAAAGTAACTACTTTCGAAGAATAAAAATAAGAACAACGCTTTTCAATCTTACAAGTTTCACATCATTTTCCACGCTATACGAAAAAGTTTACATGTGAAATACCGATAATAGGGTATTTGACTGTTGTACGGAAATCATCTTAAATGGTTAATTATTTTATATTATGCTCACAATATTTTTTTATCTTGGTGAATGTCAGTATTTGCGATATAAATCGGCAATAAAATTTGAATATTCAACCAGACCGCCAAAACACTCCCGTTGTAAGACATGTAGTCACGTGACTTCCTCTCCATTCTTAATTAAAAGTTGATAATATGGTAATTATCACTACAAATAACTATAAATGATCAGAAAAAGTACGGAAATACACTGAAATAAACTAGAAAATCGCTGATTACTCGTCACAGGACTCGTAATCACAATCTGTTTACTGGCATGTGACGTCACTAGAGATCCCACCAATCCTGGAGCGTTTTCGTTCACGTGACTAAGCGTTCTAATTTATCGGATTTAAAAATTGAAATAAACGAAAATGAAGCATATTTTTCGAAAAAAATCATAAAAAATGGTTTTTAAACATTATATTCTTTTAGGATGACAACAGAATGAACCGTATTTCTAATGTAGTCAAATACCTAATTATCGGTGCTTGTAACAAAATCGTTGGTTAATAAACACTAGATTGATTCGCAAGTTTTGCAACAGTAATTTTATTTTCATTTAGTATTACAATTACTTGCGACCTGTCGAATGTTATATCGATGCAAAGTCCAACTCGGGATGCCTGGCGTAGAACATCACGCGGACACGGCTACGTATTCCCGTCGTTTCGAAAGATCAGAGTCGTAGCTTAGAAAAAAAAACCGATCGTTATCAGACCTTTATTGTTTCTTTCGATAATATAAAACTCGAACTAGTCACCCGTTCACTTGGCACGAGGATTACGTCGAACAAATGTTTGCTCATCGGACGTAGAGCGGCTTAAGTGAAATCGTTGTTTCAGAGCTCACGGACTTCAAGACGAGGCGGATAGCGGCATTCAAGAAAAATCTCGTAGAACTTACGGAATTGGAGATCAAACATGCGAAGGTAAAGTCCGAACTACCATTTTTTCCATGGTAGTTTTCATTAAGGTAGAACGAGCGCGTGCTATTGATTTCTATAGATTTTGTTCAAATTTTAACCAGATATTGTTCATATCATTATGCATGTTTGAGTGAAATTTCAGAACAGTCGACTATTTAGATTAGGAGATAATGGGTTTTAAAATTGCAACTTTTAACAGTGCAGTGTCTGCATTGACCGAAAGTCAGGTCACATAATTCGTCGTACCATTCTATGGTGTTTATAAATTTTGAAAAAACATTATGTTTAGATAGCAAACTAGTTAGGGAAAGAGTGAAAAAAGTTTGGATTGCCTTTACTATTCAGTTTTGCTAAAAACGTTCAGTAAGGACAAAATAATTCTCCGTAAAAAATAATTGTCCCGTATAATAAGAAGACATATGACAACACCGCAGAACAGTATTGTTCAATATTTCGAGAAAAAATTATCGTGTTCCTAAAGTAAAAAAACTTTTATCATAAAAAATATTTGCATTATAAATATTAATATTTTATATGAATTATGTTATCTCCATTAAAATCATTGTCATTATATCTTCATAACACATCTTCATTGATGTTATCTTCATTAACATCATTGTCATTATATCTTCGTAACACATCTTCATTAACTTCATAACTTCATTGTTCGTTCATTCATAACTAATTAAAAACTTTGTTCGATTAAAAATTACTTCCGAATAAAAATTTGTGTTGCTGTATTATTTTAAATATGCCGCGCAAACTCACGTCAATGGATACGTGGAACGATGCGGTGTTGGGGTATGTCTTCTCATTACAGGGGACAAATATTTATTGCGGAAAGTTATTCTGTCTAAATTTCAGTTAAAAGTTGTAATTTTAAAACAAATTATCTCCTAATCTAAATAGTCGACAGTTCTGAAAATTCACTCAAACATGCATAATCATATGAACAATGTTTGGTTAAAATTTGAACAAAATCTATAGAAATCAAAAGCGCGCGCTCGTACGACCTTAACCGGAAGTGAAAGAAACTTTGCCCGTCCTCCTCAATCGACATGCGCAGTGAAACGTGAAACTGTTGACGCTTGAGCGTTGTACTTTAAATTCACGAAGAACTAATTTGATTCTACTTATTCCCCGATTGACAGGCACACGCGGATTTGCTCAAAAAGTGCTTGCTGGCTCTGAGAGAAGAATGATCGTGCCGACGAGAGTGTTCGACGACCAATGGCCATCTCGAGCGCGCGTTACGAATGCCCATACCGTTCTTCTTTTTAAATAATTAATTCATAATTTAACGATATTGTAAGATATTATATTTTTTGTTATACGATCTATCTTTATCTGAATCCCGGTAAAAGAGGAAGCACTATCACCACCTCTCGAGGGCGCAAGGGGATAAAAAAAATACAATCATAGGGGAAATTGCCAATACCGTTGATTCGTAGTTGACCAGCTGTAAAGTGCTTTGATCAGAAAATATTTCCGTTCATTGTTGGGGTGTTGTTTCTAAGCGTTTCTTTTGTTCTTTATATACATTTTTGGTCCCTCTTCGCCACACGAAAAACTGCGCACGACGCGACGAGGTACGATCATCGTCTTATGCGCACCCACTCAAATTGTGATGAGTCCCGAGGCTCAATGTAGAAAAAGAAACACCCTTGCAGCTCGGTTCAATATCCCGTTACGGCTACGAAGTGAGACCCTTCATATTCTACACACGCACACAAAAAATAAACACATACACCTACACATATACACAGACACACACTATGAGAATGTATTATGTATGAATAATACGCATACGTGCTATATTGTAATAAAGTTCAGTAGTATACGAAACGGAGCGGTCTGACATGTTTTAAATCTATGCGTCATCGACATCAAATGGTGTTACAGTTTGCATCCTTGGAACGCAACGAAAGTTCTTTTTCACTTTTTATTTTCCATATTTTTACTAATACAGAAGATCTCTTTTTATAGATTTATATTGTAGATCGCTAAGCAAATATATTTAAAAATGGTTAGAAGATTTTTGTACGCCTAATTCACGAAGAGAAATGAAAGGAATTCAGAAATATTGATTTTCGTTGCGTTCCAACGATGCACACTTCAACCTCATTCATGTAACCCCATTCCAAGCAAAGGGTGTCTCAAAATGACCTGACATTTTAAATTGCGCGCCATTTTTTTTGTGGCGAACGTCGAGTTCTAATCTTGGACAACTGGCATCGGGAAGTATTGAGGTTTAGTCATCGAGAATTACACGATCGAGCAACGGATAGAAATTGTTATTTGCTGCATTGTTACTGTATAGTTATTGCAGACGAAGTTTCATGTGAATTGGCCACCAAGATCGTGCGATTTCACGCCATTGGACTTCTTTCTTTGGGGCTTTCTGAAAGGAAAAGTGTATGCCAATGATCCACAGACTATTCCGGAGTTCAAGGAAGCAATTGGACATACCATTGAGGGGGGGGGGGGGGGTAAGGTATTAACATTTTTTTATTTTTTTAAATGAATGCATAATATCTCAAGAATATTGTGTCAACATTTCTAGTCGATCGGAGCAAAATTTACGAAGTTATGAGTATTTCTAGCGTCCGTAGCTCCAGGCCGGGTTTTTATAGCTCTTATAGAGCAGAGGAGCAAAGCGGCGCACGACAGTAAAGAAGGAAGAGTTTTGCGTAGACAAATACAAAAAGATGCTCTAGATCATGTTGATGGAAGCTTTTTGCTCTACGGACCTGGCATCGACGACTCTGTGTGAGTATAAGAAAATTATCGAGTTTTATTTTGAATTTTTCAGTGTGCAAAACTTTAAAGCGTTTTTCTGAAACTTGTCATGTTTGAAGTCCGTGTACGCCATAATTCAGAATCTACTGGACTAATCGTTTTGAAATTTTTGACAGTACTTCTTCACACAATTCACCAAGTATTGTCGGAAGTTTTTTTGTTTTTTAAAAATAATTATTAATTTTACAACAACAAATTAGCCGATTTTTTTAAGCGAAAATCGGTTTTTTGGCTCCCAAGTGCTACGAAAAATTGAAAAATCGAAGAAAAAAATTCCTCCCGTGGTTACCTCGAGAAACATTTCCTTTAACAAATGCATTTTGATTTTTTTGTTTCAGATTATTCTGTTACGAGTTATGATGTACAACGCAAAGCAACTTTTTTTGAGGCGCCTTCGGAGATTCACTGTCACTCGCTCAATTTTCAATATTTTGCAATGAAAATTTCGGAAAGTATTGTCCAAATGCTGCATTATTATATGGAAATTGACTGAATAAACTAACAGTATCTGTATCACCGAAAAAATCTTAAAAACATGCCTTTTTTCGCCGAATTAACCTTTCCCCGCCCTTAATGAAATAAGTCCGCAATTATGACAAAATGTTATCGAAAATGTCGTCAAAAAAGTGATCGTTTGCAGAGACATTTATCGGATATTCCACACATAACCTCTATGTTTGTACCTTACATTCAAATGAAAATATTCGTACTTTTCGAATAAATAATACGTTTTATTAATAAATAAAAATGTCAGGTCGTTTTGAGACACTCTATATATCCAAATATACCGAGTGAGCCAACAACTATTAGCAGGAGAAATATTTTTTAAACTATCAGACTTAGGAGAAAACTTTTCCTACAAAAGTTTTAAATAGGCCTCCGTTTTTTTCCTACCTCCATTTTTTTGAATAGGCCCACTATTTTTTTTCTTCAGAATTTTAACAAGGGGTGAAAAATAAGTTCACACATCAAATTTTAAGATGATCGATCAAGATTTAGTATAAAAAATTGATAGAAAAGAAATTTCAATAGTGATTCTATTTTAAAAAATGGAAGTGACTGAAATCGCTCAAGCGCCTCCACTTGGGTAAACCTCGTAGGCAGCACTCGAACTATCTTCGAACCAGCCCTCTGACACTGGCCTACTATTCCCATACGATAAACGAAAACGCGTTTTGTCCCGGATTTTTAGTTCTTGAAATCGCCACTGCCTAGCGTTGGCTGTTGTGTGGCAGCCTTCGGCGCTAAATACTCCGATCAGCTGAACGATTCGATATTTTCGTGACTTTTGCCTGTTATCGTTATAGCGACGTTATTTATTGTGCTCAAATGGAAAAACATTAGAACGGAAAATCATTCCAAATATATCAATAGATTTTTATTCATGTAAGATATTCGAAACATCGGCGCAACATACATATATATGCATGCCTGTCACACGACTACTAGCGCCACAGTGCGGCAAGGACATTTTGCGAACAGCATTTATCTACCAGTGTCAGCCCCCTACTTCGAACTATGCAACTTTTGTAGAAAAGTTTTCTTCCATGGAGGCTAGATAGAGGAGCCTAAACTCGGCATTTTAAGTGATGCCCGAAAATGAAGGCAACAGGGATGGCGCTACGATCGCGCGAACGGTTGCTGTGCTAGCTTCACTCGACAACAGATTTTGCACGTCCTAGAGATGGCGCAGCGATATTTCAGTATGGCCTGTCAAAGTATAGCCTCAAACGTAAACAATTACTTCGTTGTTGTTTTCCTGCAAGTTGGCTATCGAATTTACCTCCATGGTAGATGGTAAAGATGCAGACTGTAGTGAATAATATATTTTCCGTCTTTTTTTAGTTCTGTTAGCTCTGGATTTCGATTTTTTAGGGTTATGAGAGTCACTCGCAGGTTTTGAGAAGCAGTGATTCTGTTTTTTTAGAAATTATATTTATACATTGTATACAATAGAAATAACTTTTGATGTTGCTCGATTTATATGCTTGATATTTACAAAGATACAAACTTGGAAAGAAAAAACTTTGTGGTATGACTACAAACTCGTCTTAATGGCCTAAAGAGAGTCATTTTCAGATCCAACAACTACATTTTTTAAAGACTATCTTTTGGTGGCTTATGGAATGACAATTCACTTTAATTATCCGTCTTGCACCCTGAAACACAGCAGAATCTCGAGTAATTTGTCGTTTTTAAAATTTGTCCATTGTTATCAAAGTATTTGGACCAACCCAGGTAGCAAAATGCTATCTATATGGCATCCGAAAGATATCGCGAAACGGATACGGATAACATTTTGGTTGTCCAAAAAGACGCCGTTTTGTATTACAAAACGTATCACTTATGTCCGCTTGGCAGATAACTTATTTGTGTCCGATAGTTAACTATACGGCAACTTTTAATAGTTATCAAAGTGTCGACAAAAGGTTAACTCTTTTCGGTTGTCGGTACGTTAGCGCAAAGTCATCAAAACGATACATCTTAAAGATATATTCTTAAAGGCACAAAAATGCCAAAATACCACTGCCATCTAAAAGTCGTCCAATAGGCATCCGAATGAGGTTAACAAAACGACATCTAAACGGTATCGAAGAGTACTATCAAAAAGATATCTATTTATTTGCGATATATATGTATAACAATATCCTATCCATTTCTTTATAAAAATTAACCTATTAATAGTCTAGAATATTTAATACGGCTCGATAATCTAGACTGTTAATAAGGTAATTTTTATCATGAAGAAATTGATACGATATTGTTATGTCGGTTTCGAAGTTGGCTAGATTATCATAAATAAAACATCGATTAATTCATTATAAGTGAAATGTAATTTAATATTATAAAAACGGTACACTCGTTATTAGACGTCTCTCCCGTTGCAGTCACGTCTTTTGGTGGTTGCCACGCTCCAAGCGATCCCGTGGATAACCTCAAAAGCAGGCATACGCTTTTAGAATAAAAAGATAGTACATTAAACACATATATGTACTCACAGAAGCGAAAAGAATAGTAGGTTAAAAGACACGTATATGTCTTTCAACACCTTTATTTTTTCAACTACTTGTTGTTACACACAATTTTTTGCCGGTGAAATGAAATATGACACGCTACATTCGCACTATGATAAAAGTGATCCGTTGGATGTGATCTTTAGGACAACATTTGGATGACTTTTTACTATTTCCCGCCAATACCAAATATCTTAAAAGACAGCATATTACCGATATCTGAAAGATGTCATGAAAAAGACGTCTTATGTAATTCGTCTTTATGATATCCTTTGGATAACGTTGAACTGGATACAATAGATAACAGTAAATAGATAACTTTTTAATAACTTAAAAAAGTCATCAATTGGATAACATTTTGGGATACCTATTAGACATCCGTTTTCATCGCCGAAAGATATCACAAAAAAGATAACTTTACGGCAGCATTATACGAGATGTCATTCGAAAGATGTCGAATAATTATCTTACGGTCATGTCTTAAAGGTAACCTTACAACGGTAACTTATCGACGTCAATTGGACATTTATGCTGCCTGAGAAGTTACTATACTTGTAGAGCTTCGGCCTTAGGCCGCGGGAGGCGCCACTTTTGGGGGTCGCGAATAGGTTAGCAAACGTTTCTACTGCTAGCAGTTGTTGCCTCACCCGGTATATAGGGTGTTTCATTCGAAAAGGTACAAACTGCTGTATTAGAAAGTAGGCATTGGAATTTAAAAAAAAAATTTGAATAAAAACAAGTCGATTTATCGCGGGGCGATTCTATTTCCGGTTTGACCTACGGTACAACTGCCAAGATCATGTGAAGGTCAACATCAACCCTATTAACATTTTATACCGTTTAATTTTTTAGCTATGAGACTTTTAAAAGAAAATACTTCTCCATAGTGTTAAAAAAAACTCCGTTAGTTAAAATCCCCGATACTCTCTCTCTCTCTCGCCCCCTCAGAACCCAAACACTTTTATTTCAGACATTTCTTATTGCGACGTATACTTTCTGAGACAGCAGCCTTGTAACAAGCAAATGGAACACCACGTACGTAGACGTATATAAAATTTCCACAAGAATACCTTATGTATGAATAACGACATACGTGCTGTATTGTAATAAACTTCGTCAGTCAACGCAACGAGACTTGTTTTGCATTTTCTTAAATCCTCACTTTGCATAATCCCATTTTAAATTCAGCGAAACTCAAATAAGTTGCGACGTTGCCAAACTCGTCTATTCCCCGACAACTCGATTTTTTAAAATAATCGGATTACTGTATTTCTGCGTTATCCTATTTTTTTCAATTGGAAATCAATCCGTCGAAAACTGCGAACGTTTACACGGATAATCCAGCCATTCGCGTAGCCGGCTTTTTTTCTAGGGGGTGGCTAGGAGGCTCGGCGTGACGAAAGTTTTTTCGATCACAATCATCTTCACATCACTTAAAATTTACATAATAGTCGATAAGCACGCAACACACATAAAATATGAAGCTTTAACCAGACGTTTATGTTAACATCAATATCAAACTCTTGCAATACCTTAAAAAATAATGGACCGATTTTTCAGCATCTTTTAATCCAGTTACGTCTTTAAAACTTACTTTCAGTAGGTACTCAATTAAATAAGTCTTAGCTTTCTATTTTATTCTAAAAATCGGCCCAACACTTTTCTAGTTGGATTTTTTTTTAACAATGGCATCTCTTTAGCTATGACATACAAAAGAATCGTCCCTGAAGCATTGTGCTTCTAAGCCACATTTTAATTCGCCTCGTGGTAGAAAAACTTCTCTCACAGCCGGCGGAGCTCACTGGGAGTGCTATTGCTGCTTGGAAAAGTTTAAGTCAGGGCAGTACTTCTTTTTAATATGCTTTCTTAAATTTTCTCAATTTATTTAATCATTTATCAATGAAAATATGTTTTTTATGACATTGCTTCAGCTTCTAAGGATGACGTATCGATTATTAAGATTTAAAAATAATTATTGATGAAATCCTCTCCGTTCTTCGTATTCAATTTAAACAACGCGTCAACTCTATGACTTAACCGTCGATTCTCAAATTGGCGTTTTAGATTCACAATGATATTATCTATTACTTGGTAGTAAATGGTGATCTTCCAGTATTCTTCTGGTCGTGTATCGGCCGCCAAATCTCATGTATTTCTTTTGCCCCCATTTAACTAAATTGCGAAGTTTGAATGTCTACTTGATTTACGTATTGAACAAGCTACTTTTTATAGAAGTTACGACGAAGGAAATAGTCTTAACAAGTCGAAACAAATAGAATTAATCGATTCTTTGAATTCAATTATCAGCATTGAAAAGGCTTTTAGAACTGTATATGTTTATTGAGGTAGGCCCGGTTTAGGGGTCTGAGTTAGCTGGATGTCACACGTAACGAACGCTACCCCCACTCCACTGCCACCGTTTGTAGTAGAGTGGGGGGAGCTGCTGGCTGAATGCCTGATTGGTTGAAAAATGCCCTCTCCCACCCAATTCTTGTCTTCTAATTCGAATTTTGTAATTAATTAAAAAATTATACTACAACTTATATTACAAATATATAACAATTTTACAAACAAACCCAAACAAACCCAAAACAAATCCAAACAAACCTAATTATATACCTCAATGTGTCAATATTAAAAAAAAAATAATAAAAACCAACTCATTATTTACAAGTACCTGTTTTTTATTACCCGGAAAGTCTGATTACATTTTTAATGCCATGAAATAGTTGCACTTTGTGTAATATCTGTAGATTTGTTGGATCGATTTTTCTCTACGCAGGCTTTCTGGGCTACGCCAATGAATCCAGCCATCGAAAGCCACAGCAACATTGCACACGCGACGGGGCACTTACCTCGGAATGATGACAATAATTACGATAATAAAGACGACGAGAGCAAAGGATTGAAAAAAACACGAGTCGCGATTTCGTTCACTTTTTATTGAATATATCGGATCGTTCCATTCTATAACACATGATTTGCAGACATATACTGAGAAATTTGTTTAAATTGCAAGGATCGTTTAAATCTTTGAGAGTTTTTTTTGTTCTGAGATTCCACCGTATAATCGTACCATGTAATTATCTTAAACTTACGTATTAACAGATTCTATATATTCATGTATATGGGTGTACGTACATATACCCACACTCATATATTTACATACATGTATATATAAATGTGTGTATATGTATATACATATACATATAGATATATATATATATATTTTATAATTATTTTCCTTTCATTCATGTATAACTCGGTGTGTGTTCATAAACTAGATTTATTTTAACGTGGATGTATGTGTGTATATGTATGTATGTATGTATGTATGTGTATATATATATATATATATATATATATATATATATATATATATATATATATATTAGGGTGATTCGTTTCAGGGTAACTTTTTTTTTCTGACCCATCGTGCCCGAAAACCTTTAGTTGGTACCCAAAAACGAAGTTTCGTAAAAGGGGGGTGTTGTCAAAAAATATTTAGAGGTCGGGAATCAAAATTGAAGGTTTGCCATTTGATTAACATTGAAAAAAATGTTTTTCTCATTATTAGTGTTACCATTCCGCGATATTTTCCAAGTGGGTTCTCATAGGAAATATGATACTTTACAATAAAGTTCATTGAGCCATGGCCGTAAATTCAACCGTTTCAGCGGTATCATTATTTCAAGTGAATATTGTATGAAAATATCTATTCAAACGGCTGTAACGCCTAAGCTATTAGGTATATCGTAAAAAATTCAAATGAGAACTATGTAGAGAAAGTAATTTGCTACAAAAAAGTCTTATAAGCCGAGCCCGTAAATTCAACTCTTTCTCAGCTATAGGTGGATGAAGTAAAATAAATAGATTTGTTTTTGTTTAAAAAAAAATCTATTTATTTTACTTTATCCACCTATAGCTGAGAAAGAGTTGAATTTTCGGGCTCGGCTTATAAGACTTTTTTTGTAGAAAATTACTTTCTCTACAAAGTTCTCATCTGAATTTTTTTCGATATATCTAATAGCTTAGGCGTTACAGCCGTTTGAATAGATATTTTGCACAGTATTCACTTGAAATAATGATGCCCCTGAAACGGTTGAATTTACGGCCATGGCTCAATGAACTTTATCGTGGAGTATCATATTTCCTATGAGAACCCACTTGGAAAATATCGCGATATCAAAATTCGCGGAATGGTAACACTAATAGTGAGAAAACCATTTTTTTCAATGTTAATCAAATGGGAAACCTTCAATTTTGATTCGCGACCTCTAAATATTTTTTGACAACACCCCCCTTTCACGAAACTTCGTTTTTGGGTACCAACTAAAGGTTTTCGGGCACGATGGGTCAAAAAAAAAGTTGCCCTGAAACGAATCACCCTAATATATATATATATGTACACACGCACATACGTATATATATGTGTGTATACGTATACGCGACAGAAGGTATCCGGTGATTTACGTTTCTTTCGCGTATACAGACTTAGTTCGAAGTGTATGCTTAATTAACGAATTTGCATCGTAATTCTGTGATTGCGAATGATAAATAAAAAATGACGCGGTTAAAAAATAACGTTTTTTTTGTTTCTTCTTCCTGTCTTCACGTGTGTGTGTTTTTGTTACGTAACGATTTTCATTGTCGTTCCTCATTGTCCATATTCTTCTTTCGTTTCTCATATCTTCGATACAAATATTGAGTTAATTGAGAAACCACGGAGCGTAACGGGGTGGCGTCGCTCGAAATACCGTGGTTTGGATGTACGTACTATGTTTGTTTGTTCGATGCGGTCGGACCCTGTACACGTAAAACGCATTTGAACGTGAGAACCACACGCTTTTCTCTCGTTTCGAACGTCAACGCGTTTACGCGCTCGCGCGCGCGCCTTGTCGCATTTTATCGACAAATTTTTCGCGCCTCGCTGCGCCATCTGTGGTCGTCAGCGAGCACTACGAATCGTTTTTCTTGTTCTCGATAGCTGGCTGCTTCTGGCTCCCTTACGATATTCGTCCGGGACGTCGTAAAATAACGCATGAAATAGACATCTCGAGGATTTCGAAGCGCATAAAAACACTCAACTTATCGTGTATTATTCACAAATATGAGGGTGAAAAGAAACGTAAACGGTCTACAATATCAATGTCTGGAACGATAACGGAGACTTTGATTGAAAAACGAGAAAAAGATAGATCGATTTAATTTATGTCTTTCCTAAAATCTATTATAATCCATACCCTTGTTCCTTTTGAGTCCCCTTGAGATATATCATACATTCCTTTTCTTCCTGGCTTTCAATCTCGCTCGCACCCACGCGCGCGCACACACACACACACACACATGCGTCGCTTTCACTTTTGACAGCCCTTGAAACTTCGCACCCCTTGGAGCCGCACGATGTCGACGATATTAATATCAAAGCAATGGACATTTTTTTCCTAGCCATTTTAACTATGAAATATATTATTATCGGAATATCAGTATCATCAACCGCGTATCAGCTTATATACGGGATGTTCCGTTCGAAGTGTCGCAAGCTCTCATCGCGGAACGTACGCATTCGAGTAAGAAAACATGTTTAAAGTACAATTATTTGGTTCTGAAGAAAAAAAGGTCGTAGTTTGACCTTGGGTGTAACTGCCGCAGTCATGTGAAGGTCAACTTCGGAATATTGTATTGAAACACACATTAAAAAAGCTCCTTCCCTTGTGAGCTTCCTTTAACACTATGGGTACCAATTTTTTCAAGTACTTTTTGATCCGTGAATGTTTATTCATAGTGTTTTGAAAAGATCTCGAGGCGAGCTTTGAGAATATGGGATAAAAAGGTGTATTTTAATTTTTTATTTTGAATTTGACCTTCATGTTACCTTGGTGGTCACAGCCAAGGTCAAACGGAGAATCTTTCGTCCCCTCGGGAGCAAACAAGTTTTTGGAAAACATTTTTCAATTTTAATGGGTACTTTTCGAGGTGGCTGCTTTTGACACTTCAAACTGGACACCCTGTATATACCAGGTGAGTCAGCGACTATTGGCAGTCGGAGTATTTTCCAACCTATCAGACGTGGGAGAAAACTTTTCCTACAAAAGTTGCATGGTTCGAAGGGGGTCATCGAATTGTTGCTACGGAGTTCATCCGAGTGGAGGCACATCGGAGATTTCAAGGTCACCTTCATTTTTTTAAACGGAACCACTATTTTTTGTCAGGATTTTGTCAAGGAACTGAAAATAAGTTCACACATGAAATTTCAAGAGGATCGATGAAAATTTAGTATGAAAAATTGATAAAAAGATGTTTGATTGTTTTTAGCGTAGGCGATGGCCACCACTTTTAATGCATGCTTGCAATCTGATTTCCATCGATTGTATTGCCTCTTCAATCACAAATTGTTTACTGCTTTTCGAAATAAGTTGATAACATTCTTAGTTGCGAATAATGTAAACTTACTCGGATTTTGCTTACAAGGAACATCCCTTAAGTGTCTCTCTTCGATTTTGTTGAAACTCATATATGTGTTAAAGCATTGAATACTATTAGACACATTTTTTTAACGGCGGAAAAACTATTTTAAGGGTGAAAACCACCCTTCGAAGAAAGGCGTGTCACCCTTTCATTTAATTTTTTTTTCAATACTTCTATAGGGGATTTTTTATCGCTTTTCTTCATTAGAAGAATTTTGGTGTTTGTTTCATTCAGATCGGTGGGCTGATTGTGAGTGAAACTGAATAATCATCCCTCGACACACCTTTCCTTGAAGGGTGGTTTCCTCCCTTAAAACTGTTGCTCCGCAAATAAAAGAAATACGTGTCTGATAGTTTTCAATGTTTTGGCTCATATATGAGTTTCAAGAAAATCGAAGGCGAACATTCACGTGAAGTTGCTTGGTAGTATTCAACTATTGAAGATTCAATTAGAGCCTGTTCGTGAATACAGACTAAAGTGATTAATAAAACGATACAATCAATGCAAATCCGATTGGAAACGTGCATCGAAAGTGGTGGCTGTCACTTCGAGCACCTTTTATAGGAGTTTTTTATATCGATTTTAGGCTACAAACATTGAAATTCCAGTTTTCTCGTTTTTTAATGCAAAATCATGATCGATCATCTTGAAATTTGATGTGTGAAGTTATTCTTAGGTCCTTAATAAAATTACGAAAAAATTAGTGGCCCGTTAAAAAAAAATGGCGGGGACCTTGAAATCTCCGAAGCGCCTCCTGGATGTATAAGCCCAAGAAAATATTTCCACCGCTAATAGTTGTCGCTTCACCCGGTATATATATATATATATTCATATATACATGTACGTATAAATACATTAGGGGAGTTTGGAAGTGTCTTTTCGTTTCGTATCAATTATTCATCACGCGGTCCTTGTTACTCGATAACCTATCACTCCGTCATTAAATAATCATCTCTTACATCAACAATAAATCTCTGAATAACGCAGCTAACGCGAGACATAAAGGTACATCATTCTTATTTTATATATCCTTTGAAAATTATTTTCAATATTTTTTTCTCTCGTTCACTCAGCTCTTCATTGTTTCTTGCGGTCCTTCGCACCGTTCTCCCTACGTGATAACGCATCGATCTTTGATCTCGCGTATTTATATCACGTTTTTGTTTTTTCATTCGTTAATTGCGAGTAATTATCGATCGGGCGGATAAATTAATGGTGAAAAAATGGTCTGTTTGGACGAGTCTACGTCGTGTATATATACGCGTGTATACGAAGAAAAGTGCAATTTTCATGTTTTCTTTCGCGTTATGGTTCTTTTTGGGTTCTTCGGTCTTTCGCATTATTTGAATTGTTCCAATGGCACACTACGTGTCGTCGATTGATCGTGTAGTCATCGTTCATTGATCGATGTTGTCTCAGTGTTTTTGCTCGTGTGAGCGTGAGCTTGCATATGGATATATATATATATATATGCATTTTGTGACGACGACGATTTTCTTCGATCGATTAGTCTTCCGATCAAAGACTTTAGTTCGTTATAAAAAATGAGGAAAAAAAGATCACGACAAACAGCGATTATAACTTAATTTCGCGCGTTTTATTATTACGAGCCAAAGAAACATTTACTGTTTGGGTTTGTTTGGGTTCCCCGTGTTTTCAGTAGCGGGTCGTTCTTCGTCGTAGTCGCGAGCAAATAAATGGGGTTTTTTTTCTCCCAAATCAGCTTTGATCCTCATTTCATAATTTCAGTAAGTAATCATTACACAAGTCAACAAAAAATAATTCGCTGTGCCGGCAAAATTCGTATGATTTTTTCTCACGTACCTACTGGTGAGACCTATACCAATTTATTTTCAAATGAATTTTAATTTCATAGTGGGTATCGTTAGCAGTCCATTTAAGAAATGTTTTCATTGTTTTTTTGAATGATTCGCTATTATAAATTAATTCATTGATATGTCGACGACAGCAAAGCGAAGACGAGCTTGTTAGAACTACCTTAAGGTGCACTTACACGGGCAATTTTGCTCAATTCTGGGCAATTTTGGCCAAGCATGACGTCACGACTATATCCAGCAATTTACTGCGATTCCTATATGAAGCAATTGTTGCTGGATATGTCGCCACACTATATTGAGCGATATTGAGCAACTTGAGTAAACTAGGCAATATATTCATACACTAGAAATTCAGTTGAGCAACTGTCGTCAGCCATGGACGACGTTTTTCTTGCAGCGGCGGCTTGCAGAGCTTTTATTATATTAAGTGTTTTTGTGAAAAACTTGTAAAGCAAGTTGTGCAAATAAAATTCGATTATTATTATTATATTATTATATTAAGTGCAAAAAAAGAAAAGGAAAACTTTACTAAAATATTCCGATGTGACTTTGAAGCACTTTTACGAAAAGTTGGTCCGCTAATAACCAAACACACGACCAATATGAGGGATCCAGTTTCTGCACTAATAAAACTTGCCGTAACCCTTCGTACAAACGAGATACAAAGAGAATTGCCTTGAATTCCCCATACCCGCTGGATATTCAGCAATCCATAACGGCTACGTTTAGTAATAGAGAATATATGAAATAATTAGAAGCAATATTGCTGAAAAAGTTGCAGCAATTTTTAGGAATTGGTCCAAATTTCTCCACTGCCTCCGGCGACTGTGGCCGGCCAATTATTGCTCGAAAAATTGCCCGTGTAAGTGCACCTTTAATAGATATTTTTTATACACGCAAAGAGTATGCTATTCGAAAATAAAATAAAAAACAAAAAATGATAACAGATTTCGTGAAAAGTGCTTTTTTATCCTTATTTCGGGATGGAGATAAAGGATAAAGATAAATTTGCCGAAAATCTTGTCTCCTTGAGTGAAAAGCAAGGAGAACGCTTCCACCAAGACATAAAAATCATGGAAGATAAGCATCAGGGACGATGGGACGCACACACATGATGGCTGATTACTTTCGGAGTTTTATGCGTCACTGCCTCGACAAGTCTCACTCAGGAAAATCACGAAAAAGAAGCTTACTCAATGTAAAAAAAATTGATAAAACTTAAATATTGTTCGATAAAATTAGATTTTATACAAAAAATTGTATATTTCCGTGTTTTTACTAAGAACATCAATAATAAGTGTTAACATAGCATCATTATATAGATACGATTTCGAAAAAATATAGATTTTTGGGGCACCAAATCAACTGCTGGGATGTGTTTTCAATTGTCAATTCGTTGGCACGCACCCTTGATCGAAATCCAATTTTCACGATTGTCCGCTCGAACGAAGTCAAATTTTCACATAGCCACGGGGGCGAAAAAATGTCCAATCAATTTATTTTCCTTTAGACACATACATCGCAGATGATTTGTCCAATGAAAAAAAATCTCGTATTTTGACAGAACGATTTTAAGGGTGCAAACCACCCTTAAAATTAAAGGGTGACACCACCCTTTATTTTATTATTTAAACACTTCTATAGTGGATTTTTCATCGCTTTCCATGAGAAGAATTTTGGTGTTTGTTTCATTCAGATCGGCGGTTTTTTCATCCGATTCAGATCGGTATGTTTTTTGATCCGATGACACACCGCAATACAGAATTTGAGTCTTTCATGATTGCCAGGAGAACTTGCGTCAATTTTTCGTTCGATCGAGTTGCCAATTGCAAACTCCCCCCCCCCCCCCTTTGGTTTCAGCGTATTATAACCACTATCGTGCTCTGCGAGAAGCACGAAAGGTTTTGCATTGTGAGGTGTTAAATCATCGTGAAGTGCTTAGTACGTATCTAGGGAAACCTTACAACAAGAGTCCATATACAGAGTGTCCCTTTCATATTCAGACAACGTAATAACTCGAGAACGGCGAAGTAAATAGAAAAATCCCGAAACACGCAACGAGTAGATTAAAACGAGGAGTAAAATGGGTAGATAACTTTTTTTTTTAGTGGACGTTTTCAAGGTGATTTGTCATGCAATTTTCTAAAATGGATGTGGATTTTTTATAGCGGAATCTTGTACGTAAAAAAAATAGGCAACTTTTGTCTTAAATATTTTTGCATTTGGACATTATTTTTTTTTCTTTAATTACAGATCTTCAAAATTATGGCCTTCCACTTCGAAGCGTAAATTTATACAGCTAATAAATAATTGATAAACTGGAAAAAAAAGTTTCAACCAATCCGAATAATAGGGCCCATCGTATCATCAAATCATGACCATTATGTACACAATTAATGCCCGTTTATTAAAAAAAAAAGTTAAAAAAATGTCTGAAAATAATGGTAAAAAAAATCAGACAAAAATAATCTGTTTTTTTTTAACGTAAAATAAGATGCCGCAAGAAGAATTTAGTTTTCCTATAAAAACGGATGCCTTTGATATCGCCGTCTAACTGACTGAAAAAGTTATCTTGCCATTTTGCTCTTCGTTTGAATATACTCGATACGTGTGTCGGGATTTCTCGATTGACTTTGCTGTTCTAGAGTTATTTCGATTTCTCAAGATAAATTGGACACTCTGTATATGTATATATGCATCCGCGCATGCATACATATATATCGTTAATACCGGAGAAGGTTTAACGGGTTAGGCTACTGTAAAAATGACGAACACTCGTCGCTTGAGGCAACTCAAATTGAAGAGGAAGGTCCAACATGTGGTGCAGGAATCGCAGATTGAAGGTAAACTTATGATTAAAACGATAGAACTGCTAGGAAAACTTTAAACGCGTTTTTCTTGATACTGTTTCGCAAAACGGTTTACACGATTTCTCAATATCTCATGAACGGATTGATTAAAAATTTGGTACACTTATTCAGTGTAATAGTAGTTTCGTCTTGAACGACGTTTTTCTTCTTAATTTTTCCTCGAAAAATCGAGTTTTTTTCATGATTAAGGGGAGGTACCTGAGTAAACGGCGAGAAAAACAGGTAAACTTCGGGAATTTTTATCTCAAAAACTAATGTTTCGATTGGATACGGGTTTTTTGGTGTTGGATAGTATGTACATTGAGATATGTTTAGGAATGTTTTAAAGGGTTTTTTTTCATTTGATTGAATTTTCATTTGATTTTTTATGCAATGTGTATGCAATCCAAAATCGTCGGGAATTGGGAACGAAAAACGAACGTTTAATTAAAACGGTCGCAATTCCGTCAAAAATGGAAATTTCAAAAAAATCCTACGTGGCGAACGATAAAAACTATCGAAGAATATGGTATCCAAATTTGGACAAATCGGACAAGCCGTTTTCGAGATATATCTGGCACCGACTTTAAAAACTATGTTTCGAGCTAATCGCGTTTGAATCGCTTCCAGTCAACGAATTTATTTTTAAAAATCCTAAACATATCTCAATGTACATATTTTCCAATAAAAAAAAAACCCGGATCCAATCGAAACATTCGGCTTTGAGATAAAAATTCCCGAAGTTTACCTGTTTTTCTCGCCGTTTACTCAGGTACCTCCCCTTAAAACAAAAAAAGCCCGGTCAAGTTTTAGCCAATGTTATTTATTTCGGGAGAAAACTCTTTATATTTCAGATCGACCGGGTGGCTAGAATCAGATACACCGTTGAGGCCCCTCACCTTCAAAGGTCCCTCACGAGATTGTTTATAACTTCTTTAATTATTAATATTTTTTGATGAAATATGGTATACAACTTTGTTAATGCACATAGAAAAGAAAGTCCAAACGATTTTTCAATCATCCTACTTATTCCTTCTGAATTAATTTTTTTTTTAATCATCCTGATTTTCCGCTCATCACAGCAGCTTAACCCCTTAAGCTGGGCTGCTTTGCAATGCGTTAGGTAGAAGTACCCATTCAAATGTCATCATTGTTCAAAAGTTTCCATCGCCGCAGTTAAATTCCCAAATCGATTTGTATTCTCTTTGTACGTAAAAAGGGAAAATAAAGCAAATAATACGCGGCCTCGCTACCGTGCGTGCATGTTCCCTCGTGCCTAAGTTTCCCTCTTGCTCGAGATACGCTGCATTTGTGGTGATTTATAACGGCCTGCTTGTCACGCGTGTCGCCGACTAAATCGTCGATATTGTGTGAACGGAAGAAAAGAAAATGACGAAGAAAATGACATAACTTTTTTAGGACCCTTTGTTTCTCGTGTGAGTATTAAGCTTCGAAATTTCGTCACGTCGAATATCGCGCCATCTACGAAATTTTCGGCGACCTTTCGCGACATCGGACTCCCTTTTTATGTTCTTTTTTTATTACCCCCCCCCCCCCCCCAATTGTGCACCTATGTGGCATCTCGTTGCGAAACGATTTAGATTTTTTTCAACATTAACGTTACGATCTAAGACGAACAGAAAAGATCTACCAAGGAACATCCCTCAGGTGACACCTTTCGATTTTGTTGAAATTTGGATATGTTATAAAGCACCGAAAAGTAAGCGAAACGTATTTTTTTATCGGCGGAAAAACGGTTTTAAGGGCTGAAACCACCCCTCGAAAAAAGGCATCTCTAGGGGTAATATAGCAGTTTCACACACAAGGATTCCACCGATTTTAATGAAACAAAAACGAAAATTCTTCTAATCCGAAGCAATAAAAAATCCACTATAGTGACATTGCAAAACAAAAATATGGGGTGAACCATCCCTCTATTAAGGGGTGGTTTCACCCCTTAAAATCGTTTTTCCGCCGATTAAAAAAATACGTATTGCTTACTTTTCGGTGCTTTATAACATATCCAAATTTCAACAAGATCGAAGGGTGTCACCTGAGGGATGTTCCTTGCAAGAGAGAAAGTGTGGGGTCACGTCCCACTGCGTTAAAAAACGTTAATCGGAAGGGAGTTTATTGTATGAGAGATGAAGAAGTACCTCGTTAGAATCGAAGTTGAATAAGCACGTCAACAGATTTCGATAGTGGCTGGCTTGTTGAATTTAGAAGACCACATGTGTTTGTATGCGCACACACAATACATATAAAAAATACGATGCCGCAAAATATATATACCGGTAAGGCATCAACTATAAGTGGTAGAAATATTTTCTAATTTAGGATAAAACTTGGACTTAGGATAAAACTTGTCCCACAAAAGTTGCATAGTTCGAGGGGATCATCAAGTGGTGGTTACAAGGTTCATCCAGGTAGAGGCGCTTCGGAGATTTGTAGCTTACCTACATCTTTTTAAACCTTCGACTGCACATTGGCTCGTTTTGACCCCATTTTTTTTCAACTGACTGTATCACAAAATGAGGTAACCTATTCGGCCGCAGTGCGGCGCTCGAATGTTCCCCCACTCCTACTCTATAGGTGGACACTCGGCTCCCATCCTACATTCTGTCCGTGTACTGAGGACAGCTGTCGAAAAAGAACCTGGGGTTGAATCGGCCCCGTTTATGCAGTAGTGCGGCGAAAGTGAAAACATTTTTTTTGGGTGAAATTTGGTGTTTAGTTACTACATGTAAGTGAGTTACGATAGAAAATGCTCATAGATATTTTTTATTTGGCGCTACTATAATAAATTATGCATTTAAAATACCGACCATAAAACTAAAAGCAAGTGTCCGTTATGCAGGAGGGCTTTATGAAACAAGCATCGAATGTACTTATGCGTCGATTGCGGTTAATGTCAATAATAATAAGTCATTGAAGTAAAAAAATGCCGAAAAGATACGTTTTCAACAATTAATCTGCCGAAGGAGTCGATTTTTTCCATTTTTTACTATCCCGAAAATGCTCAAATTCAAACCTCCGAAAACGTATACTTTTTGGAAAGACGGTCGACTCTGTTTTTTCTTCGTATCTACAAACCATCCTCTTTAAAAACCTCAAAGGACATTTTTTTATATTTTGAAAGAAAAAAAATGATCTTTTTTTGTGCAAGTACGTATTTTTAAACGCATCTCCCACTTTGAACGAATGTTTGGGCACTACATTTTAATTTTTCTTAAAAAATAAACTTTGGGCCATAAAATAAGGATGATTGACTACAAAAAACATCTAAAAAGAAATGCTTATTTACCGAAATTTAACAATGTGAAGAACGTCTGGGATCCGATCGAGCCCATTTATAGGTGTCAAGATGATCAATTAAGGTTTAATGTTAAAAAATCGATAAAAAGAAGCTTGCTCTTGATGAGAAAACATTTTGCGGAAAATTCAATTGTGTACTGACAGAAGCTAGTTCTCGTAGTACTTTTAATTGAAGACACCATAAACTAATATGGAAGTCACAAATTTCTCGTTGCTTTCCAAAACAAGTTGAGAAGATTCTTGTGAACAATGTAAAGCCTGTTCGTTAATACAGACTGACGTGGTTAATAAGACAATACAATCAATGCGAATCAGAATGCCAGCGTGCATTAAAAGTGGTGGTCATCACTTTGAGCCCCTGCCATCGGAGTATAAGTGTTTGCACCGTTTTTTTAAATCGATTTTAGGCCAAAAGCATTGACATTTTTTTTCGATCGATTTTTCACACTTAATTTTGATCGATCATCTTGGAACTCGGCGTGTGACCTTATTTTTAGTTCCTTGATAAAATTCTGAAATCGTGATTCCGTTTAAACAAATGGAGGTGAGCTTGAAATCTCCGAAACCCCTCCACCTGGATGTACGTCGTAGCCACCACTCGATGATCCCCTTCGAACTATGCAACGTTTATAGAAAAAGTTTTCTCCCAAGTCAGATAGGTTAGAAAGTATTTCTATTTTTAACAGTTGTTGCCTCACCTGCTATATATATAAACGGTGCCTCAAAATGACCTGACATTTCAAATTGCGCGCCACTTTTTTATATCGAACATAGAGTACTAATCTTTGACAACTGACATCAGGAAGTATTGAGGTTGTCATGGAGAATTACACGATCGAGCAACGCATAGAAATTGTGAAAATGTACAAAATCAATGCAGTTATTGCAAACGAAGTTTCATGTTCGTGTCATCTCGCGCCACGGCGATGTGAATTGACCACCAAGATCGGGTGATTTGACGCCATTGGACTTTCTAGGGGTTGGGACTTGGGGTTTTCTGAAAGGAAAAGTGTATGTCAATGACCCACAGACCATTCCGGAGCTCACGGAAGCAATTGGACGCACCATTAATGAAATCAGTCCGCAATTCTGCCAAAATGTTATTGAAAATTTCGTCAAAAGAGTGAACGTTGGCAAACGGGGACAAGGCGGCCATTCATCGGATATTGTGTTCCACACATAACCTCCATGTTTTCACTTTATATTAAAACCAAAATATTCGTACTTTTCAAATGAATCATACGTTTTATTAATAAATTAAATTGTCAGGTAATTTTGAGAAAGTCTTTATAATTTCGAGTGAATGATTCGAATATTTCATTTTGTCTGTGAGGTATTGCTTTATTCGTTTTGTTCGTAAATTTGGTGTAATTCTCGTTAAAAGGTTTCAAAAGAAGAAAGAACGGAGCAGCAATCGAGAAATCGTAATCAGCATGGCCACACGGAGCGTCTGTATTTCGTAGATTGTCCTGAATTTCAGCGCTTTGCGCCGTGTGTACATTTGAGCTGGAATTTATACGGTGATTGCTCAGTACCGTACGGTACTGATACGTGTGTACTGATGGTACTGCGTGGATCGGTCTGGCACGATAATCACATCGTGTCCGAATTATTTTCTCTCCCTTTTTCGTTCCCTCTTTTTCCCTTTTGTTTTTCTGTTATCCCTTTGTTTGGTTCTTGCATTTCTTTGCCTCTCTCTTTTTTCCTTGTTTTCTCTCTCCTCTGTTACTTTATTGCCCTTTTCCCCTCGCCCTGTCTTTCTTCCCTTTTAGTCCAGTAAAAGAGACGAAAACCCAGAACTTTTCAGCGTAGAATATAAATTTTTGACTGAAGGTAGATGGTTGCATATTGAAAGTAACCCTAATAAAATTTGGCCCCTCAAGTTGCGCCAACCCTAAGAAATAGGGGTTGAAAACTTAAAAATCGCCGTATCTCGATAATTAATAGCCCGATCAAAAAAGGTTTCAAACAAAAGTTGTTTGGAACAATAACATTTGTTTTTGTGCCCCTATCTTTCAAAATGGCGGCACAAAAACGATTCGAAAATTCGGGGTTGATGCATGTGCGAGCGGAGTAGGGGGCCGTACGCAAATTACGTAACGCAATTGGGGGGTCGGTGAGGCGTTACGGTCTGAGTACGGGGAAGGGGTCAAGGTTTGCATTACGTCACGATTTTAAAATTGCCAGACATAGCAAAATTTCTGCATGTTCAAGTTTTTAATTTAAACCTCGCGTACAATTTTACCGTGGACAGCTCACAGGTTTCTATAAGCAATGTCAGTTAATGGGGAAAGTCACTGTGCAAGAACTTGCACAGTAGCTTTCGTACATCCCCCAACAAAATTTGAAGGAATTTTTTTTTAAATAATTCTTGAAAGTACATATATTTAAAAATATGTTGGCAACATTTTTATTCACAAGTCCGAAAATTGACGGAGTTACAGTCACTTTAGTGAGAACAGGTAGACCCTCAGTCCCTACAGGTGTGGCATCATTTACGATAGATAAAGTGCAGGCTCTTATTATTTTGTGAACTATCATGGAGATGAAAAACCGTCATAACGCCCGCGACTTGATACTTCAATGTGAGTATCAATATTCTAGAAAGAACATAACTTTATATCAAGAAACACTGAACGAAAACTTTGAACGCGTTTTTCTCGAAACTAGTTTCGACCTTGTCCGAGCGAATATTTAAAAACTTATCATCCGATTTTTTATTTCCAATTTTTTTGAAAACATTTTTATCATCGCAGTGGCTAAGGTTGTACGTATCCGCGTTTTTAACATTTGATAATTACTATTTTTGAAGACTGCTTAAATACAGAAACAGGGCCTTGAAAATAGAAAAAAAATGTCCAAACTCTCGGCATTTTGTAAAAAAAACCGAAATAAAAAAACGCCTACGCATAACGATAGCTACATTTGTATACATATCGATAAATTGTTGACTTTTAATTTACAGATAACCTTTTATAAAGATATCGATGGGACAATGAAGAGACATTTTTTTTCGTCGTCGAATCAAGGCATATATCTCGGTTAATTTTCAAGATTTTGTCATAAAAATTGGTATAAAACTAGATGAATATGTTCTTCATAAAATGAGTATAAACCCGATCCTTTCATAATTAGTTATGTCTATGAAAAAATCGCAATTATTGATGACGAAGCACCCGTTACGTTACGGAATAGGGGGGGGGGTTCTGGCAAAGCGTTACGGTCTCGTTACGTGGGGGGGGGGGGGGGGGGGGGGGGTAAAAATTGGGAAATTTTGCGTTACGTAATTTGTGTACGCTCCCTAGACATATCGCTGCGTCCATATTTAGGTCAGTGGTGCTCTCGTGTTTTCGTGCCGCTATTTTCGAAGATAGGCGATTGGACGTCAGATCACTTTATACGTATTTTATTATTTCAAACGACTTTTGTTTGAAACATTTTTTGATCCGGCTATTAATTTTCGAGATACGGCGATTTTTAAGTTTTCAACCCCTATTTCTTAGGGTTGGGGCGAGTTGAGGGGCAACATTTTATTGAGGTTACTTTTAGTATGCAACCATCTATCTTCAGTCAAAAAATCATATTCTACGCTAAAAAGTGCCAGGTTTTCGTCTCTTTTACTGGAGTTTTCGATCTTTCTAGTGCTTTCTTTTTCTTTCTCCCCTTGACGGTCTTTTTTTTCGCTCACTCTCTCTCCATCTTTCTTTCCATCCTGCTCTCTCTCTCTCTTCCTCTTCCACTTTTTTCCGCTGTTACTCTTGTCTCTCTCCTCCTCTCTTTCCCTGTTTTTCTTCCTTTCTCTGGATCTCTCTTTTGGTTCCTTTTTCGCTCTCGTCTTGCCTGCCTTCCTTTAGCGTTTGCCCTCCCCCTTCTTTTATCTTCCTTCCTCTCACCCCCTACCCTCGCTCTTTTTCTCTCTATCTCTCCCTCAATTCCAACATATCTACCTAGCGTGTACACGTTTTCCAACAACTGGGCGTATGCGCTGTCCTACACGACGAACCACGCGTAAATTCATTATCCACTCTGGTGGATCAACCCGTGTGTTGTTGCCAGATAATGACTATGTTCCGCGCCCGAATCCATTACTCGCGATAAAATACTGTTTCTCCCCGATAAAACGAGCATCACCAGTGCCGAGCAAAAATGACATTGATGCTTTCGAAACGAGTGAATTCGCGTTCGTTTTATTGGCCAAGTACGATCGAATATCACGGAAATGTCGAGACCGAGATCTTCCTAATTTTGCTTCAGCATATAGCGCAGGCAGCGATCGCCAAAGGTCGTGCCACGTGCAGCACGAATTCGAGTGCCTTTGTGCGGCTCTTTCGAAATGGCAACTCTAGATGAAATTCTCGTAACGCAGATGTGCTCAACATTTTTTATTGCGACAATATAATTAAGGCAGTATTGTTGTGTAGGAAGTTGAAAAAATCTTTTTGTTTTCCTCACATTTTATTTCATTTTACTGACCTTTCTGAATACGTACGTAAAAACCGTTTAATGATAGCTATGAAATTAGCCGAGTTATAGAAATTATAGGGAGTACGCTCGGAGAGCGCGGCTGAGCGGCAGCAACTTTAACCCTCCTTGGTCACCGTGGATAAATTTTGCCCAGACCTAACTTTGGGTCTAAATATCTATAGGTCCTAGTTTCAAGTAAAGGTCGGCCCTCCAGGGCGAGAATTTGAAGTGCCATTATGCCACTATTTTTTCTCTAGAAGTACCATGTCTGACGAGTATCCTGTTTCAATTTTATTTGAAAATATCGAAAATTCAGAAAGTTATGATTTTTTTAGTGAAAAGGTGTATTTTTTGACAAATAGATCTATTCACGATTAAAAAAAAACATGTCATTTGAATTTTGACATTCCGACTTTTCACACATGTTCTAGAATGTTCAACGTATTTTCTAGTAATTTTCCAATCCCGATCGCACTGATAGTTCTCAGACAGCAACAATTTCGAACTTGGCCGGGTGAATTTTACCCACAAGGAACATCCCTCAGGTGACACCCTTCGATTTTGTTGAAATTTGAATATGTTATAAAGCACCGAAAAGTAAGCGATACGTATTTTTTTTCATCGGCGGAAAAACGGTTTTAAGGGCTGAAACGCACCCTAAAAAATGGGGATGTTTTTCGTTTTTCGTCGATAACGTTTTAACGGTACGAGATATTAAAAAATTTCAAATTGCAACAATGTTTATTTTTTTGTGCACTATACATTTGAGATGAGAACGATATCGTTATCGACGAAAAACGAAAATCACCCCTATTTTCGAGGGTTCGTTTCACCCCTTAAGACCGTTTTACCGCCGATAAAAAAAAATACGTATCGCTTACTTTTCGGTGCTTTATATCATATCCAAATTTCAACAAAATCGAAGGGAATCACCTGAGGGATGTTCCTTGCCAGTGTGACTACTATGTTATTCTACCGAAGTGTGACCACTGAAATAAACTGGAAACTCGCTCATTACTCGTCACAGGACTCGCAATGACAATCTGTTTACTGGAATGTGATGTCAATAGAGATCCAACCAATCCTGGAGCCTTTTCGTTCACGTGACCAAACGTTCAAGTTTATCTAATTTAAAAGTTGAAATAAACGAAAATAATGCATATTTTTTCGATAAAGTGATACAAAATACTTTTTAAACGCTATATTCTTTTAAGATGACAAGCGAATGAACCATATTTTTAATATATACAATACCCTATTGTGTCGAAGTACTTAAGAGAAAATATAATTCGTAGAATGGTCAGAAAAATAGGAAAAATTGATAATCAAAGTTCAGCATGCCACCATTTTGTATTTTTTTGGCTAAATCTGGTACCAAGCATCACAACACTCATACAGATTAAGAATATGTTTGGATATTTTTCTCACATTCATACAACCTCCGGAATACTGGTCGCCAATTTGGGGCGTTTTCCGCGCACCGTTTTAAACAAACGTACAAAAAGTACATGATAATGACTTTTTTTAAATTCGTACATATTCATGAAGGATCAACAAACGTATTTAATAATAAATAAGTATTTATATTTTTAAATATAAATAAATAAATAAATAAGTATATATATTTTTATAAATAAATAACTATTTATATTTTTTGTTATTTTTTCAGTTATTCCATCCTAAAAATCGCCTCAAAACCCGCGCTCTAGACAACAATACTGCCCTAATGCGATGTTTGAATGTATTAGCGAAATTGCCAATAGCTTGACATTTATGTGACAAATTTGTCGAGAGTTTATGCGAACGCGGTTATCGATCGATTGAACAAAGTGGACGAATTTCGCCAATAGAATGGACACTCAATTTCTCCTGGCCAGAAAGTAAGTAGGGAGTTACTAGCCATTGACAGAAATGTTACATATGTACATATATGCGCACTCGCGTGTGCATGTGTATGCATATATTTTCACATATATATGCGTATAACTATATACATATATCACAATAGTTATTATTAATCTATCAAATGGAACAAAATATATTATTTTCAAGTATATTTATAACATGTATAAAATATAAAATAATAATGTTACACACACGCTCGCGCGCGCGCGCACACACACATATGTACTAATAACGCAATTGAGGAACTAAGAGAGTAACTACAAATGTACTTTTTGGGAGTGATGAATTTGGGGATTACACCACTCCATACAGTTTTGTCGTAACGTCGTATTATCGTCTCGTATCGAAAGAACGCATTAAGGATGTATGGCAACTAAGTTATTTACTACTGTTCGAATTGAAACTCACTGATATTGTAAAGGAAAATATCGAGAACTTTTTGAGATTAAAAAAACAAAATTTGCCCACGTGAATGCTGAGATAAACGAATTCAAAGTTGGGTCGTTTAACACGGGAAACATAGGACTGTACGTCCAAAATTCCCTTTACATTGGCAAAAAAGGTATTTCCGGAGTACTCTTTTGTAAAAAAAACTTTTGTGCGGTATCGCTGTAATATGCATGATACGTTAAAAAAAAATCGACATGTGCCCATATATTTTGCGAGATATTGCGAGTTAAATGGGACCGTTTTCGTATTTCTTTAGCTCGTATGTCATAACCACGACAACGTCAGGGAAAACGTACATCAAATCAGCAACTAAATTTGCACTTAAAAATTGGAAATTCTTCTTTCTGTACCGCATGTTTTACTTTGAGCTGTGGTAAATCTCTTTTTTAGCTTCAATGAATACTACAATTATTTTATTTAGTCTTTAAATGCGATTTTTGCAAATTGCATAATCAGTTCTGTAACGACTCTGCAGTAGCTGCCATACATCCTTAAGGCGGGATATAAATTTACAACGATCAAAAAATCGATTTCTTTTTTTTTTTCTTTAAACGATAGAACTATATATGTAATATATTTTCCCAAAATTTCAAAGCGAAATTCGAAAAACTTTAAACGTTACAGCCCGTCAACGCTGTGCCTCAGCGTTCGGATTCGGAGCGGGCGTGAACTTCAAACGCGTTTTTCTCAAAACTGCATTACCGAAATTAGCGTGCAGGATTACTCAAAAACTATTAAGCCGATTGAGTCGAAACTTGGTAGAAATATTGATAATATTGGTACCTTCTACTTGACGAAAATTGTTTTTGAAAAATTGAAGAAAAAAAAACTACTTTCTTAATCCACATTTTACAGAAATGTTGCGTGAAATGTTGATTTTTTTTTGTAAATGCGTGCCATTTTCTCAAATTTGCATTTTCTTCATTTTAATTACCATCACATAGAAACTATACATGTTCGGACTGAAAAAATGTTTGAACTTTTTTGCAAATCAAAGTCTACGGGAAGCTAGACTGCACGCCGATTCGCGACTCTCGCGGTGACCTTGCTGTAACAGTCTGCCACAGCTCCGATATTTTGATGATGAATAAATTTTAAAAAATTGTTTCGTATATTTAAATATACTGTTAAAGTATACATAAAGTTTGATGATGGTAGAATAATTATTTCTTAATTAAAAAAATCCCTCAATATTGCTTATTTTCTTCCTGTCTAAATGTATATCCCGCCTTGAATTTGTCGTTACGACTGGACGATCGCTCGAAAATAATTGATTCTCAGGGCGCGCATGGGAGAACACGCGTCGATGTATCGACGATTGCTGTATGTACTGTATGGCTGCTCAGTCGGCACGTAACCTTTTTCCGAACTAATTCACGCCCCTTCCCTCTGCCCCTGCCACTTATTCTCGATAATTCCGCGTATCCCCCGTTCAAATTTCGTTACTCCAAATGTAAATGCGATCGAACCCCTCGTGGTCCCATAATTCATAAGTTGCGTACCTGCACTCCGTGTTATCGGTTTAACTATGGTAGCGGCTGATCAATTGCCGTAGCAACCAACATTTCGCGTTAACCCCGATAATCACGACTGGTGTGTGTGCGTGTGTCTGTGTGTGCGTGTGTGGTTTGCCATGTATATATACAATGTGTGTGCACTTACACGTACATACTTACGAACGTGTATTAAAGTACAGTGTGCACTTGAACCACGAACCATTCCTCGTCAATATCGCAGAGGCGATGCAATTTTTGAAGAAAGAAACATTTGGGGCACGTTCTTGGCGGAAAAAATGTCCAGAACTTCATTCGCATTTACGAAAGTGTATGTAATCGCTTAGCAATGTTCAGTCTAGGCTATTTTTTAGGACTGGAAATTGATCAGAACCAAGATTTCCCATTACTATGGATTTTTTTAAGGCCAACTTTTGTGTGTGTATGTTTGGAATTAAAATAAAATATAAGTATTTTAATTAAAAATAACTAAATATAAGTATTTTAATTAAAAATAACTAAATTACAGTATTGTAATTTTAAATAACTAAATTGAAGGATTTTGATTCAAAGTATATTATTTTTCAACAAATAAATTGAAGTATTTTATTTTTTAATAATTAAATTAGAGTATTTACAAATTTTCATCAATAGTTACCCAAACGTTTTGTTTTTTATTTGCAGGCTTGGGCAATTTTAAATAATTACATTATTTATCGAATACTTTTGAGCCTTTGGAGATGGTTAAAAAAAATGTTATTGGAGTAGGCAATTGGCGTGGAATGTCCTGTATTTGTGAATACGATGACTATAGTTTGATCGATAATCCCAGCTCCGAGGAAATAATGTAATTTTGTCTCCGGCATTGTCCTCTTAATTGAGATGTATGGTGGACGTGTATCGTCGAAAAATATTATTGCATCATTGATGCTTGTTTGGCCGTTGTCCGTTGTTCGTGATAGCCGAGACGATTTTATGTAAATTCAATGATCGCGTATACGCTGCAGATGCACTTTTAATTTACTACAAATTCTTTTGGTGGTCGAATACCATGTATTTTCTTTTTTTTTCCCCAATTGTGGAATCTTGTTGAGTCGTCGCGCGTTCGCGCGGACTACGATTCGATGATTTATTGGAAAAAGAGCACGTCTCCGAGATAAACGCGAGCGAGTGTCTCCCCTCCCCCCAGGCCCTCTCTATCCAAATCCAATTAACGAAAGATGCGATCGCCTTGGCGCTCTTTCCATCACTTTCGAGCTCGTGATTTCTCGTACATTTGTGTGCGTATCGGATCGATGACGTTCTTTTTTCTTCGTTTTTTTTTCGCTTGTCAACTTGTAAGTTTTCTATGGCTGAAGATGTTTGGACGTGAAACATTCTATGGCGACGCTTGCACATTTTGACTTTGTCAAAGAATAATAAGATTTTGGAGACGGGACCTATGAAATGTCACCACCATTGGAATGCCATTTCATGGGCCCCAAGAGACAGCATTTTAGATACCAGTTGTTTTTAGAATTAAATCGAGTCGCCAAATCGATGTTCATAAGTTGGCAAAGTTATGCCAGCCTTACTGAAATGTTTTTCCAAACCCACGTGTTTCTTCAAATCTTTTCTCTTTCGTGTTCTTCTCGCTATTCTCGTGTAATTACGTTACGTCGCGCGAAACAAGCGAATTTGTCTGCAGCAATAATTCTTGATCACGCGGATCGATGAAATACGCGCGGCAACCTCGAGGAAAAGAAAACACAAAAGTGGAGTGCCAACGATGTACGCGAACGACGAAACGACAGAGGCAGTCGTATAATAAATTATGTCGTGATAGTCTTCGTTTCTTCGTTTCTTCAACAATCTAAACTTTACTATTCTGTATTTACGGAATTTCTTAAACTTCCTTGATCATCGTCATCTTTATGCATATATATATATATATATTCTGAAGATGCCCTCTACCTCGACGCATTCCTTCGAAGGGGCTCATAGTAGACGTAAAATGCTACCAAATCACTACTGTTGCTGTTATATTAAATTTATTTGTCTTCGACATCTTTGGGTTTCGAAGATTTTCTAGAAAAATGCCGTCTGTCAAAGTAAAAATAGCGCAATTCTCAATGATATTGGAGTGTTTATTAATCGTTCTGTTAATAAAGTATCTAATTAATAATACCGTCTAATAATAATGATAATGATGATGATGATAATAATAATAAGACACACAAACATGTATATACATACATACATATAGATAGTAATACAATCTGCTATGAATTTAGCGAAGGAAGAAAGAGGTTTAAGGCTATGCATCACATCCTCCTGCCGCTTCGAAATTGTGAACCCTAATTTCGACCAAACTATACAATCAATCCAGTTGAAATTTATTGTATACATGCGATATTGTCGAAGAAAGAGTCTGACGGTCGACATTTTTCCAAATTGTGAAAAAAACCTTCACAGATTGTAAGTAGCATGGGATGAATAATGAATTCCTAACTGAAGCACCAAATACATGCACATTTCAAGACGGTTGGGCTCTCGACAGTGAAAATACTCACATTTTGAGTCTTGTTTCGACTAAGTTTGTGAAAAAGTGACGAAGAAATTGGGGTTTAGAGTTTCGACATAAAACTACCAAAATTGTACAGAAGAGGCTAAAAATATTATCGACAAATCTGAAAATCTAGTGCATCAGTTTTCCCACTGGCGGCGACCCCGTATGGTGAACGTGTACACATGTACACACATCACAGCAGGACTTGCAGTAATCGTCGCCTGTTGGGCCTCTTCTCTTTGCTGTAGTGTGAGTAGCAGACTGTTGCTGCGACATCGGATGGTAGTTTGCAGCGGCTTGTAGCAAAAAAAATTACGAGTTCTGCAATACTGTTGTGACCGCGTCGAAAATTCGCAGCGTGTGATACATGGCCTTAAGGACATGGCTTATACGTCCAGTCGATAAACATCCTATTGCCAAGTTCTCTCCCAGGCAGATCACATTTCGGACAAACGAGGAGAAAGACGTTGTTCGTTGTTCAACAGAGCGGATGGTGTTTTTTTCTATTTTTTCCGAAAAATAAACCGTTCAGGAGGACACTGGGATCCTGCAAATCAGCTATCTCTCTTGCATTCATGGCCGATCGGTCGGTGTGACTCACGGTGTGATACAAGTTTTCTCCTAGACAGGTTACAATTCGGGCAAATGAAGAGACAGACATTGTTCGTCTTTCAACAGAACTGACGATGTTTCTTTTCCTTTTTTTCCGGAATATCAGCTCTTTCGACGAACATTGGCAATCTGAGGATCAGCTATCCCTCTCTCACTCACGACCGCTCGATTGGTGTGACACTATACGTCAATCAAAATTACAATATTACTGTCATTTTTGTAATTTTCTGTCGACGGACGACATTTCTCTAGAACATTTCAAAATCTTACAATACGCATGGCCCAGCAGGAAGAGAATCGGTGGACAGCAGGAGAATCGGAATAATCGACCTCCACAATTGTCCCTCAAGGAGATACGTCGAGTTAAAGGGCACCCTGTACATATATCCGTGTCCGTGTGTATGTGTGTGTGCGTGTGTGCGTGTAGTATATCTATGTACGTATATATAGTATAGGATTTATGTAATATTCTAGAACCGTTGTTGCGCGGGGAGGGTGGGGAGTGGGGGTTCGACTCGACGACGAGAATGATTATACTTACGAGTATTTACATTAATTTCGGGTCACAACCTGCCCAGTCACACAGCTTGCCAGTCGACGTTTATACGTGGTACATTATATAAGTCCGCATCACACGAGCTCCTCACACACGTGTACCCAATATAATATATATACCGGTCGAGGCAACAACTATTAGCACTAGAAATATATTCTAACCTATAAAGACTTAGGAGCAAACTTTTCCTACAACAATTGCATAGTTTGAAGGGCGTTATCAAGTCGTGGCTACGAGGTTCATCCAGGTGGAAGCGGTTCGGAGATTTCAAGGTCACATCGATTTTTTTTAAATGGGCCAGCATGTTTTTTCCCAAGAATTCTATCTATTGAAGTCAACATCTCAGAGTGTGGGTCTCGACGATGAGGCGGCGAGGCCCGGGGACCGTTGAGATCCAAAACGTAAACATTGAGATTGGGCGTGACGAACAAAGCGTTGGAGGGCCAGAGAGCAAGCATCAGGAGGCAGAGTGCTACGACGCTTGCTAGACAACACATCGAGAAAAATCTCGAACACATCGATCGTCCGCGTAATCGCTAACATGGTTTTAAGTTGTATACGCGAAAAATTACATTTTTCATTTTTTACATTATTTTTGTTTCCACTAGCCTGAACGGTTAGGAATATTTTAAGCTTTACAGAATGGATAAATTCCAAAAATTGTTAAAGTTACAGCATTTAGAGCGTAAGGCTCGTTTTTCCACGATTCACATTTTTGAACCTTGTGAAAGTTCTAACTCTTGAACGGAGATTCAGATCGCTTTGAAATTTTTACATTGTCAGTATCATCAACTAGGGTGTGAACCACAGAAACAAACATTTCAATGACACAAAAAAATATAAAAAATAAAATACCGACAAAAAATTAAGTAAAAAAATTTGAAGTTTCGAATTTTCATTATAAGTTTTTTAAAATAATTTTGTTGGTTCACACTGAAGATACATTCATTATGCAATTATAAATACGTTCATTTTTTTCAGACATCCACATCGATGCCGAGAACCTTCACCATCTACGCGCGCGCAAAAAAAATCCATTGCTTTATTATGTAATATCTCCGTCATTTGTTAATATTAGTGATTTTTCTTTACATATACTTAACCATGTGCATAAATGATCTGTAAAAAAATGTTGTCAATATATGCGTCATTTTTTTTAACCGCGTCTAGAAAAGTACCTTCGGAAATCGGCGAAATCGCGCATGTGAGGCCTTAAGTACTTGCGTATTAACGGTGGTGTTCTTGGAAGAAACGTGACTGACAATGACCTTGTATTCATTTATAATACATACAATTAACGGTATCGCATATAGGTGTATTATCAATGATATAAAAGTCATCCTGCAGAAGAAACGGCAAATAAGTTCACACCAGTTTTCAAGATGATCGATCAATATTTAGTAGGAAAAATCGATAAAAAAGAAATTTGAATGTTTTTAGTCTAGAATCGATAAAAAATGGTGGAAACATTGACTCCTATAAAAGATGGTTAAAGTGATGGGTCGTGTGGTTTGACCAGCTCGTTCACCAGACTCGACACCACTGGACGTTTTTTATGGGGGACTTTGGAAGATATGGTGCACAAAGAGTGCCGACTACTGCGCAAGATATGCAGGGAAGAATAATCAGAGCCTGTTCGCTAGTGCAATCTGACGTGATGGATAAGACACTGCAATCAATGTCAATAGGATTGCAGGCGTGCATTAAAAATGGTGGCCATCACGTTGAGCACTTTTTACAGGAGTAAGCGTTTGCACCGTTTTTGTGATCGATTCTAGGCTAAAGACATTGATACTTCGTTCTATCGATTTTTTACACTAAATCGTGATCGATCATCTTAAAATTTGGCGTGTGAACTTATCTTTAGCTCCTTGATAAAATTCTGAAAAAAATAGTGGTCCAAATTAAAAAAATTGTGGTGACGGAAATCTCCGCAACGCCTCCACCTGGATGAACCTCGTAGCCACTCGATGACCCCTTTCGAACTATGCAACTAATGCAGGAAAAGTTTTCTCCCAAGTCTGATAGGTTAGAAAATATTTCTACTGCTAATAGTTGTTGACTCACCCGGTATATACATATATATATAAATATATACTACAAGAGTCGTATGTTCATTACTTTTTTTCTTACTTGCACATGGCGCGTTAAAAAATGAGATGAATACTCAATACGCGCCTTCGAGGTTTCTAATACCGCGAGCTTCGTAACTCGATATTATACGCGAAAACTCGAATAAATTTAATACGTGTCGTACCGTGTTGTTTATGCGTGTGCGTACGTGTACGTGTGTATCTTGAATGAGAAATGCTGGTGACAAGGGAATCGGCAGAGACCTGTTCTACTTCGTATATATATATTTTAATAATAATAATAATAAAAATAAAAATAAAACGTAGGGAAAGAAACGAGGATCGCAGTGGCAAAGTTATCTACCTAGTGAAAAAGAAACATAAAGTATAATGATAATAATGGACTGTTCAGAATAACGGAATGTTTATCGCAGTAAAACGGCGCCCGTTACGACGAGTGTAAGCACCAAACCTCCGAGGCTCGTTCTCGTTGCTCCCGATATTTTGCGACGCAAAATCGCCGCCATTTTATCACCTGCAACGAAAAGAAGAACGTAGGTTAAAAGTCACGACCGAGTTGACATTGAAAAGGAAAGAACTTTCATTTGGGTTGAAAGGGAGAGAAAGTTGTGCATGGATCGTGGTGCAAATGCGGCGGTCCACTGTTTTAAGCAGCATTGGCGTGGACCAGGACTTGGGTGAGTGACCGCTAAGCCTTTGGCGGAGGGAGACAGTTTTGTTGAGCTTCCAATTGTGGATACAAGTGAAACTCATTGTCATTGACAAAATGACTTTTCTCGGTTTATGTGTGCCCTCAAGCCAATGGGGACTAGGGGCTGACAAGACAATGGGGTGGCGGATCTTTCAGATGCTGGGAACAGGGAAATGACAAGTGTGGGTTGGTGGGGAATGAAAAACACTTGGAAGTATATACGAACGAAGGAATATTCGGAAATGTGACAATGATGAATAATCTCGTCTCAATGACATGTATCAAGGTCCCGCAAGGTTGCTGATGTTGCAAATAATGACCACCCGCTATACATCGGTGGTTTCAGTCATTTTGAATATTCGGATGTTCGGTTATTTCTTTTTTCAGATGTCCCGATCATTGCGCGTGTTTAAAACGGATATCTTTTGGATGGTGTTGAAATCTGCATTGTTGGAATGCAACGATATGTTTTTTGCACATTGAGACTATGATAATCACTGAAAAGTTTTTAACTATCCTCATTCAGGATCTGTAACAAAAATTTGCAGATAAATGATGGAGGAAAATAAAGATAAAGAAATGAAACCATTTAAAAGTATTTTCGTCGCATCCGAACCATGTAAGCTTTAAGACGATTATTTTTGTGTGGGATATTCGGATTTGAACGTCCACTGATGTCACGTGGCGAAAACATTATTTTTTAGAAATAATCGTGTGTACTTCTGTAGCAAAACTAATGTAAATAACGAATATTTGTTTGTTTTACGTACTAATCCTTGAAAGTTATGCGTCATCCTTTTTTAGTATTGGCTTTTTAGTATTCCAAAAAAAAATCCCAAAGAATTCTCATTTTTTAGTGAGCCTTATAGATGAGCACCCTGAAATTAGTTTGCAACAAAGTTTTGTAAAAATTCGCAAATTTGACCGAGTTATGACGTTTTTGTGAAGAGTCTTGTCGCCTATGCGCTAGAGGAACTGCCCCGCCGCGATTTAATCTTTATCTTTTGCATTTTTTTAAAACTATGTTTTGTGAAACGGTGTGAGTCCTTCCTCAAAATCTGTTTGTCCAATTCACTTCAAATTTGGGCAGAATCTAGCTAAACATTTTTTTCAATCGTATTGCCGGATTAATTTTTGATATGTTTATTCACTCGCTAATAATAAGTGATAAATATTGTTGTGTTTATTCGAAACTGGATCCTCTTTTTCTACAGCTTGCCATTTTTGTGATTTGAAATATTTATATACAGTATCCGGTCATACGATAGTTTCATTGTTATACTAAAAGTACATTATTTTATTTTTCATTTCAGATCACCCTAGTTGCCAGAATAATAGAATGCAATAATCATTGTTTGTCGATATTTGTCATTTACGAAACTCAAATTTGACAAGACTATGTGTGAATTATGCTTGAAATCCTGATCTCGTCATCCCAAAACTCTCATCAGAGAAGTACTTTCAAAAACGACCTTTTTTGGGCCCCAAGATTATGCAGACTCGTTAATTAAGGGGTCTTCTCACTTTAGACGCTAAAAAAGGCTATTTTCATGCATTTTTTTGATAGGTTTATATTATAGGTATTGATATAAAAGTTGTTACACTTAATAAATGCATTTTCGAAATATATTTAAAAAAAATATTGATGTATTTATGTAACTCAAACAAACTTTAAACGCGTTTTTCTCGAAACAACGTTTTTCGACGGCTTGTTGATAAAATCTTTGAAACTAATGAACTGATCCTTATGAAATTTTAACCACATATTCTTTACAACTATAGCTATAGCCCATATCAAGGATTTTTCTAAATTTTGATATTTACTATTTTTTGGCCAAAAACGGTAAAAAATACATTTTTTGTTTGTTTTTTTTACGAATTTTGTTATTTTTGCATATATCGAAAATGGTATGATATGCGCTATAGCTATTAACATACTGAATCTAAAACCGTTTGATTTTTTTGTTTCGGATGATCCATCTCCGAGATTTCATCAACAGCGCAGACCTACAATATTTTTACGACATTTTTTAACTACCATTTTCGTCTATAAATAGTGACTTAAGGGGCAAGGCCACAGTAGAATTAAAAAAAAATCGATTTTTTCCCCGCTAAAACGGTGCTTTATCATCATAAGAATAAGTTACTATGCGATTTATAGCAATAATTTTTTTTCACTGACTTTGAGCGTATAACGTAAGCCCACCTCTGGCACGGCCATAGAGTACCTCACAGTTTAAACGCGTTTTTCTCGAAACGGCTTTTTTCCAATTGGCGTGACAAATAACTTCAACGATTTTCACTCGATATACTTCAAATTTAAAAGTTATGTTCCTAATTGCATTTCGCAGAGAAGTACGTACGGAATTTCTGATTAATCGAAAACTTTTCATTTTATGAGCAGTTTTATACGAAATTTTTCACTGAAAATTCATTCAAATACCTACAACATTTGAATAAAACAATATTTTTTAAATCCCGTACGTACTTCTCTAGGTATTCTAATGTAGATTGACGAGAATTTTTGGTTTTTTTTTCTAGGTAAAAAATTGTGGATGCTAAATGTCACGCCGCGGAGCGCCTAAAAAAGATAACAAAAGAAAATATTAGTAGTCGGCCATTTTGTACATCGAAAAAAAAAAATATATTTTCTTACAGCTTGATATTCATACTAAATAGATGTGTAATTAATTTTAAGAGTGAATCACTTTTTCATACGAAAACATTTTTTTTAATGCGCACTCGATTTTATACCTGTTACTGTGGCCTAACCCCTTCAATAAATAAAAAAAGTTTTTAATGTATGTTGGAAGTGTATTTATTAAGTGTAACAACTTTTCTATCAATATCTATAATATAAACCTATGAAAGAAATTCATGAAAATGACCTTTTTCAGCGTCTAAAGTGAGAAGACCCCTTAATATTAACATTTATTGCATCAATACTCGGTACGGACTACCGTATCGATTATTCGCGTCCGGATATTCAGGACGGTCACTCTAGCCCGTTGCAACGAAAAGTCCGAAACACCGTCGTCAAAGACAAAAGACGCGTACATGCCCGGAGTCCGACAATCAGAAGCGAATGCGTTTCGTACGTATATTCGTCAGGTCAGTGACTACTGAGCATTTTTATCCAATCACAGTTGATACGACCCGATCCGGACGCGCGTAACGCGTCCCTCATTTCCATTGTGAGGCGAAAGTTAGGGCTGTTTGGGCGTGTATCTTTGCAATGAGAGTACGATAGGATCGGCTGCCGGTGCATTGTAATAAAATCTGCAACTTAAGTATACCTTCCGTGACGAATACGTAGATCGATGCGGGTTTTGTGTTTGATGCCCTGCACGTGTAATTGCCCGTGTCGGATTCGACCGCCTGATGAATGATTAGCCGGCTCTGCGCTGGTCCAGGATCGGTTTGTATGCTCACGCTGCCGCGAGCCGTATCGTAATTTATCATCCGGTTATTGTGGTACCAGAATACGTATTGGGGCGGCGTTGGGCTCTGAAACATTATGGGGGTTATTATTGTCTACGGTGCATCGGTACAGTTCGGCGTATGCGTGAGCCGTAAGTGTGTACGGGACTGGGCTTGGAACGTTAATTGAGTCGCGGTGGAATCGTATCTTCGCCGTGTATGCAGGTTATACGGTCGGTACGAGCGTGGCGAAGGGGTGTTCCGTGCATGGCGCAGTAACGTCACACAGTTATATTATTGTATATACGTAACGAGTCTGGTCTTCCGTGCCAGAGATCCAAATCGGCTTGTGGTTACCGGGGCTAATGTACTCGCTTTCTCCTCTCTTACACAAACAGAGATACACCGAGGCTCTCCTGGAATGGCAGATTCGCCGTCTGGGCAACCGGCCTGAAGCACGGATATACTCATTCATGTAGTGTCATGTACGTCATAGACTGTTCGGAAAATTGGCAACGTGTACCGCATCGTGCGGACCGTGTTGAAAACATCAAACGGCCGGCTGGTAGTTGGGCGCGAGCACGGGACATGTGTCACGAGCAAACGTGCTCTGCCTAAGAGGGCAGAACGTTGCTACTGGGGAATCCCCCAAGTTGGCGCGCTACTCGCTCATTGGTCGATATCCATTTGGCCCGATTACCGGTCACGTTCATCACGTTCCAGCTCGTTGTCGCTTGGAACAACGTATACTTGAGCAGGAGCTGCTCACTCCGACCCCCGTCATGCTGAATTTTGTCAGAACTTGTATTCAGACCACGGTCTTACACACAGGTCTGGAAACTCCGGCGTTTTCGCATGGTGGAAAGTGTCGTCGTTAGTGAAGCAAAAACGTAGTTCCTCATTTATCCACTGGAAGCACTGGCAAGTAGAAGTAGTCTTGTAGATATAGATATACAGCATTGGAAAAACAACCTGCTGACAGCCAGTACATGTGTTCACAACGTTTCTAGAAATCTAAACTACCTGTAACGCTCCGGTAGAACAGCATAGTGTGGACCCGGTCTTATCCTTCGCTATATTTTATTATATTCGATTGAGGATACGCCAGTTCGCCTATCAACAAAACCAAAAACGGCAAAAATAATTTTTTGTAACAACACAAACTCGCCGAACTGACAAACCAATAAAAACGGTGCCTCCTAAAAATACGCAATGCGTTCATTTATTTTTAATATTCTTCTTTCATTATATTTATTTTCAGGTTCTTATTAACATTGTTAAAAAAGAAAAAATAAAAGTTGTAGAAAAAAATAAGGAATTCAATCTACTAAGAATAAATATTAATTGTAAGGGACAAAAATTTAGGGCGCACAAATTTGTTCATACCCCATCTACTCTAATCGCGAAAGAGCAAATAAAAATATTACAGAAGTTCGATCATACGCGAAATACAGTCTACTGAAATAATAATTCTCATTCTGCCCGGGGGTTCAGCAGTGAAAGATACTCAATCATTTTCCATTTATATCGCTCTTACAAATAATATTGGGTCTGTTCGTTTTCGCAACACTTTTCTACACTTCTTACGCCTTCTGAGGGTTTTCTATTACTGTATCTATTGCAATTGTAGAAAGTGTAGCTAAACCGAACAGACTCTATGTGAATCTTGAAAAATCTGCGCCTTTTCAGAGCTGTTCGGATCTGCGTTTGATTGGCTAACTTCTACCTAGCAGCGCTCCGGGTGACAAAAGCGAGAACTGACCGCTTGCTTCATTATCTGAGTCACTACCCACCCTTGGAGTTTGGAGACCTGTATGTAAGACCGTGATTTAGACCAGGGGCTGGCATCTTTCAGAATTTTTGGTACGCAAAATATTCTCTGTTTGTAGTGTCCTACTCTGCCACTCGTAGCGCTAGTTGTTCTCGAACAATCCTGATGCGCGCAGGGGCTATGTATATATACACACACGCACACATATTTCGAAGGCTTTCCATAGCTTCGAATGCAAGGATTGGCTAGTACTGTGAAAAATGCACCTCTTCGGGATTACGCGGGTACCCTGACGTATAACCGTGCACAACACACGGCATCAGCACACGAGTATAAGTAATTTCGGTAATTTCATCAATTCCGCACCGGGGCTTAAAACTCCAAACGCCAAAATAGTCGTATTCGGCGTCGGGGTGGTTAACTATGCCGTGAGGGCCTCGCGCCTGCGCAATAAGAATATTGTCAGTAACCTACTAGCGCCACGGGGAGACGTAGAACTAAATAAAGCGGTCAAAAACGGTAGCATTTTTATATACGGTAAGAGATAGGCAGTGCCAGCCCCCTGATTTAGACTGAGAACTTGAAGGAATTCGAGAACTGATTGAGTTAAGGGGTTACCCCCACATGCGATTTTGAAAAAATCAATTTTTTTTATTGCATTTTTTGAAGTGCAATTTGAAGTGCAGTTTTTTTTTCATGCCCGGAATAGATGACTCTATGTAAGTTTACAAAAAAAAATATTTTCTTCGTGTAAACTGAAATTGAAACTTTAAACGCGTTTTTCTCAAAATGGCATTTCTGAAGTCGGTGACCAAGATTATTCGAACACGAACCGATCTTCTTGAAATTTTGCAGGCTTATTTAATACATAAAAATGTAGTCTTTAATCGTTCGATTTTTTTCGTTAAAATCGAACCATTAACTTTGACTGTCCGCCATTTTGTGAAAAATGAATATTTTTTAAAATCCTTCGATTAAAGACTAGTTTATACTTATATTTGACTAAATCCATCCGCATTTTTTTTCAGATGATCCACTTCGCCGCAATGTTGGTCACCGCAAACCGTGTATATAAAAACATTATTTCATTGACGGCCATTTGCCACTAAACAATGTAATATTTTTCAATAAAAAAATTACTGAAAGTTCTTCAAGATGTGTTCTTTAAGATGGTATATTGATCGATTAAAAAAGTATTGTAGTTTTCTTTTAAAAAATTCATGAAAAAGGCCTTTTTTTGCGCTACAAGTGGGGGTAACGCCTTAAGGTCATGTGTCACACACTGCGAAATTTCGACGCGGCCACAACGGTATTGCAGAACTCGTAGTTGTTGGATACGAGCTGCTGCAAACTATCGCTAGAGGTCGCAGCAACTGTCTGCTACTCACACTAGGGGAGCAGCCCCGGCCAGCGGGTAGCCTCGCTAAAATGCCATTACTAAAATGTAGGCCTGCCATGTGTTTACTGTCAATGTTTTTGCTTTCCGGTGTTCATTTGTGGCCTACCACAAACACCGGAAACAAAAAACATTGGTAGTAAACACATAGCAAGCAAACATTTTAGCAATGGCCGAGGCTACCCGCTGGCCGGGACTGCCCTCCTTTACCCTACAGCAAAGACCAGAGGCCCAATAGGCGACGATTGCTGCAAGTCCGTGTGTGATCGCCGCTAGTGGGAAAACTGATGCACTACATTTTTAGGGTTGTCGATAATATTTTGAACTTTGTTGCAACAATTTTGCTAGTTTTATGTCGAAACTCTAAACCCTAATTTCTCGGTCATTTTTCCATAAAATCGGTTGAAACAGTGCTGAAAATGTGAGTTTTTTTTTCACTGCACAGAGCCTAACGGTCTTGAAATGTGCATGTATTGAAAGGTGCATCAGTTAGTAATTAACAACTCATCCTATGGTAACCACAATCTGTAAAGTTTATTCTCTTCAAAATTTGGAAAAATGTCGACCGTCAGGCTCTTTCTACAAGAATATCGCATGAATACAATCAATTTCATCTCAATTAATTGTATAGTTTGGTCGAAATTAGGTTTAGAAATTTCGAAGCGGCAGGAGGGTGTGATACACGACCTTAATGTGGCAGCACGGCAAATAATAATAATAAGTGACCCCCCGCTGGAAAAGCATATTCAGCCATGTTTGTATCCATTTTTATTGCGATTACATGGGAAAAATTGGTTATCTTGAATTATTGTGTTGTATTTTTGTTATTTTATCGAATAATAACTGATATCATTATTAAACTATACTTGCATCCTTATTTCTTTAATTTTTTTCACAACCATAAAAACTTGATCATTTCCATTTTTTTCCTTTCTTATGATACACTTTAAAAAAACCATGTTGCTTTTAGGGTAACAAATAACTACTAAGCAGGTGAAGGTTGGTTTTTAAATTAATTAGTTTAGTTTAAACTTCATTTATCAACTTTCATAAGAAAAAAATTACATTCATGCCACGCGTTTGATTTTCTTTTACGTGAAGTAGAGAGAAGTTTTGGATAATTAACTGAATATCACGAATGTACATTATCTGAGCGATAAACTCTTTGAGTGTAGAATGACATTAAATTAAAATAATGGTATGGTCATTTCACAGATTTAATCGGTGTACTAACACAATTTTAACGCAGGTGCAGTAATACAGTATAAAGTTTTTTTAAATTTAATGTATATTACGTAAACAATCAAGTAACGATGTTTCACACTTCTTGTTGCGATATATTTAACCTTGTGATAAGTTTGCTAGTTATTCAACGAAAAAAAAATCATTCTAATTTAACTCTACTGTTTACTACTCACTGTACTATTTTTTCAATTTCCAATTAAATATAACTATAAGATATAATAAATTGTACTTAATTGTATGCGGTGTAATGCAATTGATGCCACCTTTAAATTTTCAGTTTATAAGTTGAATTTTTTTCTTTCGAATCATCTTCAATAATGATTAAAGATAATTCGACATAGAAAAAAATGACAAGTATCTAATGGTTTTCTTTGCAGGAAAAGTATAAAAATAACTTGAAAAAAAAACAATTAAAAAAAAACAAAGTATTTTGGATTGTATAGAACCCAGTTCCAAAAGTTTGGCTGTATAGATTTTGCCTATCAAGCCATGGATCACATTGAAGTGGTTGAAGTAAATGTACATTTTAAGCCTCGTGGTCGAGCAGGCTTAGGAATAACTAGTTACATATTCCGATTATATTAAGAATTGTTTACTTATTCTAACATGCATTCACCAATTTTTTGTAATTGACAATAACTATTTTTAAGTTGATTTTTTCTTCTTGTAGAACATTTTAGCGCAAATATTTTTACAACCATTAGCCGCGAGGGAGTGCATCCGCTCATCCGGATTCATTGCTCACCTTACTGCCATAATAAAACGAAGTTACTATAGGAATTTAGGAAGTATTGGTTTCCCATCACAAGGTTGGTATTAGTTTGCTCAGCTCGCTAACAACATTCGGTCCCACCTAAAAGCATTGAGTGCGCAGCCCCTGTAGTTAAACATGAACGTCATAATGCTTTTTTGTGTCATTTAACGATCGTAAAATTGTTCCTGCAGGAGTAGAGAGGCTTCGCGTCAGATAAATTTTTTCATTTTTTTTCCCACGAGGTAGAGAACGGCGTCATTCCATTTTTAGTCGAAGTTTCGTTGATGGAAAACCCGTTTGAAGATCACCGCAAATCCAAATAGATCCAGTTTCGCTTGATAATAAACCGTCCTCAAATATCGCCCCGAACCCAAACAAAACCTCATTTTCAAAGTCCAACCGTACGCGGCTTTAGTAAATCAAGTAAGTACTATGGCGCTTTCCGTGTCCGGCAGATCCATTTGGACTCGTTGCGTAGACCATTTCGAGACGCAGATTACTTGAGATTGTTATGGGGTTAAGTCAACATGTTAGCATCGAGCTGAATTTTTTTCTGGACCTTTATAACCTCTTTGCTGATCATCCTGTGCAGTTTGAATGCGATCCGCAGTACCGTTTTTTAGAAAAAAAAAATCGGCAACTCGACATATTTCGTGGGCTAATTATATTACGCTTATAGAAAACTCCCGATCACTTTCAGTACATTATTAATATTTGCTATAAGTGAATGTTACCACAGAGCTGAAAACATAGGTTCGGTTTGACTAATTATCGGACTAAACCTTGGTACCGTGAAAATGAAGATTCACAGTACCGTCATAAAATTATTATTGTTTTTGATAGCGAATTTGTGCGAAAATCAAGCACACAAAATATTAGACTGTGCAATCATGGCAACGTCGTAGACGGCACCAATGCTACCTATCTTATCGTTATTCGGTAATTATGCGCGGGAACCTCAAACTACACGGTCAGGATAATTAACAACCAATATTATTGGTACTTATTCTCTTAATTAGTAATAATTACTTAATATTAGTTTGATAACTATGTTCAGAAATTATACATTTCTAGGCAAAGACAAAATAACGCGGATTTTTTTCATGTATACATTTTTTTAGAATATCGAAAAATTATTAAATTTTCTGATTTCTTCGAGATTATAGACAGCTTTAGTACACACTTTTTCTTTCCAGTGGAATTTTTTTACTCGGACCGTTATTCATTTTTGACAGCTCCTTGGACCGATACTGAGGTTACGAACGGGACGCATATGAGGCATTCCACGTCACTTCAGCCAGTACAAAAAAATCCTCAGATAATTTTGAAAAATCGAGCTACTTTATTGAAAAATATTCACCGAGTGTCGAAATTATTAAAAAATGTTTGACGTTTTTTTTCGTTGATTACTATTTTTTAACATTTTTCCATTCAAATGGCTGTATCTTTCGCACGATTTGACGTAATTACATTCGTAGAAAATGAAAAAGTGCGTCTTTTTATAGCCTTCCAGAAAAAATATTTTTTTTTCTCAAAGAAAGACACTCGTTATTTTATTTTTTTAAATTTCCCTGAATTGTAAATACAAAAAACGGATTTTTGGTATTTTTTATATTATGGGATTCCTAAACACCGTGAAGTAACAGCTATTTTTATTTAAACATTTTTTTAAATTAATATTCGATTGAAGAGTGTGGAGCACTCCAAGGCTCTAATACATATGACATATGTATTTCAAAAACCTGGTAAACATACAGCGAGTGCTCCACACTCTTCAATCGAATATTAATTTAAAAAAATTAAAAAATAGCTGTTACTTCACGGTGTTTAAAAATCCCATAGTATAAAAAATACCAAAAATCCGTTTTTCGTATTCACAATTCGGGGATATTCTTAAAAATGAAATAACGAGTGTCGTTCCTTGAGAAAAAAATATTTTTTCATATTTTGCCCTGAAACGGACATTCGACTTGCTCAATAAAATCTAAATTAATTTTTTTCTGGAAGGCTAGAGAAAGATGCACATTTTTGTTTTTTACGAATGTAAATACGTCAAATCCTGCCAAAGATATAGCCATTTGAATGGAAAAGTATTAGAAAATGGTAATCAACGAGAAAAAACGTCAGAAATTTTTCAAAAATATCGACATTCGGTGAATATTTTTCAATAAAGTAACACGATTTTTCAAAATTATTTGTGGATTTTTTTTGCTGGCTGAAGTGACGTGGAATGCCTCATATATCTCTAACTTCACGACACTTCTGCCAACCTGGGCATTATGATATACCACGATTTACAACGCTGCCAATTCGTTTCGCGTTAATTGAGCGAGAAAAAGTTATATAAAATATTTATACAAAGTAATGAAAACACTCGATGTAATCACCGAATGTTCAAAAATGCATATTTTTACAAATAGATGTAGATGAATAGTTCGAAAACGTACGTTTAATATGACGATTATTTGAAAGCTAATAGTTGGTAACAGTCAATCCGCTCCGTACACGAGCATAGGGCGCACCCCTCGTACTTCACCCCCGACGGCTAAACCCTATAACAACCTTAAACGGTGCAAAAACAAATAGTTTTTATACATGAGGAAATGGCGTTCGTTGCCCCGACAAGGAAGATCGACGCGCTGATAATATGAGATTGCTTCGATCAGATTTTTTTTTGTTGCGCCCCCGGCTCGTTTCTGGCTCGACTGAGGGAGTCATCTATATGCGAGGTATGGAAAAACTTGTCTCATTGTTTCATCTGCCCTATTAAAAGGACCGTTCTGGACTTGCGCAATAAAGAAATAGTTTCATACTCACGAATAATTTCTACCTGATCATTTTCGATACATGTATTGCGACTATATTTTCATTCCCTTTTTATCTGCCAAATTGAAACTGGCTCGACAGGTCTGTCAGGGTTCGCCTCTGCGATCCTCGAGGCTTTTTATCGCCACTAGTCATGTGTGTGTGTGCGTGTTTATTTATGAGTATGCGTGTATATGTTTCTCGGCACTTTCTATGCTAATGCCAAAAATCTTCTCTTGAGCATTGAATTGGTGAACGAAGCGAGTTTCCGATACGAAATGAATACATGAAAGAAAAAAATAGAACGAATTCACAGTTGTACTTTATATATTTTTTTTCATTCCATGTAGCTATTTGCACCCAGCAGGTACTTTAGTATTGATTTTTATTACGTCGATTCTGCATCCTTCGTGTTGCATTATATCACTGGGGTGGACTTAGCTCACAATTTTTTGCTCTCATTGACGATTTTCGGAAGAAATATCCATTCCCGTATTTGTGAAATGAAAAACATGTTTACGTGGAAGCGATGGTTCGCTAGTTGCTCACAGATCCTTTCATCGTATAACATCATTATTCGGAAGTATACCACGGATGATATTTGCAATGCTCCGACGTATCAAGAGATGCCAAGTTATAAAAATTTTTAAACTTCGACGTCACTGACGATTTTGATGCCACCGATTATATATACTCGATATAATATAACATTCGTGTGTAAAGAGGACTTTTCCGGAGATAAAGCTTCGGAGAATTCTATGTAGAAGCTCTTGGAAAAGCGTGCTTTTAATTACGATGTACCAAAGCAACGTTTATTTAGTATACGAAAAATTGTACGATGAACGTGCTTGGTGGCAGTGATAAAAAGATCTTTGACAAATTCCAGTCGCGCTTCATTTCGCATCATATCGCTGAAATCCCACCACGCTATAACTATTCCATTGTAGAGTAATTATCGTAGTTTTTCTTTGAAAGAAAATCTGCTGAGTGCATGTCGAAATTCGCGTAAAGTACGATCTTGAATTTTACATCGTTGGAATGCAGCGAAAATTATTTTCTATATTTTATTTCCTCACTTTTATTATTTGACAAAATATTTTTTGCAGATTTTAATTCTAGATCTTTAAATAAGCGACGGGCAAATTATTGAGGGTTTTTCCTGATAAAGATTAGCCAAAATAAATTCGTGCAATCGAAAAATAATAATTTTCTTTGCATTTCAACGATGCAAACTTCAATCTCATCGGAAAAAAGGGTTTCGTAGATATTTGTTTGTGCAAGTATGAAGCGTCGATGTTTATCTGATAGGTAGCTATTATTATTATGCATGTCGTACTACAATCATTTATTGCATACTAATTTTATTTTCATTTAATAATCCGTAATCATAATACTCTAATGGTGCAGGCGGGGTGAAGAGAGGTGACCCTTCGTTTGATGTTTGAAGTTTTATTAAGGAGGTTCGAACAATATGGGACAAAGCGAGTTGTGCAGCTCCCTTATGGAGGTTCCATAAAGTCAACTCAGCGATAACTTGGTTGCTCGCAGTTACTGAATTTACTCACGTAAATTAACCGAAATAATTGCAATTCAGTTATAATGAAATTCTCGTACCTAGATTGCTTCCGATTTTCAAAATCACGCTTGAAAAAGTGGAGTGGGTAGACACATTGCACATCACTTTGAAGCTTGATATTTCGCCAACGGGGCTCAACGGGTTACACCTAGCTCGTGGCCCGAAAAAAGACGAATTTTTGTGATATTTTTCTGGGAAAAGGTATGCAGGGTTTCGAATTTTTTTTGTACACTCTAGAGTACGGTTTCGAGTATCGTTTACAATTTTTGGATTGAAAAATATTTATAAATGTGATAAACAATATTTATAAATGTGATAAACATCCGAAATTAAAAAATCAAACGCATTTAGTTTTTTTCATGAAATTATCCAGTGCTTTGACGAAGGATTTTGTAAAATGTTGATTTTTAAAGAGATGGCCGCTGTCCAAAGAGAAAGTATCGATTTTCAGAAAAAAAAAAACGGTTTATTTTCGTTGTTAAAAAAACTATGCGGTGAAAGAAAAATCTTTCGTTCAAGCACTTTTTTTTGACATGTACAAGAAGCTTGTAAAATTTGAAGTTGATCAGCGAAGTAATTTTTTAGATACTGTTGTACCCGATCTTAAGACAGTCATTTTAAGAAAAACGCGTTTAAAATTCGCCAGCTCGCGGAACTAACCTACCGCCGATAACTTCCTCAATTTTGAATTGATCGACTTGATATTTCAGACAATCTTTTTGAAATGTTATATTTTGAGTATCCGTCGAAAATCAAAAAACGATTCTCTCAAAACTGTCAACTAGGTGTAAGCCCTTAAAAATGAAAAATGCCAAATGGAACCGCATTTGCATTTTGAAAGATCTGCCTGATGATACCCCACGCGACGGGGTGCGTAAGGAAACGCATTCCGTCCCCATTTTGCATAGGGTAAAAGTGGAATAGTTGCCGTAGGAGGATAGCTGCCGCGATAGTAACCCGACATATTTAGGAACACGCATTGACGAGTTTGATGCTATATTAGGAAAGTACTGTACTCAGATAAAATATTTACTATTTTGTAATAAATTGGCACATTAGAATATAATTTATTAGAAATTAGGGGAGGGTAGGGGTTGCAGCGTGAAAAAAAATCTAAAGTAAGAAGAAAAAAAATCTAAATAGGTGACCTTGAATGACCTTGAACGACTTTAAGCCCCTAATATTTTCTATGCGGCTTGAGGTGCTCCACAAGATGGTTAAAAAAAAGTACGAATCCATTTTAAAAAGTGGAGGTGACCTTCATGGTGCATCAGCGCCTCCAGCGAAAAAAAAATTACCGAGTTCTCTCGGATGGCAGAGATAAGAGGGACACTTTGTATAGTATATATAGTATAGTAGAATAAACGCTTGCTTTTCATTTACCATTTCATAGATCCAGAACGATTGTATCAATAACCATTAAAATCTTTTACATAACGTTTATTGTTTTCGTAATATATCTTTTTTTTCCAAAATTTGGTCATCTATCCCTCTTTTACCCGATAGGGGAAATACCCGTAAAAATAGTTTTCAAATTCCTGCTACGTATTCATTTGAAGCATTTACTTGCAAAATTTCATGCATCGGCGTAAAACTGTAGAAACTGTGAGGCTGCTACGTACGAACGGACATGACAAAGTTATAGGCGTCCCTTGTTTGACTACGGGACCCTATAAACGGACAACATCGTGTGCATTGAGCGTAAAGTCAACATTCCCTCATACACAGTAGGCCAAGTAGCCTTTTACGTTAAAGTTGAGCACGCGCGGTCGGCGTGAGGCTCCGGCGATCTCCCATGTCAAATAGCATTGGCCCGAGCCAATACTCGAATGGGTGACCACTGAGCCACGCATTGGTTTTCCATTTTTGATGCTGCCGCGATTGAAACTCCGCAAAAATATGGCCGCTTTTGTTGGTCGAGGTTTTCCATATTTCGCCTGGTCCCCCTCGCGCAACATGAGATACAATGGTGCATTAGGAAAGAGTAGCTGTGCGCAATACTCCGGAGGGGCGGACACGGTGAAGATACACATAAGCGAGGGATAAAAGTGAAAGAGATGGGATCGTAAAAGCCTTCACGTGCATACGAAAATTCCTGCTTCCGTTGATCGAATTCGTATCGCATTGCGATAAATTCTTATCGATTTTTTACCAGGGGTACACTCGAATAAAGAATAGAGTAAGTTTGACATGCAGGGTCGAAGAGGCTTCGCTTTTTTTTTGAGAGCACCTAAGGCGTTATCGATTATTCCGCGCGAGATATGGCCGGAACATTAAATTTTCTCTCTCGTTGCGCATCTTCCGAGAGATTTAGCGTTATCGCTTGGTCGAGTTCGTTGGTGTACAGTTACGAATTGTAACGCAAAGTATCCGATGGCTGTTCGCGTTCCACAGCGGACCTTTCATATCTATCCACTGTCTCTCCGCGGCTGACTGGAGAATTTTTGTCTCCTTGCATGGTTGCTGGTGGGAGAAATTCGATGTACCACCACTTGCAACGGCGCCATTTATATCCAAGATATATCAAATATCACCTGCATACTCCACGACCCCGTGCTAGCACTCGACTAATCATAAATTCATGCGTCGTCAACTCACGATCGCGCCGGGAATTCGAAGAGAAAACTTTTTCATCGATAAATTTCAAATCAGAATTCCGTCGTTCGCAGACGACGTTTTAATCCGTGTAAAAATTGCGAATAAAAGAAAAGAAAAACAACGTATCTCACGAAGGTGGGAAGAGGTGGATATTTTTTCGCAAAAAGCAAAAGATGAGAAGAAGAGATCCCGACTAGAAATGTTGCTACGGGGCAGACTAGAGCTACATCCGGTATAACGTATTCCGTACCATGGCACGGTACAGGCCGCGGGATCATACCTTTTCAGGCTCTGATCCGGTTGCCGTATCTATACCGGAAATGAAAAAAAACCAAAATTACGAATAAAAATTCTGGTACTATTTTTTGTTTCCATATGCGTTATTTGTGATACTGCCTATATGATAATTAGAATAAAACGTATTCTGCCTCGTTGAAGTTTTTTACCTCCCCTCGGAATTGAACCTACGTCTTCTAGTTCTAGAGCTCGCTACCTATTTAGTCATTCCAAAACTTGTGTAAACCTTCTTTTTTTTCTTTGCATATTTTTATCATTCTAATTCTATTCTAAAGAATGTCAATAATTTTATTCGTGGGGTTGAAGATTGCATCGCTGCAATGCAACAATAATTCTTTTTGTACCAGATTTTTTCTGCCTATTTAGGCTGTGAAAATAACTCACACGTTTTTACATATTCTCATTAGAGTGTTACGACCGTAATTTGCCATAAAGGCTACTGATGATGATTATGCAAAAAAAAATTAAGCTGTGCCAATAAAATTTAATTCGATTGATTTGATTGATTACCTTTTGATGATTATAAAAATAAACAAATGAAAAGAAAAGAAAAAAATCGTTGCATTCCCACGATGCAAACTTCAAATTTTTTTTATTCGTTCTTTGTATCTTGATTTTATGACGACGGCGTCCGCATGGACACCATATTACTTTTATTAGAATCTTGCCGAAATTATGCACGCAGCAACTCAGTTGTTTGCATTGATGGCCCCGAATAAGGTTATCCGGTAGACACGCGGCACAAATCAGACATACACTTCGAAGTGCATGGCGGATCGGCACCGGATGTCCACTGGATTAGCCAACCTCGGAGCACGGATGGGAAAAGGAAAATCGATCAGGCCTTGGACAGGTAACCTTAACAGAGCCATGTGAGGGACGCGTTGCGGGTTGTCTGATGTGGGCCTGATTAATGCTGCCTTATTACATCGGTATCTGGGTACTACTGATCCGGCAGACATACGGCGCCGATCAGGCACGGACTTCGGCGCCCTAACAAGTTCCTCGCGAGAATACCTGATTCAGGACTGATCAGTTTGTCTTTATTACACCCGTTCTCCGGATTCACTGATCCGGTAAATATCCAGCACAGATCAGGCGGGCGCTTCTACGGTATTCCGGACCGTATCTTCAAACCTGCCTGATCAGTGATCCGGCTGCCGGAACAACATTTCCAGTCGGGATCTTGTCATGTGATATACTGACGTCATAGTTTTTTTTTCTCGTCCTATCGGCTCAAACGCAAACTCGTTCAATGAGATCCCATGTTTTTTTCACCATTTCATTCGTCCACATTTTTATTTCTCCCCCCTTGATATGCCTGAATTTCCAATGGATACAGGAGATCGCTTTAATTTACTTATCAGGCGGAGCGATTAATGAGCGAAAAAATCTCGCGTCCACGGGAACGCTCATCAGCCCGGCGAGGCTATTTCCACATTCGAGAGGTATAAAAAAAGAGAGGCAAAAAAATTGTCCGATTAATCACTACTCGTGGTGGAACTCGAAACGAGATTCAGGTTCGAGGGCGAGCGGTTCGTGCGTTTTTTTGCTGACCGGATATTCCTGGGGCTTTCCCCGGTCTGCTCCTCCCTCCCTCGCTCCTTCTCTTTCCCTCGTCGTTTTTTTCGCGCTGCATAATCGAAACGCATGACTATAATTTCGGGAGAAACTTTAATTACGCACTGAAGCAGCACAATTGCGCGGTTTTTTGTTTTCCGTTTTGTTCCAATATATTTTTGTACCGAGCTTGAAACAATGTATTTCGCTTTGAATACCGGTGCTTTATTAGTCTTCAATGGGTATCACGGATGCCATTGAATGCGAACATTTTCGAAAAGAAATCGATAGTAAACGGACACGCGGAATGGTAATTGAATCCGATTTTTTCGATCCGGTGGAAATATGCATTTGGACGATGTTTTTCCCCGAAAGCAAAATCTCGTACGAAACAATGAAGACATTTTACATTTATTTCACGTTAATAAAGTGGCATCCAATTGGTCGGCAATAAATTGGCTAGGACTTTAACTACACAAATCAGACGGCATGTAGTTCATTATTAACTTTTTTGAAACATTCCATTCGAATGTGCTGGTCCTTGTTATCGTACACTTTTTTTGAAAGTTCAGTTAATTTAACTAGTATCGGTTTGAGACGAATAATTTTTTTCGCTGCTTCACGGGCTTTATACGATTTTATTTATTTCAAGCATTTCTTCATGTAGACGGATAAATACGTATTTTATCAAAATAGGTGGATGATTTGAATGTTTAAAAATCATTGATAAAAAACATCTTTATTTGTATGCAGCTTTATTTATAAACGTGTATGCAATTTCAACATATTGTTATTCCGAACGAATAAACATTGTATTTGAATTCCTAGTATTTTTATTCGCAGCGAAAAAAGTAAAAATATTTTCTCACATAGAATCCATACTTGTCCGTGTTGTTAGCCGTCTTCAATGGTAAAAAATGATATAAAATGTTTTGCAATATTCCGATCTCAGTATACACGGGAAGATGGCTCTCTTGCGTGGGCATCACAAGAAATGTAACACCGACAATTCTCGGTGCGTCAATACATTTCGCGAGCTCTGTTATACGCTCGAAGTACATATGGCTCGTGTAAGAAACTTCGGGCCCTGCGCCACACTCCGGCCCCAGAGCGTACTACTCGGTCTATGAAATTGCTAGTACTCAAATAAACGATCTAAATAATTGATTTTCATGGGGGGGGGGGGGCGTTTTTTACCCTAATGACGATAAAAACATACGGGGTTCGACGATCTCCTTTTTCTTGCAGAAAGGGGGCGTGATAAAGGAAGTTTGGGAACCCCTGATCTAAATGAACCCATCTAGTGTGCATGACGAAATATTTTTTTGATTAAATAATACTAAATACCATAATTATTGGACTATAAACAATTTTTATTACTCAATGGTGTTGAAGAGATCTTGATTTAAGGAATCATCATAGTGTAAAATTTGTGAACGAATCAATTTTTTTTGCATTATCCGATAGTATGGACGGTTATAAACATATACCTGGCATCGCCGATTGATCGTAAGTAAACAATTTATATGATAATTTCGCACTCGAAACTTTGAACGCGTTTTTCTCGAAATGTCGTTTTTCAAAACGGTGTACACGGTCAAAGGAAGAGTTTTCAAGCTATCCGTCTCAAATTTTGATAGATTCTTCACGCTATTCTTTCTCTTGCTATGGAAGCTTTTTTAATCTGCATATTTTTTTTAACGAAAAATTTCGAAAAAATCGGCGAAATTCGATACTTTTTTTTTCAAACCGCCGCCATTTCGTAAATTTTGGTAAAACAAACCTCCATAGCATAATAGCGGCTTTCATACTGATTAATAATCTTTTAAAAAATTTGGTTTCAGATAATTTTACGGCCACAACCGTGTACACCGTGAGGACTCTTCTTTTTCGAAGACATTTTCAACTGTAAAAAAAAATGTAAAAAATGAAAACAAACGTTTAAAAATGTATTTTCTGTTTTTCGTGAGTGCTTTGAATTGACATGAAAAAATCAGACTGATTAGCATATTTCAACCGTCGAAAAAAAAATCGCGAAAATCAGCTATTTTTCGACCCGTTACACTGATTCCTTGAATACAGGAGGATCCCGATTATCCAGGCACCGGTTATCGGGCTCTTGTTCTGCAGCCCTTGGTATCCTACCTGGTATGTATGTACACTCGCGAGCGGAGGATGACAATTTTTACATAACATTAGTATGTTATTAGTATGTACATAATATTAATATGTTTATTAGCCCAAATATAAATACGAATCAATAAAACTGTCATTCTGTGTTGATACTGCTTTAGTTTTCCCACAAAATGGATTATCCAGGTATTTATTATTCGGACTACCCCTGGTCTCAATTGGCCCGAATAATCGGGATTCTACTGTATATAAACATATTTCGCACAAATCCTTGGAATAATAAAATAAAATTCAAAAAACATCGATTTTAGGAAAATTTTAGTCAATTCAAATAACTGACAATCAACTTAACGCATTTACAAGTGATATCGCACCAGTGTCCTTCGATTTTGTTGAAACTCATATATCTGATAAAGCATTGAAAATTATCAGACACATTTTTTTTATCGGCAGAAAAACAATTTCAAGGGGGAAACCACCCCTTAAAGGAAGGCGTGTCAAGGGGTGATTTTGTAGTTCCACCCATAAGCAGTCCACCAATCTGAATGAAACAAAAACCAAAATTCCTCTGATGTAAAGCGATGAAAAATCCACTCTAGATGTATTGAAACAAAAAATTAAATTGCGGAGTGATACGCCTTTCTTTAAGAGGTGGTTTTCCCCCTTGAAACCGTTTTCCGACGATAAAAAAATACGGGTCTAATAGTTTTCAAATTATCACATATAGGAGTTTCAACAAAATCGAAGGCGAACACTTAAGTAATGTTCCGTGTTAGTTCATTTCAATAAATCTTTTTTTTTACCAGTGTATGATAGACACGGGCCTTAAGATCTTCGTAAATAACATAGGGCAGTACTAATATTTATAAAACACTATTTCATGTTTATAATCTTCACGAAAATAGCCGAAATTGTTCGTAGATGTGCAGCGTGTCAGCGGATTTTTATCCTACCTTTTCTATTATGCAGACGAGATTTATTATTGATCCCACGTCTACGTGATGCTCCTCGCTGCCCAATATAAACGCTTCTGGTATGACAACGTTGAGATTAACGAAGTGTGAGAGTATCCCCGTACTTCTCGAGACCTGCAAAAGAAAACGCGCAAACAAATAATCGACAGTTTTATCATTGAAAATGAATTTTATTGAAATCGAGAGCAATCATTATACCCAAACCGAGAGAATCAGATACAATTACGTCCGACTTTTGTTTCATATTCAATTGAATGGTATATTCACTTTCAATAAATGGCCCAATAGATTGCAAATGAGTCTGGAAACCGTATATAATCGACTTTTATTTCAGATAAATGGGCTTTTCACATGCAGCGATGAGATTATATATTCAACGATAACAAATATTTGATTTCGTAAAATATGCTTATTAAAATATATATTTTTAAAATTTATTCAAATAAAAATAAATAAATAAATTTTATTGCGCAAATATCTTCATACTGCTTCTAATAACGAAATTCCCATTTTACTCGAATAGTAAATACTTAGTAATCGTAAATGTTATCAGACTTTGATGAGACATCAAAAGCTGATAACGTTATCCATCCGTCCAGTAAGTATATTTGAATTTGGTGGTTATAAAATCATGGAACTCGTCACGATGCATTTTTCTGAAAAAAATTATGAGCATTAAGGTACTCCTTTCGCGGAGGGCCGTATTTTGTGGGGGCATGAGGAGGGCTTTTCTGAATAATTGGTAAATTACAGTGGCGCTTAATAAAAGTAAGTGGCAATTAATTAGTATACTCAACGACAACCTGGAATAAAAAATGTTGCGCTAAGTTAGAAAAATTGAACATTTTCTCTGAAAAGTCGCGGCTATGAAAAGTCTTCTGCTAGTCACATTTTTTAAAGTTTCATCATTGATATTTTCTTTAAACATTCGGTAACCCTTGTTTTTATTGTCGTTACGCAATTTTTTTAATTTTTCGCGCGTGTTCGGCATTTCATTTCAGGCATTTAGAGTTATTTAGTGTATAAATTATTAGACAGAAACGTGTGCAAGGAAGAAATCGGAAGTTGGAGCCACATTTGCGAGTGCCCTGAAGTGAAGGGAAATATCAATCAGGGAATAGTGGCCGAATTAGAACAATGGATGGGGAACAACAAGGGGGAGGAAATCGATCAAAAAATAGAGACGCAACTAAAATTGAAACCGTCAAAACAACTATGTAACTACGTGAGGCAATTCGAGAGGCTGGGGAAATAAGAGAATAGAAAGTAGGGTTAAGGGGTACCCCCCCTTGTGATTTTGAAAAAATCGATTTTTTTTATTGCATTTTTTTGAAGTGCAATTTGAAGTGCAGTTTTTTTTTGATGCCCGGAATAGATGACTCTATGTAAGTTTACAAAAAAAAATATTTTCTTCGTGTAAACTGAAATTGAAACTTTAAACGCGTTTTTCTCAAAATGGCATTTCTGAAGTCGGTGACCAAGATTACTCGAACACTAATGAACCGATCTTCTTGAAATTTTGCAGGCTTATTTAATACATAAAAATGTAGTCTTAAATCGTTCGATGTTTTTTCGAAAAAAAAATGGCCGTTTTATAGCCAAAAAACGGCCGTTTTTTCGTTAAAATCGAACCATTAACTTTGACTGTCCGCCATTTTGTGAAAAAAGAATATTTTTTAAAATCCTTCGATTAAAGACTAGTTCATACTTATATTTGACTAAATCCATCCGCATTTTTTTTTCAGATGATCCACTTCGCCGCAATGTTGGTCTCCGCAAACCGTGTATATAAAAACATTATTTCATTGACGGCCATTTGCCACTAAACAATGTAATATTTTTCAATAAAAAAATTAGTGAAAGGTCTTCAAGATGTGTTCTTTAAGATGGTATATTGATCGATTAAAAAAGTTTTGTAGTTTTCTTTAAAAAAAATCATGAAAAAGGCCTTTTTTTGCGCTACAAGTGGGGGTAACGCCTTAAGCATTTACAAATGTCAATAGATGTAAGCATTTATATTATATCACATATATGTAAACTTATTATAAGTGGGGATAGAAAAGGGCAACTATGTAAACACCATTTAAGGGTATACACGGAATAAATACTACTACTACTATTAGACAGAAATGTGTATTTTTAGAGTGCTAATTTATAGACGAATTACCAGTATTCTGAAATGTATTTTTACTTGATGATAGACGAAAATCATTTAATCGTTAAATATTTGAATTCGTGAAAGGAATGCCTTAAGAGAGGACACCACTCTAACTGCCCACTTTCGACCGTTTTCTTTGGAATTTTTTTCAAAGAAAGGAATAAAATACACGAGTTCTGCTGCGTGCCGAGTTCAAAAACATGGTTTTGAGAAAAACGTGTTTGAAGTCAACGGTTTTATAGACGCTACAGCTGATGAATTTTTTTTTCGGTAATCTGTTGCCACCTATTGGTAGAAAATAAAACTATTTTTAGTTGGTAACTTTTTTCCCAAAGATAATAGACTCCCGTCAAAAATAGCTCGAAAACCACTTTAAAACTGTTTTTTAAGCTATAAACGAATATGCATCATATTTTTGAAGGTTCAAAGGATTTTTTAGTGTTTCCAAAAAACGATTTTTCTGATATTTTATATTGGTCTCCCCCCCTTAAGTATTCACTAATCAAAATACCTACTCTACCAAAAAGTTTTTCATACTTGAATGGATGATTTCTTCGCAGTTAATAATCAATGAAAAGTTGATTTTAAATTACGAGTATTCTCTAAATCTAACCATATTTCCAAGTCCAATCAATATTTTGGTAGGAGTGAATAAAAATACAGTTGCTCGTCAAGTTACAAATAACTGCTATGAAAATTCGTCATGTTGATATTTCGGCAATTTACTATGCTCTGAATATGAAAGAGATCAAATAAACACGAGTCGACAAACGAATCTAGTGACTTGAAAAGCCTTCGCGATTCTCATCGCTCGTTTGACTTTCACCCCTGATGAAACTAAATTTATACACATGCATATTACACGAGGGGAGAAAAAGCAAAAGCACATTTCGTGTTTTATTCGTCATTGGGCCGGCTACAAAGGCACGATATTCCTTCCAATCCCGGGCGGGTTATCCAAGATGGTGAAAAAAGATCTTTCTGCTTTTTTTTACTTTATGTTTTCATTCGCGCGCACGCCCGCGAAAGTCATAAATATCGTTGAAGGACGTTCCATTGTTCGATTGTGAATAAAGGATTCACGTTGCATGAAACGAGACTAAGACGACAGGATCAGGGACAAAGAGAAATGTCCATTTGTGACTTCTGTATACATGTCAAAACTCGCCCTCTCGTCTTCGTCGTTACGGCGCGAATGAAAAATCCTAACTTTGACCTATAGGAACGCAAAAAATAGAGAGTCGAATGAAAAAAAAAATGAAATGCAAAAATTCCTGCCTTACGAACGAGAGTGGGCGAACCATAAAAGTAAACGCCGTCTATATACTTCAGAACGAGAGGCGAACAAAGAGTTACCAAGTAAAAAGATGCATGACTGAAAGGACGCGAAGAGAGAGAGAGAGAGAGATAGAGAGAGAAAGAGAGTGAGCGAGATAGCGAAAGTTTGGAAATGTGTCCCTTTAATTAAATTTTTCCCTGTAACGTAGTTTCATTCATTTTTTGGGTCCTGTATTGCTGCAAGCAAACAGCGATACGAAAAAAGCCTCGAATTTTCGTGAGTATCTTGAATTTTGGGTAAACCGGTGAAAAGTTTCAGATTTGATTGCATGAATCTTGCATTTGTTTTATTCGGAAAATTCAGTTAACGTTTTAACTCACTTAAATTTGGGGTATCGAGGGTAATTTTTCACGGAAATGAATCAGTGGTTGGTCGGTATTAAATTGGGCTATAATAATTTGAGGTAATGAGATTTCAACAAAATTTAATTTACAAAAACGTAGTAGCTTTCTCAAAATAAGAGATATCGGGCAATTTTTGAAATATACGTGTTCACTACCGTACACTTCTATTATTGCACAAAATCTCTTCTTGCAGATCTAGGGCGTCGATCACCAATGAAGATCCTTAAGAAACGTTCGAATGATTTTCGTAGCTAAAATCTCCCAATGAAAATCTGGAAAACTTGAGAAATAGCATTTTTCATTGCGTTTGAACGATGCAGACTGCAGGATCGTAAAGTTGGCGAGCGAAATGAAATGGCGAGGAAGCATGACCAAATACGTATTCCAAATTCAATCGAAATACATAAAAAGTAGAAATAACATTTCGAGGTTATGACGTTTCGGAAGTATGTAATTACTCGAGTATGACGTTTTTGGATTTTAAAAACCTTCCATCACAAGTCTATTTGTGTCCGCATTCGGAACGCAAAATGAATATTTGGCTCACGATAAAGCCGGATGAGTGTTCACTGGGCATCGCAGTATTCCGTGTGTTCTCGTCGTTCGTGTACTAAAGGCAAAGTACAAATATAAGTGCGAGAGAGCTAACTGAATTTTTTGTAAGGATATTTCTCAAAACTGAATAATATTTAGGGCAAAAGGACATCGGCGACCTCTGCGTCAGTGCATTCTGCAGCGCGTGGCGTTTTGTTTTCCCTAAAAAAGCTCAATCATCCATGAGAGAGAGAGAGAGAGAGAGAGAGAGAGAGAGAGAGAGAGAGAGAAGTTTGAAAAAAATAATTTTTTTACTTGGAATGTTGAAAAACTGAATAATTAAAAACTGAAAACTTGAAAAACTTGAGATATAGAAGTGATTAAGAGTATCCATGTATATCTCAAAAACAAACACGGATTTTGCTCAAATTTTTATGGTACAGTTAGCACAGCTATAGTTCTCAACCGATCTAGAACATTTCTGATATCTGCCATAGTCTTTCTTTAAAGCTGAAAAAGTCGAAAAAAAATTACGAAACTTGGAACTTAACTTTAAAAACCGTGCCAAAAATGCAATTTTCGATATTTTTGGTTTACTCTAATTGCGGCGATAGCCTCAGGTCTACAAATTAATATGCCGCTTGATGTTTTTATGTCAGATGAGCAAAACCTCCGGAATCATGGCAGCCGTCAACAAACTTTATTTTACACGTGAGTGTCTTCCGAACGGTGCGAAGTCGATCAAACTCGTTATTTTTATTTCATAAAATTCTGAGGATCTGTAAAAATGTTAATAAATGTGTGGTAAAAATTTAAAGATAGTGTGTTTTAATGGTTCATAAAAAAAAAATCCCACAAAAGCGAACAAAAATAGCTGTCATATGGGATGTTGTCACATCGGATACTGCCCCGTTAAATACGTTTTTTTCTTCGAAACTATGCCTCTAAAATCGGAAACCACGATATGTTGATACCCAATAGGCCAATCGAGCTTAGGTTTGACACACACTTTCAGTAGACTGTGTTTCAACGTTGGTAGCGGAATTGAGTCGAAATAATTTTTTTTCAAATACAACTCTTACAATTTCCAGGAAACATTGATAATGGAAGTTAAATGGGAGTTAAGATGAGTTAAGGAAGATAAATGTTTTTTTTTTGTTGAATCTGGTACCAAACATCACAACACTCATACATATTAAGAATATGTTTGTTTTTTTTCGGATCACATAACGTCCACAATACTGGTCGCCAATTGGGGGCGTCTTTCGCGCACTGTTATAAACAAACGTACAAAAGTGCACGATAATACATTTAAATAAAAATGTACATATTAAGGGGTTACCCCCACTTGCGATTTTGAAAAAATCGATTTTTTTCATTGCATTTTTTTGAAGTGCAATTTGAAGTGGTTTTTTTTGATGCCCGGAATAGATGACTCTATGTTAGTTTACAAAAAAAAAAATATTTTCTTCGTGTAAACTGAAAATGAAACTTTAAACGCGTTTTTCTCAAAATGGCATTTCTGAAGTCGGTGACCAAGATTACTCGAACACTAATGAACCGATCTTCTTGAAATTTTGCAGGCTTATTTAATACATAAAAATGTAGTCTTTAATCGTTCGATTTTTTTTCGAAAAAAATGGCCGTTTTATAGCCAAAAAACGGCCGTTTTTTTTCGTTAAAATCGAACCATTAACTTTGACTGTCCGCCATTTTGTGAAAAATGAATATTTTTTAAAATCCTTCGATTAAAGACTAGTTTATACTTATATTTTACTAAATCCATCCGCATTTTTTTTTTCAGATGATCCACTTCGCCGCAATGTTGGTCACCGCAAACCGTGTATATAAAAACATTATTTCATTGACGGCCATTTGCCACTAAACAATGTAATATTTTTCAATAAAAAAAATTACTGAAAGTTCTTCAAGATGTGTTCTTTAGGATGGTATATTGATCGATTAAAAAAGTTTTGTAGTTTTCTTTTAAAAAATTCATGAAAAAGGCCTTTTTTTGCGCTACAAGTGGGGGTATCGCCTTAACGAAGGATCAATAAACATGTGTATTCATATTTTTAGTTATTTTTTCAGTTATTCAATCCTAAAAACCATCTCCAAAACAGCGCTGTAGACAACAATACTGATGGATGACAGCAGTAGTGTCATTGACGGTCCAGCAAGGGAGACAGCTGGACGCTTCGCATCACTTTAGATATAAATGGCGAATTACGGTAGGTCATCGAGCAATATTGGTACTCCCCGAAAGGATACATTCCTCTCGTCTCTTATACGCGGCTTGATAGCGCCGGGAGGATAGAAAACAACAACAAAAAACGCGAAAAAGGATAAATAACGAGACAAGAAATATATTATGGCCAGAAGAGGCTCTCAATTTCCCAAAAGATCAAGGAATACCGGTGCGCAAGTCCTTTGCAAGCCGGAGCAGGGGAGCGGAAATGAATTTCAGAGCCATGGCCACCTGAGAGAGAGAGCGAGAGAGAGCGAGGGGGAGAAAAAGAGACAGAAAGAAAGAGGGAGAGAAAATGGAGTGGAGACCCGGAGCTACATGAATAGTAAAATAATGAGGGAGCCCTTCTACTTTGCCCGTGTCCTAACCCGTGTCCCATGGGCTTTTACGATCTTCCTCGGGCATGGGTCTCCCTGACCCTCTTCTCGAGCGCCACTCTAGAGAAAAGTACCACCCACATATACATATCGTCTCATCTTCTCTCGCCCGAGTATATAATGAAAAAGAGAAAATGGGCAAAAAAATCGATTCGATGATACGACAACAAGGAAAGCTCAGTGCTTGTCTGGTGTGTGCGGCCGAAAAAAGCGCAATATACGATCTCGCTTATCGTCTTCGTTGCCCCGCGTTATCAATCATTGATGATCGCCATTCGACACGTCCCGCATATATGCTTGGACGTGCAGAAGATTCTATCCGAGAATCACATTTTTCTCACGAATTTATATACGAAAACTGCGGTATTAAAAATGACGGAGTTTCGTTGATCGAAAAAAAGTATTGAATAACTATATGTCACCGAATTTTTTTTAAGGGGTGAGATGCAGTCAAAATTTTCAAAAAATCGATTTTTTTTACATTTTCTCGAAGTATGATGTTTCGAAAATATTCCCTGAAAATTTCAAGTCAATCCGATGAATAGTTTCCGGGATATCCTACAATTAGTGAACGGGCGTCGGGTCCCCATGGCAGGTAGCGGCTGACAAACACGCAAACGATAATACCCGGGCAGGCAGAACGCTTCGAAGACAACAACAAATTGATATTTTGGAAGCTTCCACATCGGCAGAAGCCCTATTGTATGGGTCAAGAATTGATGATTCGACGTAAGGAATTTTTTAATTAGTATTTCTATACATAAATCAAGTGCAAAATTGGAAAACTCTTTCAGAAATTTTCAAAAATGTATTACTAAAAAACTATGAACTTTAGCAAAATTTTATAAAGAATACTTTCGTTTTAAAATTGCCCAAAATATTTAAAAAATAATAATTCATCCCGAAAAATTTTTAATTTTTTGAAAAATTGTTTTAACAATTGGCTATAATCAATTGAATGCTCGACTTTTCGGCAAAAATTGTGATATTCGGATTTAGCGGATCAAAATACATAAAAAAGTTTAGCTTCATCCATCAAGCTCAAAATTTTACGAACATATAATACTGCATCGACGTCGAAAAACTTTAAACGCGTTTTTCTCGAAACTATGTTTTTCAAGTCGGTGACCACTATAATTCAAAAATCACTCGATGGATTTTGATGAAATTTGGTGTGCTTATTGATAGCATTAAAATCTAGTCCTTAATCGAAGGATTTTCATTTTTGTTGAAAATTTCTATTTTTTTTTAACAATAAACGAGCGATTTTTTGGTCGAAAATCGAAAGTTATCGGTCGGAAGCCGCCATTATGTTAATTTAAAAAAAAGCTTCGATTAAGGACTACATTTATTATTAAAGTAATGATCTTTTTTTAATTTCAGATGATCCAGTATAATTTTATGATGGTCACCGCAAAGCACTACATGCCGAAGGGGGTCCGACAGAAATGGCGATATGATTTATAAATAATCAATATTTTTCTTTGAGAATTTGTACAAGTCAAATTGAAATATAATATAAAAAGGCTGTGTATCCACTTTTCTAAAACAAACTTAATTACTATAAAAAAAAATTATTGAAAATGCTCGTTTTTTCACGCCTCTGATTGCAGCTCACCCCTTAAAGCCTCCGATATTGACGTGGGATAAGCAGCTCAATAGGTACGAAAGAAATTGTAACTATTTTTTAAAGTTTCAAAAAGAGAAAAAAGTACCTACGCCAAATAATAAAAAAATCCTCCCGAAAATGTTCATGTTTGTTTTACCTTATAAATAAATTCTTGTTTACCTTAGAAATAGTAATTATTATTTTTAAGGTAAACAATAATGGGCACGCATTGCATGACAGTGAATAAGCATTTATTTATTAAAAATGCGCGGAGTAATAAAAAAATCCCTCCGAAAACATTGTTGTGTGTTTTATCTTTTGAATAAATTCTTGTGTACTTTAAAAAAGATAATTATTATTTTTGGAAATTTATTTATAAGATAAAACAAACAACATCGTTTTGGGTTTTTTTTTATTGCTGAGCGTTTTTTTTAAGTTTTTAAAAGAGATTTCATTTCATTTTTATAGGGTAGGGATCCCTCTTTCCTTTAGCTGTAATTCAAAGAGTAGTGAATTAAAAAAATGTTTGAAGAAAACATACATGTATAGTATCAAATTCATATGGTGCGGGACTGAGTGTTTCAAGATATTTGAACTGATAGAAACCTGGGAAATGAACCCACAGCATAAGTCAGCCGATGGTATCATAAATAGTATTCTAAATTTTTATAATAATTGCATTTTTATTATTTTTATGATAATTGACATTTTATCGTGTTTTATGAATGTCAGTCAGTGAAGTGCTATATTTCTTAGATTCGCATTCATTGTATTTAAATAGATGGTACGTTTTGTAGAGGCCGCTGAAGAAAATATCAATTTTCGATTGTCTTCGAACGAATTCCGGATTCGCAGTACCTAGAGGTGTATATTTTTAGTGTGATTGATTTAAGAGAAATTCAGATTTCTGCCTTCTCGAGGCCTAAAACTCTGAGTGAGAATTTTTCATTGCCTAAGTTCGACGCAAGACAAAATTCATACTTGCGGCTTTTTGGTATCTGCGATCGAGCTAATAATGCCTCAAGGCATTTTTCGTTCATTCCGCTCGATGCTAGACACATCTATGTACATTTTCAGCTCCCCGATCCCTACGGCTATTTTTGTTGTCTCGGAGCAATAAAAAGTTCATATTTCCATCTTTTCAGTACCTGAAAATATACATTTTCCCCCACCTGTGGGCGATGCAAAAGAATTCAATATTTTTAGCGTTTTATTCTCTCCAGTACAAAGTATTATGTAGACGAGCTCAATGTATTGTTTGCTACCCTATTCATACGTTTGAATAACTTTTTGAGGTTGAAATTTGCGATTCGAACAAGCTTGGTCAAAATTATTTTTGGCCCTACAAAGATCCGTTTGTTTTACGCATTCGAAGAATTTTTTGAGGTTAGAATTTGCAACACGAAAAACCGTCGTTAAATATGATTCTGGCCCTAAAAAGGGTCGTATCCGTTTGCACACTGAGAAAAAAAACCAATTGAATCAAAAAAATATATTGGTTGATTCACATAAATGTCTGATCGCCGAGTGCCACCGATATATGAGATTGTTACAATACTAAAAAATATTGGAAAATGTGATTGATTCAAATAACATATTATTTTATTTGAAAATCTCATCCCTTCTCTGAATATCTACATTATCTTTTAAATAATATTGTGTTCTATTGAAATTATTCTATATACAATCCGTAGATGTTTGGATGAAACAATTAAGCGGCTGCTACAACATTTTTTATTTCGTACAAAAATATAATCAATAGAATGAATTATTTCTCTACTACATCGAAACAAATATGCCACAAGACGTAAGTTTTTCAATTTGTTTAAAATCTGTTTAAAAAGTGAGCATTAGAATGATCATCCACGATAATGGTGGAGAGAATATCAGATATCCAATGGAATATGCATGAAGAGAATATCAGAAATTCAACTGATAAGAACAGATACTGCACTTTGATCTTAGCCACCGGCCAAGAAGCGATAGTCTTTAGAGTTTCTCCGGCGTTTAAGTAGATTTTCGGTTCGCGCTACGCTTACGAGAACCGAGCGCGTGTGCGGCTTCTAGCGGTTACTCCGAGAACTACGGGTTTCCTCACACCTATAATTTCGGTGGCGCTCGGCCATGATTTAGTTGCATTTTCTCAACCAAATGCGCAAGGAACAAATTTTATTTTTGCATAATTTTTTAACCAATTCAGACATTTGCTTAATATTTTTCAATCAAAATAAAATATTAATATTTTAATGGATAATGTACTTGAAAATCAATATCGGATACGGTGAAAAAAATAAAATAACATATTTACGCAATGGAAATTTTATCTGAATCAAACGAGCAAAATTCCATTTTTCTTGTGTACTCGAATCAACAATATTCATGTTATGAATTGAAACGCTTTTTTTGTTCGTTCCAGAAAATGCATTCAAAACTATATAACTTGTTCGCGATAATTTATTAGATAGTTTCAATAATATATTGTTCTCGGCTAACAATATATCATTTGGATGAAAATAAACTTTTAATTCTATCATGTTATTGAAGTCAATAGCGTTTTGTTGGACTAATAAATCCGATTATTTACACCAACAATTTTACAATTGAATCACCGAAATTTCATTCAATAACACCAATGATATTGGATCAATGTTTTTTTTCTCAGTGCATTTATAAACGTTCTAAACATGTTTAGAGGTTAGAGCCGTCAAAACCACTCACTCTGTAACACATTATATATGTGCATATAGCAGGCGGGGTAGAAGTCAGCTGTTGATAAGTGCGAGAGAGACCGAGCTATGTAGGCACCGCGTATGCCCGGGCTACGTCACGAGTCTGCGCACGGTGAGTCTAAATGCGCCGCTCGTCGCGCGTGTTAACCAAAGTGTTAATCAACTCTCAAAACGGCGTATGTACTATGTGTACGACATGACCGAATTACCTCATTCCATTCAACTAGTCCTCGGGTGTGGAACAATTTCTAGTCGTGAGATCGTTCGGAAATTCGATGAAAATTATGAGATCTCAGGATTGAGTGGACGGATTGAAACATAACCTCGACAAAATTGATAGCAAAAATCACCTACGTTGGTAAAATGTCATTAGATTTTTCATTCGTCGACGCGTTATCGCGTGACGTCGATTGAAAGTTTAAAAGAGACCAGTTAAATGCCAACTGACCGAATAAAGAGACGCGTATTCGTCAGTGGCGTCGAAATTGTCTTCTTTAAAACTTGGAGACGTGACGCGTCTCTTGATATCAGTCAGAACGTCATTCCTTTTAAAAACCTTGCGAATTATTCTGTTGTTTGTCGAGGAAGCTGAATTAACAATAATCTGTTAGGACGTTGAATAAGTTCTCGCTGTTTTCCAACAGATGGCAGTACCATAACTGCGTGCGTAAGGGGTCTTCGCACTTATACTCTAAAAAAGGCTATTTTCATTAATTTTTTTTCATAGGTTTATATTATAGATATTGATATAAAAGTTGTCACACTTATAAAATACACTTGCAAAATACAATGAATTTTATTTTTTGATTTATTTAAGTCACTGTTTATAGACGAAAATGGTAGTTAAAAAAATGTCCGAAAAAAATTGTAGATCTGCGCTGTTGATGAAATCTCGGAGATGGATCATCAGAAACAAAAAAATCAAACGGTTTTAGATTCAGTATGTTAATGGCTAGAGCGCATATCATACGATTTTTTATTCATGCCAAAATAACAAAATGACAGATATTTTCGAAAAAAAAAACCAAAAAACTTGTTTTTTTACCGTTTTTGGCAAAGAAAAAAAAAGTAAATATCAACATTTTTTAAAATCCTTGATATGCGCTATTGCTATAGTTGTGAAGAATATGTGGATATAGTTCCATTAGGATCGGTTCAATAGTTTCGGAGATTCTATCAACAAGCCGTCGAAAAACGTTGTTACGAGAAAAACGCGTTTAAAGTTTGTTTGGGTTACATAAATACATAATTTAAAAAAAAATGTATTTATAAAGTGTAACAACTTTGATATCAATATCTATAACATAAAGCTATCAAAAAAATTCATGAAAATAGCCTTTTTTAGCGTCTAAAGTGAGAAGCCCCCCGATAGTAACGCATCTATGAAGTACTATAAGCAAGCTTGAAGTTCAGTGTATGTCATTTCGCAGAAGTATAGAACCAACTTTTTTTCGTACTGTTAAACATGTCAAATTTCGTGCCAAAAAGGGTATTTGCAGGGAATTTTACCGCACTACTTTATTTTTAAAAAATCTGCATCTGAAGCACACAGAATTCTTGTTGAGACTTACGGTGACCACACTCTGTTGGAAACAACATGGGGAGATAGGTTTAGACGCTTCAAAAATAATGATTTTGATGTGTTGACTTGGAGGCATTACTTCATGAAGACTCATGTCAGACGCTAGCTGAACTTGCATAATCATTGGAAGTTTATCACCCAGCAGTTTCGAAACGTTTGAAAGCATGAGGAATACCTTTTTCAAATAAAGCATCAATTTTTACGAAAAAAAAACAGCGTGAACTTATTCAACATCCCAATAATAATCCCCTACGCTCGAAATGCAAAATTCGAATAGCGTCGGAAATATGGCAGATGGAACTTTGTCAAACTTTGTCAAACTTTGTCAAATTAAAAACAGTCCTTCGTTGAAGGTGCTCACTGAAAGTTATTTCCACCAATTATTTCGGATTTTTTAACGAAAGGATTACAAGAATAGGGTGAGTATCGGGGCACTCTGCTGTGACGGACGAACAGACGTGACGTGAAGTATTTACACGGTATCCCAGTATCTACTCAGCCCTGCAAAGAATTGACTCCGAGTACAATTTAAATTAGTTTGCTCTTACGTAGATCGTACACGCGTGGCATAGAAATTCCTCGTTCGCTTCAGTTAGATTGGAGCCCGGGCGTTGTTTCCCCGAAGTTCCTAGTTATTGTGGCGTTTTCTATGGTATTACCGTCAGAAAATTCGATACAATTTATGATCGTTATCAATTGCGGTATGTTACAACTATCCGAGTTATTCGCGTTGAAACGTCTAATATTCACGCCATGGAATTTAGTATACCGAACGGACTGAACTACTTTTGGGGCTCATCTCTCTTGCCTGAAGGGTTCAGAATCGTACGCTCGCGCTTGTTTCGGAGGGTGAGTAACGGTTGAGGTAACCGTTCTCACTACATTCTACATATATACGTATAAATATACGTGTTCGTATAATATACCTTACATTTCAGGCCAAATGGACGACCCTCCTGAGATTTGGATCATAATTTTTTACGCTGTTGCTTTAATAAAAAGAACAATACAATTTCTTTTACCAAGTCCATAATAATGACAATAAGAATAATAACAATAGCAACATCAGTGACGATACAGGTAATAATACCAATAATGATATAACTGATAGTAGTAATGATCTCAATATTCATATTAATAATTGAGTCTCCTGAGATTCGAAACATAATTTTTTACGCTGTTGCTTTAATAGAAAAAACGATACAATTTTTTATCTAGCTCATAATGATGGTCATAATAATAATAACAACAGTAACAATACAAATAATAATAATAATGATATGACTAATAGTAATAACGATCTTAATATTTAGATTGATAAGTGACTCTCCTGAGATTTGTTACATAACTATTTATGGTTGATTTAATGGCAAAAACAATGCAATCTTTTCGCGGGCTGATGATGATAATAATAATAACAGTAATAATATTAGGGTGGGACATCACTGTGACGAGTTAAAAAAATTGATTGTTTTTTCCTTTGTTCGAAGTAGTTTAGTATTTAGTGAGAACAGATAGCGCAACGACTTACGTATACTAAAACTTTCAATCGCTTTTTTCTACCTGGCCGGAATTAGAGCTCTAGCTATAATTGTCCGATTTTCAATTTAAAAAAGCCATCATTGTTGTGATTGCAGTAGCTGTCGTACTTTTTTTTTAATTCCCCGAAAATAAGTGAAAATTTTACCACAATTACACTTTTTTAAACATCCGTCATTTTGATATTTTTTTTCTTTCGTCCGACGGCTACCCACACTAAGAACTAAATTTATGTAGATTATAAAACTTTTATATTTTTTAGACCAACCATTGTCAACTTATCGATCCGGTCGTTGGACCACATTTTGTATACAGAGGCTTTATTATACTTCCGTAACGTTGTGAATTTTTATTTTTTCCAAATAAAAAATTGCACGAAATAAGTTCTATGTATGCTTAATACCATATTCTCTGTCCAAATCCGGGATAAATAATCTGGTAGACAATTTTTCGGAAAAAACTACCTTTTTTCGGCCTTTTACAGTGCTGTCCTCCCTTAATATAGGGGTTGATATTAATATTCATAGTAAGAGCTATAGGTACTAATATTTGAAAAATTGTAATGATATTAATATGAACCCTTCGACTGCACACTTCCGCCACGAACCTTCGACTACATATGGGGTCAATCTGACCCCAGACGTTTTTCATATCGCTGTATTTCGGTAAATATGCATTTTTGTTTTTTTTTTGTAGAGACGTTTTTTTGTAGTCAATGATCCTTATTTTATGGTCCAAAATTTGTTTTTTACGAAAAACAAAAATGAAGTGCCCAAACATTCGTTCGAAGTGGGAGATGCGTTGAAAAATACGTGATTGCATGAAAAATATCATAATTCTGTTTTTTCAAAATATAAAAAAAAGTCCTTTGAGGTTTTTAAAGAGGAAGGTTTGTTGATACGAAAAAAAGACAGTGGCGATCGTTTTTCCAAAAGTATATTTATTCGGAGGTTTGAATTTGAGCATTTACGGGATAGTGAATAATGGAAAAAATCGACTCCTTCGGCAGATTAATTGTTGAAAACGTATATTTTCCGCATTTTTTTACTTCAATGACTTATCATTCACATTTACCGCAATCGATTCAGAAGTACATTCGGTGCTCGTTGCACATAGCTCTCCAGCAGAACGGACTCTTGCTTTTAGTTTTATGACCGGAATTCTAAATACATAATTTACTATAGTAGCGCAAAATGGAAAATATCTATGAGCATTTTCTATCGTGACTCACTTACATGTAGTAATAAAACACCAAATTTCACAACAAAAAAAAATGTTTTCACTTTCACCGCATTATTGCATAACGGGGGTCGATTCGACCCCAGGTCGTTTTTCGACAGTTGTCCTCAGTACACGGGCAGGATGTAAGATGGGGGCCGAGCGCCGCACTGCGGCCGTATAGATTACCCCGTTTTGCGATACAGGCAGTTGAAAAAAAATGGGGTAAAAATTACCCAGTGTGCAGTCGAAGGGGTCTTCTAACTTTAGACGCTAAAAAGGACATTTCCATGTTTTTTTTGATCGGTTTATATTATAGATATTGATATAAAAGTTGTTACACTTAAGAAATACACTTTCGAAATACATTTAAAAAAAATTATTTATTTAAGTCACTATTTATAGACGAAAATGGTAATAAAAAAAATTCGTAGAAGAATTGTAGGTTTGCGCTGTTGATGAAATCTCGGAGATGGAACATGCGAAACAAAAAAATCAAACGGTTTTAGATCCAGTATGTTAATGGCTATAGCGCATATCATACGATTTTTGATATATGCGAAAATAACAAAGTGTCGGACATTTTTCGAAGAAACACAAAAAACGTTTTTTTTCACCGTTTTTGGCAACAAAAAATAGTAAATATCAAAATTTAAAAAAATCCTTGATATCAGCTATAGCTATAGTTGTAAAGAATATGTGGGTAAAATTTCATAAGGGTCGGTTCAGTAGTTTCGAAGAATTTATCAACAAGCCGTCGAAAAACATTGTTTCGGGATAAACGCGTTTAAAGTTTCTTTGGGTTACATAAATACAGAACAAATATTTTTTAAATGTATTTCGAAAGTGTATTTATTAAGTGTAACAACTTTTATATCAATACCTATAATATAAACCTATCAAAGAAATTCATGATAATAGCCTTTTTCAGCGTCTAAAGTGAGACGACCCCTTAATACTAATAATTGATAGCTGCCCCGAGATGTGTTCCTTATTTTTTACTGCTGCTGTGACGGCAAAGAGGACACAATTTTTTCGATTAACTAATAATAATAATCACACTAACATTTATAATAATAATATGTACATAAATAACAATGTTAATAATAATAAATACGTAGATCGAGTTGCTGTACTCGGGTGCGTATGGAAAAAAAAAACAAATTTTTGGCTTCTGTGATCGTTGCAATATTATGTCTTTTTTTTAAATTATTTATTCGAATAGGGTATAGACGTTGCTCGTGTCGAATGAATATGTTTATACGAAACAAGATGATTTTAGCCTCGTTGAATAATTCGAAAATTGGAGTAGATCGCGTCTCGCGGTAACTTTATAGACGACGACGGTGTGTTTTACGTATTCATCGTGCGTCTATGGAACGTGAGTCCCGTTAGAGCGAGGGGTAGCATAAATAACGCGTCGATAAATTACCCTAATTTGACGTGAGCGTGTAGCTAAAAGCTGATGTCATTTCGTGTGCAAAGCTGCAAACGCGCGCGACGTTTTTCCCCTCTTCTTTCTCATGCACTTTTCTTGCATCGTTTTAGTTTTTTTTTCTTCTTTCTTTCTTCTATATCCGAGACGACAAATATTTTTACCACCGCGCGTGAATGGGCGATACGACGCAAAGCCTTGCCCGCTCGCGAGCATCACACCGCACCGCGCGCGGACCCTTTTCCCGCTGCCACTCAGCGTAAACAATCTCGACTATCGCGTTTAACATAATTCATTGTCGCGGCAGGGGGGGGGGGATTATCCGCTTATTGTACCTGCCGTGTTAAAAGCATTCTTCTCAAAGTCCACGAGACGAACGTACACCGAGGCCTCAGGCACTTAAGCTAAATTTGATACTCGTCCCACGAAGATTATCCTAAATTTATCCTGTGACATTTGTCCACACAAGCGAGAAGCAAAGAAAAAAACAACACCCATTAAAAAAAACAACCCCAAGACAAATTAAAAAAAAATTATTGCGAGCATTGCGAACAAAAGTATGAGTCCAGTGTAATGTATATTTTAAGGCGAGATATACATTTACAACGATCAAGAAATCGATTTCTTTTTTTTTTTCTTTAAACGATCGAGCTATATATGTAGAATATTTTCCCAAAGTTTCAAAGCGACATTCGAAAAACTTCAAACGTTACAGCCCGTCAACGATGTGCCTCACGGCTCGGATTCTGAGCGGGCGTGAACTTTAAACGCGTTTTTCTCAAAACTGCATTATCAAAATTGGCGTGCAGGATTACTAAAAAACTATTAAGCCGATTGAGTTGAAACTAATTACCTTCTACTTGACGAGAATTGTTTTTGAAAAATTGAAAAAAAAAAAAACTTTTTTAATCCACATTTTACAGAAATGTTGCGTGAAATGTTGATTTTTTTTGTAAATGCGTGCCATTTTCTTAAATTTGCATTTTCTTTATTTTAATTACCGTCACATAGAAACTATACATGTCCTAACTGAAAAAAATGAACTTTTTTGCAAATCAAAGTCTACGGGAAGCTAGACTGCACGCCGATTCGCAACTCCCGCGGCGATCTTGCTGTAACATTCTGCCACAGCTCCCTCATTTTGATGATGAATTGATTAAAAAAAACTGTATTGTATACTTAAATATACTATCAAAGTATACCTAAAGTTTGATAATTGTAGAATGATTATTTCTTAGTTTAAAAAATCCCTCAATATCGCTTATTTTGTTCCCGTCTAAATGTATATCTAGCCTTAAATGGCAATAGTTAGATACCGGTATTTTCTTTTTTAAGTGTTAGGGCGGTGCATTGATGGTCCGAATACAGATTTTCGACCGGATTCTGCAGGAGCTTCGGTCGTTGTAGTGAATTTAAGGGTAACTCGTTTATGCCAAATAACTCTGCAATTTCCAACTTCTTAGTAAAAATGGTCATGACTAAACTTTCAGGGAATTCAATTCTCTACAACTTTGGTCGTTACCTTTTTTTCCCTACGGTACATAGTATAAAATAAGGTTATGATGAAGGTTGTAGAGAATTGTATTCCCTACAACCCTTTTCACTTTTGCTTATGCGTTTAAGTTGAAAATAAACGAAATAATACAATAACTTAATTTCACTCCGTTGTTCAGGTTTAAGGGAGACTTTGTCGTTGACATTTTCAAAAAATCAATTTGAGCTCAACATGAGCAGCTAGAAGAAGAGGAGGGATGCGTCTATGGACCAGGCATTGCCGTTTAGCGGTAATTATAAACACATTTGTGTAAACACATTACAAAACTTTAAATGCGTTTTTCTCGAAAACACGTTTTTAAAAATGGCTGACATTCTCCTGACCGCTGTAATTAACATATCGACCTGAAATTTGGAGAGCATACTCAGAAAATACGTCTTCACGGAATGACGGATTGTTTTTTCGATAGATACATTTTTGCATTTATTATTTATCTTTTTATGCGAAAAAAAACGCGAAAATTCGATTTTTTTTAAATTGCCGCCAATTTTCCGAAATTTGTTCTAAACGAAAAACCCATCCGTCATTCCATGACCAAAGGGTCACAGATTGATAATATGCTTTGAATTTATGTTTCAGATCAACAAAGAGGGGGCAGTGATGTCAGCCGTTTACCTCCCGCGATTTGAGGACCTGTTTTCGCGGAGCTGCAACGGCCGCCATTTTGGTTTTTTTTACAAAACAATTTTTTTTTAACGTTCTGTATATCATGAATAAAAGCAAGAAAAAAACCGCACTCAAAAAGCTTTACTCGTTTCCTTTAAAAAAAAATAAAATGTAAACACCTGAAATATGGCACTCCAAGGACAAAGTCTCCGTTAAGTCGGAAAATATTAATCGTCGACAGAATATTGCTAGAACCGAAGTTCAGGAAAATTGAATTTCCTACAAGTTTAGTCATGACTATTTTTAGTCAAAGGTTGAAAATGGTCGAGTAATTTCAGAATAACAAATTTCCTTTAAATTAAAGATAGGGGTCGAAGCTCGTGCAGAATCCGGTCGAAAATCTGGATTTAGACTACTAATGACCTCCCCACTGGGAAAAAGAAATCGTTGAATGTGCAAAATGCATTTTGTTGTCTCGAAATTTTGTTGTTTTAACAGTTGCTCAGACATGCTAAATAAGCTACAGTTCACACCACTAAAACTATCAGTTAGATTAAGGGGAGGGTAGGGGTTTCAGCGTGAAAAAAAACACTTTTTTGCGTTTTTTTTTTCATCTATATGGATAGAGTAAATGTATTGAAACTTTTTGTACATTGTTAAGTGTCATTTCAAGAACATTCCGTGAAATTTGTACGCGAAAATATCCACAAACAAGCCGGTGCCGCATTTTTTCTCGAAACCACTTTTTCAAAGTCCGTGTTCACTGCCATTTCAAAACTACAAGACCGATTTATTTCAAACTTGGTACACACTTTCTACATATAAAATACCTCCCCCCAATGGTTAGTTTGAGTTTTTTTTTACATTGAGGGGGTTTTCCACCCCCAAAATGGCGGAATTTTTCGTGAAAAATAGCACCTTTCACTTTACATGACCACCAAAAATTTAGAAATGGGAATAAAAATAATCAAAGACCGTTGGGAGGAGGATTTGATGATACTTTGACTAAATTTTAATGGTACTTGATTTCAGATAATTTCTAGCTGAGATACAGTGAACACCGCAAATCGTGTTTTTCCAAAGGCGTTCTTGGAAAAGCTTCGTCACCGGCTTGTTTGTGGATATTTTCGCGTAAAAATTTCACGGAATGTTCTTGAAATTACACTTAACAATGTATAAACGGTTTTAATAAATTTACTCTATTCATATAGATGAAAAAAATTCGCAAAAAAGTGTTTTTTTTCACCCTGAAACCCCTACCCTTCCCCTAACAAAACGTTTGTTATGCCAATCAAAAATCAAGTTGAACGTATTTAAAGATACATTTGGTTAAACCAACTGAATTTTAATTGGATGAACGATTTTTTTTGTTCAGTGCCCTGACGATTAGAAAAAGAAAATACTGGTATTCAATTATTGCAATTTCAGGTGATATTCTTGTACGTCCCAACTGGGCCATACTGCTATGGGGCAGAAGGGTCGGATCTGTGGGCCAATAAAACGGCTGGTTTTTTCCCCTCATTGCCGAATTCCAACGCGTATAGTCTTGTCGCGCATCAGAGCATACTAATCGCAATTGTCTCGTGGTTGATAGGCCTCCCGCTCATTAGTGATCCTCAATTGCAATTCTCATTTCTAATTTACCTTTATACGCGCCAATGGGGTTTCGTTTTTCTCCGGATTAATTTCAGGAGGCGGCAACTCTGTTAGAGACAAACGCGACAAGAATAACGGCAGAGCAGGGGGCCGGGGGTAAGACGATTTAATTCTTCTGCTCTTCTTTCTCATTATACTCGAAGTATATCTTTGTGTGCAGAAATTGGCTCTCGAATTGTCGCGGTGTCGGGGAAAAAGAAAAACTCCAAGGTAGCAAAAACTTCGGACGCAAAAAAATATCTGTATGTGTCTACACGTATTTATTTACGTACGCACCCTTATATACATTAATACTCATTGGAAAATGTACAAAAGTATACTGCGAGCTTTAATGAGCTTCATAAGCAGAGGCTCACGGTGCCCGGAGAGAGGCAATTCGATGCCTTCGAATGAGTTAGTACCGTGCAAGTGGGTCTCTAGTGTCTTCCCTTAGCGAAGTGAAAATTGCGAAAGAAAAAAAAGAGCAGACCAAATGGCAGACAAGGCTGTCTCTGCTGGCGGTTTCACGGGAACTCCTCTCCGTCTCTGTCTGCTGTCAGTCTGTCTCTCGCCCTCTCTCTCTTTCTCTCTCTCTCTCTCTCTCTCTCTCTCTCTCTCTCTCTCTCTCTCTTTCTCTCTCTCTCTCTTTTTTTCTCTCACTTACGCGCCTACACTCTCGCACTGAAATAATATATACGCGAGAGTTGGAATATATTCATCATGAGTTCTTTTATTCGCTGCGTGCTCTCCTCAGCTCCATAAGACGAGGGTCACTGGAGAGGCTTTTATATGGACGCTAAGAAGAGTCGTCAGAAGATGAGATGCAGAGAAAAAAGAACAGGAGGAGAAAAAAGAGATACGCACAGATAGACAGATAGAGAGAGAGAGAGAGAGGGGGGGCGGGAAAAAAGTGAAAATAAAAGAGCGGGGTAAAAGAAGAAAGACGTACGAAGGGATTAAGGCAAAAAAATTCAGTCTGACGCTCATTCTAATATTCTAATTGACGGAATCGTCGAGCTCTGCGAATATAGGTCACGCTGAGTTGAGGATTCAAAGACAAACAAAAAAGCTCTGCGAGCAAACACAAATAATTTATCTTCGCTTCTATTGATCATTGTGTCTGTCATCCTTATTTTTAAACAATTAAATTCGCATAAAGATATATATACGCGACAGTAGTTGCCGCATGTGAGGTGTACGATTGCAGCGATCTCCCGGGTCGTGCAACATTTTCCTGAGTCGATACTCGGATGGGTGCCCGTTTGGCCCGTAGAGCTTCCGCGGCTACTTAGCGGGAGGTAGTTCTACCGAGTTCCCGATGGCGTCACAAAGAACACCACTCAAGTGTCCGTCTTCGATTTTGTCAAAACTCATATATGAGGCATTTCACGTCACTTCAGCCAGTAAAAAAAATCCACAAATAATTTTGAAAAATCGAGTTACTTTATTGAAAAATATTCACCGAGTGTCGAAATTGTTTAAAAATTTCTCGCGTTTTTTCTCGTTGATTATCATTTTTTAACATTTTTCCATTCAAATGGCTGTATCTTCGGCAGGATTTGACGGATTTACATTCGTAAAAAACGAAAATGAGCGTCTTTTTCTAGCTTTCCAGAAAAAAATTAATTTAGATTTTATTGAGCAAGTCGAACGTCCGTTTCAGGGCAAAATATCCAAAAATATTTTTTTTCTCAAGGAAAGACACAAGTTAATTTATTTTTTAAAATTTCCCCGAATTGTGAATACGAAAAACGGATTTTTGGTATTTTTTATATTATGGGATTCCTAAACACCGTGAAGTAACAGCTTTTTTAAATTTATTTTTTAAAATTTATATTCGTTTGAAGAGTGTGGAGCACTCCAAGGCTCCAATACATATGACATATATGTCATATGTATTTCAAAAACCTGGTAAACATACAGCGAGTTCTCCACACTCTTCAATCGAATATTAATAAAAAAAATTAAAAAAAAATAAAAATAGCGGTGTTTAGGAATCCCATGATATAAAAAATACCAAAAATCCGTTTTTCGTATTCACAATTCGGGGAAATTCTTAAAAATAAAATAACGAATGTATTTCCTTGGAAAAAAAATATTTTTTGCATACTTTGCCCTGAAACGGACGTTCGACATGCTCAATAAAATCTAAATTAATTTAGATGATATGCGTGGTTTGCATCGAAGTTAATTGAGGAAAGACCGCTGTTTTTAAATGTCAATCAAGTATGCTTTCCAATAACGCTGCTCAAAACTCCGTGCGCCTGCAAGGCCATACCTTTTATACAATGTGCGCGTTTCTCTTTGGTCTTGTGTTTTGCTTGCTTTTACGACAAATACCACCCGCAATATTGTTCTGATATAACAAGCAACCACAGTGATAGCGAGTAAGAAAAACCTGTATATTGTAATGAAAAATAATGAACTGCAGTTTTCTGTGAAAAATGTTATAATTTTTTCCTCTCTTTTTTTCTGCGTGAAAAATAAAATAATAATAAATAATTTTCAAAAATGGAAAGTAAAACATTAGAAAAATGAATAAAAAAAATTATAAAGATAACAATAATAACAAATAATTAGACGGTTTTGCATCATCCATCGAATTTATTAATATTTTGTGAAAAACCGCCATCACGGGACTCGAATCCTGGACCTCGAGCGTCAAAGCCGGGAACCTTGCCCACTGGGCCACGCCCGCTGGTTCGACAAAGGTGCAACCGTACCCGTATAGTAGCTATTAGTAGCTTCGAGCTAAATTTTCGAACGTTTTTTTCTCGAAAACTAAAGAGCGTTGTGTAAAATCCCTTTACTCAGGTACTCAGGGTAGGTCCCTCCACAACATATCTGAGACTTAACAAAATCCGTGAGTGACAGCCTGTAAGGTCCCCTTGTCAGATCGGTGAACTGCTTGTGAGTGACACTGCAAGATCACCCCGGGGCATGCCTTTCTTTGAGGGGTGGTTTCCTCCCTTAAAACCATTTGTCCGGCGATAAAAAAATACGTATCTTTTAGTTTTTAATACCACTGTAATTTTTAATTCAAATAATCATTTGATTAAATTTGTATTAATTTTTAATTAACATGGATGAAAGAAAATTCATAAATTTTATTTCAATTCAAATTAATTAATAAAAATTAGTTTTTAATGCTTTATCATATATATATGAGTTTCAACAAAATCGTAGGCGGACGCTCAAGTGATGCTCTGTGTCAGTTAAGGCGATCCTCTAGTTTCTCGGGTCGAAAAAATCGATTTTTTTTTTTTTCATAAATCACATCCACAACATGTGTAGAAAATGTGTGCCAAAGGATTTTTCGATATTCGAAGTGGTTCACAAGTTACGGCCCTGGAACGGAGCACGTATACGGAGCAGGTATACGGAGCAGGTATACTTTCAAACGCGTTTTTCTCGAAACACCATTTTTCAAAACGGTGACCACGATATTTCAGAAACTACTGCACCGATCTTGTTCAAATTTATACAGCATCTTTAATATATTATAAGCCAGCGATTGAACTAGGATTATCATGATTGCTTCGATAGTTTTTTTTGTACGAGTGAAAAACTTAAGAAAAAATGAGTAAAAAATAGAATGTAATTTTCAAAAGTGTATAAAAAAGTCAATTTTTGTAATTTAGAATTCACTCTAGTTCAATCGCTAGTCTTAAATATGAAGATTAAAATGCCGTTTGGTTTTTTGATTTCAGATAAGCAGAACAGCCGCAATCTTGGTCACCGTCAAGCACCTCTTTTACTTGATGTCTTCCTGTCGGCCACTATAACGTTTATTCTATTATATATTTTGACTTCAAAAAATTTGTAAAGCTTATTTAAATGTTAATAAAGATTATGCAAAAACAATGCGATTGATTATTTCGGTGCTTTGCCCGTAAACAATTATTGAAAAAGCCGTAAAAAAACAGCCGAGAAACTAGAGGATCGCGTTAAATATAAGCGCCTGCAAAGGCACAGATTTTCCAGTTCACTTGTGCCCTCGTGCGAATTCGTCGAGCATTACAGTAGTAAAGGATTGCCGTGGGCAACAATCCGGGCCATTGCTTATGTATATCGCGACGGATTTTTCGTATATAAATAAGTATACAAATCACCGTTATTCAACACTGAAAGTAAACTAAACAAAAAGTTCATAAATACGTACTTCAAACAAGGAATTTACGAAAATTTCGCATTAACTTCTGATTTTCTATTCACGGGTACATGGACGTACAGATTTATGCCACGACGAGCCCGGGGGCTTCGACCAAACTTATTTCTGACGTATAAAGAGCAAATTGAATTTTTATTCTACGGCAAAGTTGGATTGCTCGAAAAATCTATATATTCTATTCCAAACACCAGCGACAAAGTAAAGGCCTCAATTATTCCGCATGTACCAATACAAGGGCACATATACTCCGCTAACATGCCCAACCTTTTTTCCACGTACTTTTATTTTTTATTTTTCGCAACTCGAATAAACGTTTGAAGCAGAGAAAGGAAAAGCTTCGTGGGAATATGCAGGGTGTATACCTGTACTTGATAAGGTTATTCTAGGAAGATATACCCATAACTGGGACGCTTTACTACCTTTTACTTCGCTCTTTCTCTGTTTGTCTTCCTCTCTGCAAGGAGAGAGAACTCCCAGAGAGTCTGAAGTGGAAGGGAGGCGAAGAGAGAGTCGAATGAGGGTTGTTCAGTAAGCTGAAAAACTTTCAAACTCGTTGTACGAGTCCCTGATAATGCTAATAAGAATGATAATAGAAGGGTTGAGATGTCAAGAGCTAAGAGGTATATCATGATTTTGCGGTTTTACACATTTGAGCTCGTTTTAGCTCATAAACTAGCCTGGAGAGCTGTGGCTCGCCATTTCCTCGAGGCCCCGCGTGAATTCCAGCGTTGAAGTAACATCGAGGAGAAAGTAATGCAAGTTGATGTTGCCCAAGATTAGCGGGCTCGCCTTACAGCATTAAAATCTAATGGAATCCGCCCGGGGAATCATGGGTAATCTGGTGTCACTGCGAGCAATGAGCTCCTCGGTCATGCCTTGCCAAATGTCACCTCAATTCCATTCGCCCCGCCCCACTTGCCACCGCGTTTGACGGAATTGAAGAGGGAGCACCCCTATTAACTGTCGCCAAACAAACCACAAGTAAATATTCATGCAGCCGATATACGTCGAGATGCTTGATACGCGACGTAAATCCAGCCTCTATACCCATCGTTAGTATACGTAAAAACACACCCTTGCCATTTCAAGTTCGCCGCTGCAAAAGAGAAAATAATCGACCCCTACAAAAAGACGACTTACGAAGTCAAGATTAAAGTACACCGAGATGAACAGATGAGTTTAGTAAAATTTTGTTTTATTCCGGGTCTAGACTCTCTGTTTAGTATTTAATGAGAGGATGTATTTGGCTCAAGTAGGGTAAGTCCGGGGTAGTTGGCCACAGTGTTGTGAAGGATCCTTCAAAATGAAAATACAGAGGTTTTTTTACTTATCTCCATTTATAATTATATTTCGAACATCGAATTTTAATATAACTTACAAAATTAAAACAACTTTTTGAGGTTGATCTTATAAGAATTTGTTTTATTATGTTTTTAGATGTTTTTCTTTATGTTTTAAAAATTAAGATTGGTTACAATCTTTCCCGGAGTACCCGAGTGTGATGGCCATAAGAGTAGAGGAAAGGCGGTTGTCTCTTTGGTTTCATGTTTTGATTCTTATTTTTTTTTCCTTTGGACACCTCTAGAACACATATCATCGAATTCGGTACAATTTTCGGATACCTTAGCGGTCGCGCGAACCGACAATCCATCATTTTTCACAGCACTAATAGCTGCTTTTAATGATTCTTCAGTCCAATTTCCTCGCAGAGCAATTGCTTTCCTCTCGTACTTATGAGGCACCGAAAACAAATGTAGAAAAATCAATCATTTGAACGCATCACAAGCATGGCCAATACTATGGCCTTCATGCACCGATCGCCCTTAAAATAAGTTTTTCTTAACATCACGGTTGACCATCTCTCCTAATCTTCTAAACAAACTTGTAACACAGCACTGTTCGCGAGCTATCCAAGAAATACAAAAATAACTGTTGTTTTCACAAGATATCATCATCACAATTGTTGGATTTTACCGATTTCACTTTATTTTTCATTTTGTTTGCCAAACTTTTGCGCGTACACTTACACCTGCACACGATGTGAAGCGAATTAAGGGGCCAGTCCACTTTGGAAATTAAAAAAAATCGAAAGCAAGCATGACTTGAAGAAATCGACGACGATGAGTAATCAGAAGAGATTTTGTACGGTGCAGGAATTGCCGATTAAGTTTAGGTAAGAGTTTTTCATCGCATAAACTTCGAACGCGTTTTTCTCGAAACAACGTTTTCAAAATCTAGCTCCATTGTATCTCGAAAACTAATAAACCGATTCTCTTGAAATTTGAACCACATATTGTAAACATGATTCGCAACAAGATGAACCTCGATGGTTTTAAAATTTTGATTTTTACTCTTTTTTTGCGAAACATTGCGAAAAACCGCGTTTTTTTTTTCGTTTTTCGTATGCCATTTTTTTATTTTATGATAAAAATTTTTATCCGAGGGTCATTTTGTAGCTGGTGTCATGCTGAATCTAATGGACTTCGATTTTTTTTGTTTCAGACAAGCCGTTGCCGAGTTGTGAGGGAGCTACCTAGCCCACCTATTTTTGAGGCGTTACGTTAAACTATAGTTTTTGTACTTAAACATTAATAAAACTGAATACAATTTTTTTTAAATGCATTTCAAGACTTTATTTATCAACCCCATCAACTTTTATATTCATATCTTTTATAAAATCCTCAAAAAAATCGCGAAAATAGCCTTTTCTCGTGGCTCCAAAGTGGCCTGGCTCCTTAAGTAGTAACAGGTAACATCTGGTGAGCAAATCTATGAAATATTCCTATTGGCCATCTCTCCCTCATGGCCAACTCCCCTGCAATTGCTCTAAATGTTTCCATTGGTTACAGATGATTAAAAAAAAGAATAAAACGAAAAGGACAATTACCCGTGTGGAAATTGAGTTGGGGCTGTGATCAGGCCCCAATAATATTCCCCTAACTTTATTCGGGCCCTAATCTGGAAGCCACATGAGGGCCGTTAGCGGCCGGTCACACTTTGTCAACAAGGGCCCTTAAAGGCGCAACGACCGGGGCCTTATAAGTTGCCTCAATGGCGCCTCATCATAACCATTTCAGCGCCATAAAATATCCGTATCAGTGGATATACGTGTATGTTAAATGCGTCAGGGTATATCTGTATTTGTTTTTATGTAATTGTTCATGTGCATAGGTGTGGGCGTGAGTAAATGTGCATGTATGTGTGCGCGCGTAGAAATGTGATTGCGTATTTGCATGTGAGCCTTTGTGACAAACTGCCATGACAAAATTAATACAAAAAATAATCCATTCTAGGGATTGGATGTGTAGTAGAACTAAAAAAAATATATGGGTCTACTGAATCACTAGAATCTATGTCCATGGAGGGAAAGATCTGGAAAACAAAGACCAATTTATTTACTTGTCTTACACAGTCAGATAAAGTTTATGAATGGGAAATATCAGCGAAGTCTTCAGAAGAAATAATTTTCCCTATGATGAGTATTGAGCGGAAATTAGTTGCTATAAAAATGTCGAGAAAACCGGTTGGGACTGTGCACACTTATGCGCTAGCATTACTCCATGTATGAGTGAAACCATGAGTAATTGTTTCTATCTATGTAAAAGGTTTCTTTAATTTGATAAATAAATACTGTCTGATGTTTTTCTGCATATTTGTGTTCATCGTTGATTTTTTATTTGCTAATGCCCTTACGCTTTTTCCCAATTTGCGTTCGATAATATTATTCAATCGATGTATATAATCGATTTGAATAATTGAAATACCATCAACCATGTAGCCTAAGCTATTTATACTGGTTTATCGCTATAATAGTCAGATCTGGGCCTATTGTGGAGATCCCTACTTGTTTATCCCTATACTGGCCAAGTCTGGGCCTATTGTGGAAATCCCTACAGGTTTATCCCTATAATGGCCAAGTTGGGTCCTTTTGTGGAAATCCCAACAGGTTTATCCCCATAATGGCTAAGTCGGGGCCTATTATGGAAATCCCTACAAATTTATCCCGATAATGGCCAAGTCTGGGCCCATTGTGGAAATCCCTACTAGGGAAAACACTAGGAAAGCCCTGAAAGGCCCTTATTTTTATTAGGGATGCCCTATCAGTTTTCTGCACGGGTAGTTGCGGAAGAAACGAAAGCCTGGGGAACGACAAGAAATTGCCGCGCAAAAATGTATAGTGAACGACAACAAAGTTATATTTTTTAATTTATTTGCAATATTAAACATGTAATATGTGATATGATTGGTATGTATGCAAAGTATCGATCATATCACATACCGAAAACCTGCTAAGTGCGTGTGGGCACACGCATATAGTAAGGGTCCGTAATTATTTGTTTGTGCAGTCATTTGGAACATCAATGTTTAGCTGATATGTAGTTATTAATGTATACGTTGGACCTCAATGTAGATTGAAGCGGGAGAGAGGGGGTTGTTTGATGTTTCATATTTTATCAACGAGGCTTGAAGCAACATGGGACGAGTTATTTGTGTAGTGCTCTTAGAAAGTTTCCATAAAACCGAGGTAGCGATAACTTGGTTGTCCATATCCCCTGACTTTGTCGATGTAACGTAACCGAAATAATTTTGATCGAAAATTCTAATTCTAATTTTGTAAAAGATTATTTGATCAGGGTTTCAAAGATTATATGAGGAGGACACGCTTTCCCAGGTAGGAATTGACGATGAAAAAAGGGCTTGCCAAGCTCTGAAACAAGGCTTACATTTTTTAATTCAGGCTGAGCACCAGCCTGATTTCAGGCCTAGCTGAACCTCTGAATGATAACGCGGTTTCAGGCTCTTGCACACAGGCTTGACCAAAGGCTGGTAGAAAAGCCTGTACTAAGCCTGAAACGACGAAACAACAAGGCTCAAAACGAGCCTTAATGAAGCCTTCACGAGCATTTATGACCAGGCTTTTCCCAAACTCTTCCCGAGGCTATATGAGGCCTGTTTTTAGTTTTCTATATTCTACATTAGGGTAAATTTAATAAATTTGTAAAGAATTCATTTGATTTGTTATATATATTTATTATTTGTTATATTATTTGTTACAAACATATATAAAAAATATTTTTAAAAACAATACTTTATTTTATTGCGTACTTTTATTTTCGTATATACTTTTTTGTGTACCTCATAAATATCGATAAGAGCATATGTTTAAATGTTCTGAGCTGCCCCCTTCGCTTTCGTTTTTCGTGCCTTCGCACCCGACAAATTTGTTGCTAAATTTTTTTTTCATAAAAGTACAGAAAAAATATTATTTTAAACTTATTTTATTTTATCACAACCTGAAACAAGCCTGCATCCAGCCTTGATTTTTCAGCCTCAAAATTCACCGGCTGAATAAAGCTTGAAATAACCCTGAGTATAGGCTAAGCAGCCAGTCTTGGTTCCAGGCTGCTCCAAACGATGCAATGAAACCTGGGCCAGGTCTGCCTCACTCAGGCTCGGTGAAACAAGGCTCGCACAAGCTTGTTTCCATCGTCAGCCTTTTAATTTCCTACCTGGGTTGCCTATCACATTGAAGCTTGATACTTAGTAGGCAGGGCTTAAAATTGAAAAATGGCAAGTTGAACCTTAGTTTTCTTCCAGAAGTTCTGTTCAATAACCCTGCACTCGATAAGGTACGAGAAAAAAAATTCGCCCTATTCCGACATACAAGGAAAACCATTCAACTGTTTAACCATGGAAAAACTATTGACCGCACGAATTCGGAGTTGTGGGAAAATTTGTAGCTTGAACCCCCAGCTACATTTTTGTCCCCAGTGCCAAACTCGTGTCTCTTTATTTTCGGTCAATAGTTGTCCCGGAATTTTATTTTGAGTTTTCAACCCCTGAGAGGCGATCGAAAAAGCAAAATTCAAGAGTGGTCCATAGAAACGAAAATATGGAGAAAATTATTCTCTACATTTCGTACATCTAAACCATCCCCGAAAAAAACGAATGTTTTTTAGTTATTCCATAAACAATTTTTTTTATACTTCAACAATTCTTTTCGGGGTGAAGATATTTTCGGAGAGGGTTGATCAAATTCCTGATCGACGCGTCTTTTAAAGGGTTACAACGTTCCCATTTGAACAAAAAATGTATGAATTTTTCCTGAAGAGTTATCGAATGAAAACTGATTTTGCAAAATTTCACCCCACTTTTTCACCCCCAAAATGAACTTCCACGAATTTGGCGTTGTGGACAAAAATAAAGCCCGGATTTTTCTGAACATTTTGTCTCCCGACGCTGACCTCGTGGGGGTTGTAGTTTGGCATTAATCCACTCCCATCCCCTTTCTTCCCCTAAAAAACCCTACACCCTGATTTTTAAGCAAACTTGGATTAGGCACCCGCGGCACCTACAAAATCACCTGTCAAAAAACTAGCCTTCTTCTATTTTTTTCCGATTCCAATATACAGCACGACTGCACTACTACATATTGAGGGGTTTGTATAAGCTTTAAGGCAGTAGTCTGGTCTAGAAATTTGAAAAAATCGATTTTTTTGATCATTTTATTATTCCTTAGACCTTTCTTAATACGCTCGTGAAACCCGTTTATTGATATTTCAAAAATAGCAGAGTAATAGAAATTATAAGCAAGCCGCGCGCACATCTCATCTAACGGTATCAAAACTTTGAGCGCGTTTATCTCAAAACTATGTTTTTCAAATCGGCGCCCACGATATCTCGATAACTAATTGACCGATCGAGCTTAAATTTTGCACATACCTTCGGTAGTCTCTTTCTGAGGACTGGTAGCAGAATTGAGTCGAACAATAATTTGGCCCACATTTTATAACTCGTCGAATACCCGAAAATGTATGAAACATCGTTAATCAAAGTTTAACAGGCCGCCATTTTGTAACAAATTTTTTTTAAAGTACTAATTCTGCTACCAGTGCTCAGAATACTCATACAGATTGAGAATATATATATATATATATATATATATATATATATATATATATATTTCAGATCCATACAATATCACCTAGAGTGGGCGCCGATTGAGGCGGTTTTCGACGGACCATCTTGTAAAAAAATAAAAAACTGCATGAGAATATTTAAAATATTTTTTTTAGTGTAGGTACATTCTCAACGGAACAATAAATACACATGTAAAATGTCATCAAGACAACTTCAACGGTTTAAAAGTTATTCCAACCCAAAAATGACGTAAAAAATCTCGCTCTAGACCAGACTACTGCCTTAAATGAAATAAAATACGATTTTTACTTCAGATCACCCTAGTTGCCAGAACTACCTACACCGATTGGTCATATAGCAACGACGGCACTTCGAAAAAATAATAATAACTCCATTGTTTATCAATATTTCCCAATGAAAAAATCACTTTAGGCGAGACTATGTTTTAATTGTGTTTTTTTTGGGAGCCAAGTTTATGCAGGCTCATTAATTGAGATCCCCAGCATGTACTCGCAACATTTCATTCACATAAGTTGAAACTGTAGAAACTGTGAGGCTGTGGCAGCCGGACGAACGGACAGACATAACGAAGTTATAAGGGTGTTCGTAAATGACCACGGGACCCTACTAAAAACTATTGCAAAAATACATGTCTACCATAAACGAACAAAACACAGTTTCGTTATAGCAAATTGTGTCTGCTTATCCAGCCCACTACTAACTTAAGGGGTTACCCCCACTTGCGATTTTGAAAAAATCGATTTTTTTATTGCATTTTTTTGAAGTATAAGTATCCGGGCCTATACTTCTGTATGGGCCCGGAATAGATGACTCTATGTAAGTTTACAAAAAAAAAAAAATTTCTTCGTGTAAACTGAAATTGAAACTTTAAACGCGTTTTTCTCAAAATGGCATTTCTGAAGTCGGTGACCAAGATTACTCGAACACTAATGAACCGATCTTCTTGAAATTTTGCAGGCTTATTTAATACATAAAAATGTAGTCTTTAATCGTTCGATTTTTTTTTTCGAAAAAAATGGCCGTTTTATAGGCAAAAAACGGCCGTTTTTTTTCGTTAAAATCGAACCATTAACTTTGACTGTCCGCCATTTTGTGAAAAATGAATATTTTTTAAAATCCTTCTATTAAAGACTAGTTTATACTTATATTTGACTAAATCCATCCGCATTTTTTATCAGATGATCCACTTCACCGCAATGTTGGTCACCGCAAACCGTGTATATAAAAACATTATTTCATTGACGGCCATTTGCCACTAAACAATGTAATATTTTTCAATAAAAAAATTACTGAAAGTTCTTCAAGATGTGTTCTTTAAGATGGTATATTGATCGATTAAAAAAGTTTTGTAGTTTTCTTATAAAAAATTCATGAAAAAGGCCTTTTTTGCGCAACAAGTGGGGGTAACGCCTTAAGTGCGCACCTAACCAGCCACTGGTGTGCTGCAAAGTGCGTTCCTGAGCAGTCATCCATCTAAGAATTGTTCCAGCCGCCAACAGTGCTCGACATGACATATCTCCGAAACCGCCCACACGCGTGTCCACCAAAGTCGATTCTTTATCATATTATTCTTTTCCGAAAATAGAATTAGGTCATTACCCAACATTTTCGTACCGTAACTCCCGTTTGACTAGAAGGCTCCCGTCCTCATACCTTTGCAAATGTAGATACCCTCAACACCGCCCAGTGCATGTCTTTCCCATTAAAAAAAAGCAATTTCCACCGTATAAGGCACGTGCGCACAAAGCAAGAATTCCGTGCTCAATCCTCCCCTACACGTTGGAAATTAATCTTCCTTGACACGAGGGAGACTTCCGGCTATACGTCACAGGTGAAACAGGGGCTTAGAAAACTTTGCAAGAATATACTCATCGATGGTACTGTTCCATTAGCCGCGTTTATTTTCCTCGAAATAAATCTTCATGAAAATGCAACGGCGCATCTTCGCTGCGACTGCTGAATTCCGATCGGCCGTGTGGATATACATACACACGTATATATATGTACCTCCACCTGAATAAATGTATGTGTCCGCATTCACGTGTATCTGGAATATTTAACTGCACGAACAGAAGTTAATCCAATCGATTCGATATTCAGTCCGGATTGTCTGAGCTCGGGGGATTTCGTGGCTAGGTCGATCTATTCGTGTAACTGCAATGGTTTATGTACACCGTGTGCCCACTCTCTTATGTACGGACATATATACCTGAATATCCGTACGTTGAACATCCGTATACCCTTTTGCACCGGCTATTCTGACAGCTGAAACAAAACGTGTACGATGCGACTAACACGATCATGTATAAAAGAAATATATATACATATACATACATACATATATATATATATATATATATATATATATATATATATATATATATATATATAAACATGTCCCCCCCCATTACTCCTGTATATACATTTTCGTCGACATTCCCCGTATGGTATTCGTTATAGAACGTATAAGAGAAGAATTCTTGGATTCAAACTAGCGTCCCCACGAATCGCACGAATCGCTGGAGTCAAATTTATCTCACAAATTTGTTCCCAGTTATCCGCGGGATGCCAATTTATTCGAATGAAAAACTCTCCCCTTTCATTATGAATTCCAATTTCTCCGTAATTTGCGTTTCCTCGCTGTCAAAGTTGAGACGAAACGACACGTACTGACGAAATTTTCACAACGTGCGTCTCTCGCTGTCAGCAAATACCTGCACGATAGTTTTCGGAACTTTTGTTCAGTTGTGTTTCGACACTATGCAATGGTCCGAGTGTGAAAATGCGTGTTTCTATCGGGGTCGAGTTTCTCTTCGATACGTGATAAGCGTAACGGAAAATTGATGCTGTTAAACCTTCTTCCGTCATCATTTACTGTGAAATTAGGTGGTGATGTTTGCATCGTTGGGACGCTACGAACTTTATTTAATTGTTTTTCTCCATTTTTATTATAACCCCAAATGCTATTTTTCAGATTTAAGTTGTAGATTTGCTGTGAAGAATTTGAAAAAAATGATGAGGTGTTTTCGTAGCATTAATCTGAGTCGGGACGATACAAAAAAAATCACATCTATCGCACTGTAAGAGAGCGAGCTTTAATGCAATTATAAAATGACCGGTTTTTTGAGGTCGTTTTTGATCAGACATCGCGGGAAAATTTAGTCGTCCGGGCTACCCGTTTTTTGAGAAAATTGCGAAACGTCAGCGCCGCTAAAGCTTTCTCTCTTGAACGACATACGTGCTTCACATCACCGATAAAATTCATGAATGTATTTATTCAATCAAGTTGATGTCAAGCTAACGATGCCGACGGCTACTCATCAGTGTCCCGTACCGATCATTCACAAAACATCGCTCAAGTAGGAGAGAGTGGGATAATTGCGGACGCTTAAAGAAATCCTTCAATAAAAGTCAAAATATTAGTATGAATCGTTTAATAAAAATTATCAGATTAATAAAAATCTCTTTTTATTCATTATTAAACTTTGGTCATGACCTTACGAGATCAACGTTATTAATTATTTGTAATTAATCAACGAACATTAATATTTAAAAAATGTTAAAACCCTTACCGTCCGTAATTACCCAATGTCATTCGGGTAAATACGGACTGGGGTAAATACGGTTAGGTTAAGTCGTATAATTTCATGTTTTATGATTTCAATGATATACATAATTACTGTTCATAACCAAAGAAAGTATTTCGCTAGTACACATATAACTCCATAAACACAACATTCAAAATCATGAAAAATTGTAACACATATCACTAAAATCTTAAATAAAACTTACTTTAAAACCCGTGCGTGACCTGCCGTCCGACAAACTTTCTATGCACTAAAGATGGCGGACGCAATCTCGTCAGTGTTTTAGCTGAATGGCGGGGGGGATTAAGCTACCAAATACCGAGGTGTCCGGAATCACCCAGCGTCCGTATTTACCTCACCCTCACCTACTATCTCTTCCACCTTATGTTAATGCTTGAATTTTAAGGTAAGAGGAAGGAGAGAGAAAGGAACCGTTGCCCAGGTTGAGGTTGGTTTTAGAACGCGTAGAGCTCTGGAGATCGTACCTGCAGCGTTCCAATCTGCTCCGGCAACTTTTCGACCCCGCTTGACCTCATCTCGAGTGTGCCTGTATATGCTCATTAAGAAACGTGAGATTCCGGACACCATACCTCGCCAAGTGGCTCTGGTCAATAGGGTCGTTAGCGCTCCACCCATGCTCAAAGCTTTTTCGCAGTCGTACGAGTGTTTGGCGCTATAGTGATTAAAAAAAAATTATTTTACGAAAATTCATTGGTGCCTTGGCTCTTTCGTGAACACGTAGCACCCTTCATCATCCCCGTCGAAGACCTTCAAACGAAAAAATTCTACGGCAGAGTTCATTTTCGCCAATAACGTTTGCAAAACTCTTGGCTGGTTAAAACGTGCTGATGAATTTCCGTCGCGAATGAAAAATGATGATTGTCCAACTTTCGATATCAAATCTAATTCAAAGTAACGCGCACGAAGAACACCAGTAGCTATATTTTTAAGCATATAATTATTTAAAGAAATTAGACAAATGTCTGTTTTTTCAGATGGCGTCATCAAGGTGTTCCAACGTGACTTTTTCGTTAAATATCAATACTTACAGGATATCTTACGTGATAACTTCCATTGACTCACCTCCTATACAGACAACGTCATTTTTAATTTACAATGCTCCTTCCCGCGTATAAATTTTGATGGGGCCCAAATCAGCGCCCGATCAGGTTGCCTGACTGCCCTGATAGGGCACTAATAAGGCAGCCTGAAAGGGCCCTACTAGGAAATGTAACGTTGGTCATATATGGGCCTGACCTGGTTGCCTGATCAGAAAGAAATGCATATAATATTTCAAACATCCAAAATGGAATGAACCACTTAATTTAGAGTTCCACTACAATGATTTTGTATCATAATTCGTCATTCCCCGGCCTGCTGAAATGTTTTTGTTCGACGAAAATATTTCGCCTACATGAGAATCGAACCTCGTACCCACCTACCCAAAGCTACGCACGCTGCTCCTATACTAACGAGTGCTTGTAACGTCTTGGTCCCAGATATGGCATAAGAGACCAAATGAATTCCTATTATTATTTGTTGGATCACATAAAGTATATCAATTAGTCAATATCATTGTGACAATTAAAGAGGTTTATCGAATAACATGCTATATATTTTTGAAACTTGACCTTATATACATATACATATATATGTATATATATAATTCCTCTCTCTCTCTCTCTTTGCCTTACAAAGATGCCGAAATCTTCTAACAAGCATCCGAGTTGCATAACGTTTTTTGTCGTGACAGTCCATAGCACCTTTTTTTAAATAGAATTCAGGAATGCATCGAAACTCCAAAGCTACGATGCTGTAAAATCGAAGTTTCCATGTGGAAAATAAGAGGTTATGTGCATCTGTCGACTGCTGAGGCAGTTATAGGGCAAGCCTATTTATGGCCTCATCAGGGAAAGCCATAGTAGGGCCTATCAAAGCAAGCCTTGGTAGGGCCCTATCGGGGAAAGCTTTACACGGAAAAAAAGAAATAGTACAAAATACAGGGGCTACACAGTTCGCATTGGACTCGAGCGATTGCACAGCGATATTACCTGAAACACAGTGCTCAAAATACAGTGTGCTCAAAGTAAATTATTACAGTTTCTATACTGTCCTCTTTGGACTCGAACCGCTCTACTGTATCTTTTACTGGAACACATAGTCCAAAATACAGTGTAGTCAAAAGTAAATTTTGACAGTTCAACACTGTAATATAAATTTAACAAAACTTGTAATATGACAGTTGGTTAATCTGTATTATGTACAATGAATGCGCCAGTTATATTGACAGAGTTTATGTAGGTGTTTTAACAGTGAAGTCCTCTGTTCTAGAAACTGGTTAGCAACAGGTATAGTTTCAGTTTTGAACCGTTGCTTTTTACAGTGTGAACACGGGAAACCTTCTTGTTTTAATACTGTAATTCAAACTTGGTGAACCCCGTAATTTAATAAGGCCACAAATCGTATATTATAGAAATTAGGGGTAAAAATAACATTAGATAGCGCTGAAAGAACAATTAAGCGCTGAAAGAACTGCCAGTCCTTTGTGTCGTGGTCGCGCCACGCTCGAGACAGGTCCTAACCAGTGAATACCGTTTACAACGTCACACTGTAAATTTGATTATAAACATAAAATTAAAAAAGTTCGGCGAAACTTTCGCTTACAATGTATATTGTAAGCAATGTAATATATACACACACACGCACGCGCGCACACACACACACACACCCACACACCCCACGCGCACACACACACACACACACACAACACACACACACACACACACACACACACACACACACACACACACACACACACACACACACATATATATATATATATTAAGAATATACTGAACTGAGTGAGACACACAAAAAAACGTTTATCCATAAAAGAAGTTTGAGAAAACTGTGTAGAAAATATTAAAAAATCAGTCACATACACAGGAACGTACCTTTTTGTAAATAATTCTCTCTTTTTTATAATTTCTTGAATTATGTCGCACAAATTTCAACATTCGCATCCTATCGACCACGCACTACTAACTGGCAATCCTTTGTGTCCTGGCCACGTGCCTCACTCCACGCGCGAGACCAAGTCCCTAATTACACAAGAACGTACCTTTTTTAATTCTCTCTTTCTTTATAATTTCTTGAATTCTGTCGCACAAATTTCGATGTCCGCGTCCCATCAACCACGCACTACTAACTGGCAATCCTTTGTGTCCTGGCCTCGTGCCTCATGTGCGTACAGCATAAAAAACAGTGATCGCATTTAAATTTTACAGTTGAATATTTTTACTGAAATCACTGATGTATTCACAATATCAAACTGTAAATAAACCAGTCTAACTGTAGAAATCTCAGAGTGCACAGATAACGTCATGAACTGTCGAAAGAAGAGTAAAACTACCGTGCCACACTGTGAAATTTAATGAATCACTCTGTACTCAATACAGTGTACACTGTAACCCTTGCAGTTTGCGTACAGTATAAAAATCAGTGATCTCATGTAAATTTTACAGTTAAATATTTTTACTGAAGACACTGATGTATTCACAATACCGAACTGTAAATAATCCAGAGTAACTGTAAAAATCTCAGTGTGTACAGGAAAATTCGTCATTTTTGTAGGACAGGATTTACATTACTTTGTTTTACTGTAAAATGAAATATAGCACCCTGTTTTTCATGCGGTTTATACTGTGATTTTCGCTGTTTCTTTTTTTCCGTGTAGCAGGGCCACATTAGGGACAGCCTTAGTAAGGCCCTATCATGGAAAGCCTCAGTAAGGCCTATCAGGGTTAAGTGTCCGCCTTCGATTGTGGTGGAACTCATATATGTGATAAAGCATTGGAAACTATGAGACACGTATTTGTTTAATCCTTATTGGCATCCTTATTGGCATCCTCCAATGCCGGATTTAGTCAGCCCAAGTAATCTTCTGTTCCGTTCAAAAGCCACGATTTTCAACCATTCGTCTTTACGATGCAGGCAGTTCTATAATCCTCTCCCACGTGGATGAGAGTTTGAAAACTCAATTGAGTCCGGCTCCAAAGCTTCCGGTCTCCGTACACAACGTAAATTTGTCATACGAAAGTTCGATTTGGGTTGTTGCAACGCTCGGGATAGATCCGCGCGAGGCTTATGTTTGACGGAGACGAAAATCATGGATTTCGGAAGACCGGTAACGGCTTGTACGTTGTTCGCAACACCGAGCTGGCAGCTCCGAGGCGTTCCAGGTAAACTCTGTTTTGAGTGATATCGGTGCCTCGACGAGAGAGCGTATATCAAGTTTCGGAGGATTAAATTCGTAAGGTGGTGCGCGCGTGAGGGGTGACGCGAGACGGTGAACAGAGGGGGGGGGGGGGGATTGAAGACGAGCACTGACGTGTTGAACAAAGGAGGAGCAATTATGGTATGAGAACAGCGCGTAACGTTCCCGATCTTAGAGAAGTGGCTTCCAGTTACACATGGCATTTGAGCCAGTTCGCCTGAGGCTTCTAATCCTGAGGGACTTAGTGCTACCGATGTTCGCTTGCTGCTCGCTCATTAGTGCAGAGACACGTCTAGAGTGAGGCACGAGATATACGGTTTTACTTCCAGCGTGCGTTCATCACTCGCTAAATCTATGCTCTTCCATCGTACAACGTGCATTCTTCTCACTCTCTCCCTCATGACAAACGCAAATGAGCTTACGCCCCTATTTTCAAAGGTTCCGTGGTCACTGGGAACTCTCGTAATTTCGTCATATCCGCTCAATACAGCAAAGAGAGTCAACCCGTTACCCCTCTATCCCTGTGGCCATGAGGTCAAAAAGCCCGAGATTATTCGCGAAAACGGTACTCAGTGAGTCATTTCAAACATTTTGTTTTGTCTCTTTCGCGAGCAATCCATCGAGTCACGTTGTCGCATCTCGAACGAC